>CM069070.1:21138174-21725674 GCA_035220775.1 Malus fusca
GTGAAGAACGGACCTCTAACTAATCCATCCATCATCTCATTTCTTAAATTCGCTTTACAATCTGTCTAATTTTATAAGTTGTTTGTTTGTTTCGAATTCGTCAAAACCAAAATCCCCCTTTTACTTTGTTGTTTCAAAGTGTTAAATTTCTATTTCGTTAGTGTTTTTTAGTGTTTTGATTCAAACCAAAACACTAAATTCATCCAAAGTTGTGTTAGAGTCAAATCTGCCCAGTAAGTGTTTTTAGGCAATTTTGAGTGTTTTTAAGTTGTTTTGCGTCTTTAGAATCTATTTTGAGTCCTTTGAGTCTATTCAAACGTGTTTAACTTTGTTTTTATGTTTTTGAGTTAGTTTAGAGGTTTTAGCAAGCCCTCCTAATCCCCGGTTTAGAACTATCCATACTTGCATTTTTACTACAATTTGACAACAAGAGGGTTTAATTTGAGTGCTTAACTTTCATCGCATCAGAAACCTCCCTAGTCGAGCCATCATAGCAGTTCAAGGCAAGGATGGTAAGAGATAACCATGAAACCCAATTCCCTCAGTCATTCAGAAAGATTCAGCCCGACTCAGCCGAAAATGGTATGTAGTTAGAAATGATGGAAGACCTGTTAAAAAGATGGCGGCATCTATGATAAGGAGGGTTCAAAGGCATCATAAAGCCCATATGAACTCATTGAAGATCTCTACCATTTCAAAAGCTTATGGAAATGTCACGTTTGAGAAGGCCACACAAGGTGGAAGAAGACAACTCCAATGGAGAAGCAAAAAAGAGATAGAAAGAGCTAATAGTAAAATGGAGGGAGAATGAGATGATGTACCTCAAAATCCTTATCCAGGAAAGTACAGAGTTTTGAGGAGAGCCAGGAGAATGTAGTGATGATGCCTATGTAAACACGAAAATTCTGTATCGAATGAAATGAGAACATGTGTACAATGTAGATTTGTATTGATTTGAATTTGTAGGTTACAATCTCTGTTTACAATTTTTCCTCGATTCAGTCTTCAAATTTGATGTAGATGCGTAGGTTGTTAATCCAAGGGTTGCGATGACTTGATCTCAGACGAACGATTGAACGATTGCTTCAAGTTTTGAGCTTGAAACAATGCATGGATAGTCTTCACCTCTTGGTTTGCATATGACCTGCGGCAAAGGTGATGTTGATGTGGGATTTTGTTGATTCAAGGGTCTTGGCAACTTGATCTTGAATCGAATGTCATTACAAGTTTTGAGCTTGCAACAAAGTCTTGAAGGAATCGGCACAGGTGCTTGTTGATTTTCAAGGGAATGCTTCTGCTTTGGTCGAAAGAAAGCTTCGGCTTTGGTTGTGCGTTCTTTGAAGAGAGTTTTGGCAACGTATTAGTCTTCAAATATTTGGCAAAGGTTCTCCTTTTGTGAGAATTTCGGCCATTCAATGTAGAAATTGTCGACCTCTTCAATATAGAAATTATCGACCCTTCAATGTAGAAATTGTCGACCTCTTCAATGTGGAAATTGTCTATCTTGAATCTTGAAATTGTTGACCCTTTGCATGTAGAAATTGTCGACCTTTATGCTTGTCTGAGGACCTTGTATTTATAGACTTCTCAAAGCTTGCCTTTGGATGAATTTGACTTTAATTTGTTTCTTGATTCGTCCATAGGAGAATTTAGGCATGTTTTGTGTCTTAATTTTAGCCACTTTCCCTCACCTTGGCCGAATTGTAGGGCTTGTTACCTATTTTGTGAGCAATATTCAATTCTTGCTTGTTTTGTGAATATGCTTTAGCTTTCTTTCCGGTTTTGGGAGCAATTTGGACCCCTTGTCAATTTTAAGAGGGAT
Source organism: Malus fusca (assembly GCA_035220775.1). NCBI lineage: Eukaryota > Viridiplantae > Streptophyta > Magnoliopsida > Rosales > Rosaceae > Malus > Malus fusca. The sequence continues at coordinate 21,139,997 of CM069070.1, forward strand.
TTTCTCCCTTTTGCCGACTTTTGGGAAGGTTTTGTACTTCCTTTGCTTGATTTGTGCCACATGTCATTGATGACTTGTCTATTTATGATGAGTCATATGCCATGTGGAGCTTTGTGATGCATCATTTGCATGCAACAAAATTTACATGTCTACAAATGCCCCCACTTCAAGGCGTGTTATAGTCATGTGCTTGTCACATGTAGGAAACGTGTTTTGAAGTTCTACAATGTAAATGTTCTAACTCAAGGGTCATCGAGACTTGATCTTGAATTAGTTTGCTTCTTTTAGGGCCGTAGAGGCGTATTTCTTGAACGAAACATTTCTTCAAGGGCCGTTGAGGCGTATTTCTTGGACGAAACATTTCTTCAAGGGCCGTTGAGGCTTGGTCTTGAATGAAATGAAAATTTTCTTCAAGGGCCGTAAAGGCTTGATCTTGAATGAAATGAAAATTTAATTCAAGGGCCGTAGAGGCTTGGTCTTGAATAAATGATTTTTTTTTCCTTCAAGAGCTGTAGAGGCTTGATCTCGAAAGAAATTTTGGAAATGGATTGCACATACTTATTGTGCGTATTGATTTTCCATAATTTTTTGACAAAATACATTTGTTGTATTTTGAACTTTTTCCTTGTGGTTGTGGGAAAAAAATGCTTTTCCTTCCTTAGGTATGAATCTCTTTCAATTTTGGTAATGAGGGTGATTTTCTTCAAGATGTTGGAAAGCTTTAGTGATTTCCTTCAAGTTTTTGGAAAGATTTAACGCTTGTTCTTGGGTGAGTAGGATTTGCATTTTTTTTCCTTTCCCTTTTTCTTTTCCATGGCAAAGAGGGTATTTTCCCTTTTGGTTTGGGAAATTTGAAGACTTGTCCTTTGTTTGGGAAACACATCATCTGACTTGCATACCAAGTTTGAGGGCGATTTCTCTTCTAGAAAATTCTGTAAAAATATGGGAAACGTAGCTTTATCTCTTATCTTTTTAGGCATATATTGCACACCTCTAGGAAAAATCGGGAAAGCCTTCAACTCGTCATTTTCCCACAGCTGAGCAGTTCTGAAGGGAAAACAATTTATGCGGGATTAACTTTGAAAACTGGAACGTTTGGCGTCAGGGAAAATTATGAAATTTGGACACAGCGATCATCAGCCTCTTAGCTTCCTTATTCAATTGTCCTTGTATCAAAACTCCTACGGAAAGTTAAATTATCACAAAAAAATGTCCTGCTTGCTCAGATTGGCTGAAACTTGCCTTTTTTTTGCTTGGAATTTGCTTCCTTCTTTTGATTTTCCTTTTGCTATTTGGTATGTACTATTTCTATAGTATTAGGAGGCAATTGACCCTTATTTATAGGACAATTGGGTGTGTATTTTTTCACAATTCCTTTGTCGTGCACTATCACTGTGCTTGCTGCTGTGCCGTGCCCTATTGGTGCTTGCTGCCGTGTGTAATTGCTGCTTAGAGCTTGTTGTAGTGCGTCACTTTTTACTATATGGTGCTGTGCATAAGACTGCAGCGAGTTTACACTATGTAGTGCCTTTTGGTCGCAGTTTTCCCTCGGTGGTGATGTTGTTGTGCAATGCAAGAAACTGCTTGCGTAGTTTTGGTTTTCTTTGCTATTGTAGCATGCTTTGGAATACCATCTTGTAGCTGCCCTCCTTGCCGTGCTACTTAAGCTTTGTGGCTGATTTCTTTTCATCGTTGTGACTTTGTCATCGTCATCTTTCAACGCTTATAAGGTTTGTCTTGCATGTCTTTTGATTTAGTGAAGCATTCCTTTCTTCTTCTTTTTTTCCCTTGCCGTCCTACCTTATGCTTACGTTGTTTTTTTCATTTTTTTTTCGTTGTAGCCACCATATTTTTCAAGTGATATTTTTTTTTGCGAAGGGAGGTGATTCGCAAGATAGGGGAATGACGTTGAAGCTTTGTGGGCTGTTGACTGGCCCTATGGCGCTTGTTCTTCCTACGAAAGACAACTCGATGCATATCAAGTCGTGGTCTTCTAAAGTATCTTGGGAGGTGACAGATTTTGGTCAACTAAATACGAATAAGAAGGCGTGTACATCGAGGATTCTCATCTTGAATCCTTCGCACCATGTTTGTGACAATCCATTAGCTTAGTTTGAGCTTTTTGGCGATCACATCCATAGCGGAGCTATGACTTGGAATAACACCTTGTCGACTACTAGAGAAGCCGCCTTTGTTTTTTTGCTCATTTTGTGATACGACTTTGTAGTTGAATTCTTCCTTTAAAGAAATAAAGTATTCACATTCTTGAATTTGCTCTTTATTCTTCAAAGTGTTCATATTTTTGTTGATGATGTGATTATACTTGAAGTTTTGAAGTTTCAAGTTGCCTATGTACCCTCGGTTGATGAGGGTCAAGTCATGACATAGTTCAAAAGAGTGATGGATTGTTTTGACAGTTTTGATGGTGATTTTCCTGTACACAGTTTGTGCACTTGCGGGCCAGGAGCGTTGAGTGTCACCTTTTAAACTCGTGCAAACAAGGAGCATTGGGTGTCGCCTTTTAAGCTCATGTTAACAAAGAGCATTGAGTGTCGCCTTTTAAGCTCGTGCCAACAATAAGCATTGTATGTCGCCTTTTAAGCTCGTGCCAACAATAAGCATTGTATGTCACATTTTAAGATCATGGGAACAATGAGCATTATATGTTGCCTTTTAAACTTGTGCGAACAAGGAGTATTGTGTCGTGTGCAGTTTAGGCTCGTGCATGTGAGGAGCTTTATGCCGTGTGCAATTTAGGCTCGTGCAGGCGAGGAGCTATGTGCTGTGTGCAGTTTAAGCTCGTGCATGCGATGAGCATTGTTTGTTTGGTTTAAGGGTAGTAACGCTTCAAGAATCTGCCATTGATGGGGCTGATCTTTAAGCTGTCTTCTACTGTGATTAAGTAGGCGCCATTGGTGTAGACCTCTTGTATTACATAAGGTTCATCTCACTTTGATGTGAACTTGCTTTTTATCTTGTGAGTTATGATGATAGGCTTTCGTAATGCTAAGACAAGATCTCCATTTTGGAAAGACCTTGGGTGGACCTTTTTGTTGAATGCCTTGGATAGTCTTGCTTGGTAGCATTCCAAGTGTTGTTGAGCTTCGAGCCTCCCTTCGTCGAGTGTTTCCAACTCTTGAAGTCGTAGCTTTGCGTTTTCCTCTTCAATCAAGCATTCTTGTATAGCCATCCTTAGTGAGGGGATTTGACTTTCGAGTGGTAGAATAGCTTCCACGCCATATAGGAGAGAATAAGGCGTAGCTTGGGTAGGAGTTCTATGTGTCATCCTATATGCCCAAAGTGCTTCGCTTATTCTTTCATGCCAGTCTCTCTTTGTTCGGCCAATTACCTTATTCAGGAGGTTGCATATCATTTTGTTGAATGCTTCCGCAAAACTGTTGGCCAGAGCATGATACATGAAAGACTTGTGCTGCTTGAATTTGTATTTCTCGCAGAGCTCGTCCATGAGTCGATTGGAGAACTGTTTTCCGTTATCGGTGATGATGTAGCAAGGCACACCATATCGATGAATGATATGCTCTTGGATGAAACGGACGACAATTTCCTTCTTGATTTCCCTTAGGGGTACGGCTTCAGCCCACTTGGAAAAGTAATCCATCGTAGCTAGGATGTAGGCTTTTTCTGCAGATGACTTTGGTGTGATTGGGCCTACGACGTCCAATCCCCATGCATCAAACGGCCATGAAGCAACTGTAGGGCATAATGGCTTAGGTGGTTGATGTATGAAGTTGGTGTGGAATTGGCAAGCTTGGCACATTTTGGTGTATTCCAGATAATCCTTCACCATGCTTGGTGAGTAGTAGCCCATTCTTTTAAGCTGGAAGTGTAGCTTTGATCTAGACTGATGCGCTCCGCATACGCTTGAGTGTGCTTCTTCCATGGCTTGATTAACTTCTTCCTCACCAAGGCATCTTAGAAGTACTCATTCAAAAGAGCCTCGGTAGAGTGTTCCTTGGTAAGAAAGGAAGCGAGGTACTCGTCAACGTATTTTAGAGCGGTGTATAGGATCGTCTAGAAGCTTTCCATGCTCCAAGTAGTCGATCAACGACTATGTCCACTCTTCAATGTCAACTGGAAGTACTAAGATGACGTTTGTGTCATCTAGTAGCATTTCAGTGACGAGTGGGATCACCCATCTTTAGCAAGCTAGCACGTCCGTAGCTTTGTCTTCTCTTAGTGCCATACTGGAGGCTAAGTTAGCGAGAGCGTCTTCCATTTGATTTTCTTTTCTTGGCACATGTTCTAGCATCACGGCCTCAAACTTTTGTAGAAGTTAAGTAGCTAGCCAGAAGTATGGGACGAGATCATCTTTCCTCACTTCATTTTCAGTCACGAGTTGATTGATTATGATGTTGGGGTTGCCATACACTTCTAGCGTTGTGATTTCCATGTCAATCACTATTTGGAGTCCAATGATCAGCGCTTGGTACTTAGTGACATTGTTGGAGTACAACTCGCTTAATCGGAAGGAATAGGGTAGTACTTGTCTTTGTGGTGACATGGATACTACTTCTGCTCGTGCGAATCTGTTTCGTCTTCTCTTGATCTTGTTCAACGCTTACGCTGATGTGTTGAGTACTAGCATTTTTCGCTTTTCTTGAAATCTTCACGGGTGTATTTGGTGTGAAGCCAAGTCCAGCTATGTTGTTGTCAACTTTGTAACCATGCTCATTCAACTTCTTTTGAGTCTCGGTGAGGTTACGTTCTTTGTCATTGACGGTGTTTAAATTCTTCTTTCCAAGATTTGAAGAAAAGGCGAAATTGTACCCAGCCTTTGACATAAGTTTGTAGGCGTTTGGGTCGAAACCTTCTTCAATCCTCTTGGTTGGAAGAGAGATTGGTTCCACCCCTATGGCAGGGGTTTATGAAACCTTGTAGTGGTTTTGAAACATTAGAGTCTCCTAGCTATATCAGAGGTAAAACGACATTTGTCTTGAGCAATTTTACATCATCCTTGTGTAGCTATGTGTCGGCTTTGCTTGTTCCAGTTTTGAACAGGGATTACCCATTATTTATTCTCGACATTGGGATGTATTGGAAGATGGGTGTGTTTGGTCCTTTTGAGGGTGTCACACTCATTTTGGTTGTTGTGGGCTTAGCAGACTCATCGTCGTTTTTGCTTGAAGATGGCACGGCTTCCCCTTCTTGTTTCTTGGGCACGGCTTCCCACTCCTGCTTTTTGGGTGCAGCTTTGCTTATGGATTTGATCTCTTTTGGAAGAGCTTTGGGCACCATGTCTTCATCCATGTAGAACTTATCGTCCGTGAAGTGTGATTCAACTTCGGTGAATGGCTTGGTGTCACCTTGTATCACATTTACTCATTTTCGATAGAATTTTAAGCATTGATGAAGGGTGGACGACACTACTTCATTCTCATGGATCCAAGGCCTTCCTAAGAGCAAGCTGTAGGAAGTTCTTGCATCAATCATATAGAATAGCGTGCTTGATTTGAGATCACCAATGGTCATCTCTACTCGGATTATGCCCATTATTTTTTGTCCTCCTTGGTTAAAACCTTGAATTAGAAGGCGGCTTTGGGATAGTTCATCCACCTTGATGCCAATTGTGGTCATTGTTGATTTTGGCATAATGTTTATGGTCGATCCACCATCCACAAACATGTGGTTGATTTTGTGCCATCTCACTTACCCAGAGACGAAGAGATGATGGTTGTGAGGCTTTGATCCCAGTATCAAGTCTTCGTTGGTGAAGTTGATTGCATCATAGACGGCACAGCATGTGGCATATTCATGTGGTCGAAGCTCCAAGCCTTCGTCCTTGCTTTCTTGCATTTCGTGGTTGTCGAGATTCGCCAAGACCATTACTAGTGCTTTTCGCATGTCTTTGGGCAATCCTAGTGCTTCCTCAATGCTAAACTATGTTCGCAAGCCTTCTTTGGGTGTGCGAGTCTTCTCTTCCTCGACGACGATAGCTTTGCCTTTTGAGGGCTCTTCCATCTCTATTTCAACCATGTGATAGGAAACAGTAGTGCACTGTTGGAAGAAATCCTTCGGGAAGTACTCGTGCAGGGAGACATAAGTTCCTCGTATGTTGGCTTGGCAGTTCTTATGCTCCTTTTAGGCTTCCTATTGTTGTGGCGGCGGTGCTTTCTCCCTTGTTCCACCATTGTCCGTGTGGCTTGTGGTCTTGGCTTCCTTGTCTTTTTGTAGGTCACCAGTGTCCACCTTTCTTCATCGTCGGTAGGTACATTTTGGTCGCTTTCCCCCAGTGATGGTTGTGCATAAAGTGCCGTGTAGCTTAAGCATGGATGGGAGTGGTCAGGCGTTACTTGGAGAGGCACGCGATTGAATAATCCAAACACAATCGTAATAGTATATGTTGCGGCCGTGTCTTCAAGGTCAAGCTCGATTTTCCCTTGTTGTGCTAGCTTCATGATGAGCTTCTTGAGGACGAAGCACTTGCCAACAGGATGACTCACAATACGATGGTATTTGCAGTACCTAGGATCATTAATGCAATTTATCTCTTCAGGGCACTTGCATTCAGGTAGCTCGATCACCTTATTTTCCAGCAACAACGTCTAGCATTGCAGCCACGTCAGAGTCCAGAAAATGGTACGTCTTCTGCTCCAGTTCCCTCAATGTTTTTTGTTCCTATCTTGGGTGCGAGAAGGCTCACCTCTCTTCACCTCATTCACTTTGTTCTTGGAGGAGATCTTGACGGGCGCAGAGAAGGTCTTGATAGAGGTAGTATTGACGGTACAAGCTTCATTGGCGGGCTTCTTCCCAGTCTTGTCTACCTTTGGGGCGAACACCTTATCCTTCTTGAAGTCGGTGATCGGCTTATTCTTTCCATGATTGGGGATACTCAGCTCCATGTCGTGGGAACGAGTTGCCAGCTCCTCAAATGTTCTCTATTTTATGCCTTGGAGAATGTAATGTAACCCCTAGTGCATGCCTTGAACGCATATCTCAATGGCGGAGGTTTTTGAAAGCCGATCTTTGCAATTTAGACTTAATGAATGCCATCTATTAATGTAATCGATGACAGGTTCATCATTCCACTGCTTTGTACTCGTCTGCTCCATCATACTTATGGTGCGACGAGTGCTGTAGAAGCGATTGAGGAATTCCCTTTCAAGCTGATCCCAGCTGTTGATGGACTCGGGATCGACGTCGGTATACCAGTAAAAAAATGTTACCTTTTAGCGAGCGCACAAATTGTTTGACGAGGTAGTCTTCCTTCGTCCCAGCATTGTTGCAAGAGCTGGAATTGTATTTCGATGGATCACTCATTGGAGGTTGTATTTCGATGGATCTTGCACTCAATATGCTGCTAGAGCTGGAATTGTCATTATAGATCTAAATGGAGTTCAATATTGCTACTCATTCCTTCTAGATTATCAGGATACAACCAACAATCGAGCAGAGTACGAAGCATTGATCATTGGCTTGGAAATCCTGATAGAGTTGAGGGCAACTGAAGTTGAGTTGTTTGGTGATTCAGAATTGGTGATTAATTAGCTGAATGAAGACTACAAGTGTAGACACAACATAATGGCTGGTTATTATTTAGCAGCTACTCAACTATTGAGTTATTGGGGTACTGAAGTTTCTATCAATCGTATTCTTAGAGAAATACATTTAATTGCTAATGAGATGGCACAATTGGCTTATGGAGCGCAAATCCAAGAAAGAAAGTTCGAAATGGATGTAGAGGTACAAAAAATAAATCTCCCTTCTATCTTTGAGAGATGGTTCAACTTAGATGTGATGACCAAAGAACCTGAGATAGAGGACTGGAGAATACCCATCATCCAGTACTTGAGAGATCTTTCTTTCCCCAGAAGTAAGAAGATTAGGCAACAAGCAACTAAGTTTGTCATGTGGGATAGAACTTTGCTAAGAAATACTCCATATGGACTTTTGTTGAAGTGCTTAAGCCTGGAAGAGTCACTGAGGGTGATGGCTGAAGTGCATGAAGGCATTTGTGGTGCACATCAAGCTGGAACCAAGATGAGGTGGTTGTTGAGAAGGTATGGTTAATTTTGGCCCGATATGGAGAAAGATTGCAAAGCCTATGCCAGAGGTTGTGAAGAATGCCAAAGACATGAACCTCTCCAACATATACCTTCAGTACCTCTGAATCAGGTAGTGAAGCCTTGACCTTTCAAATGATGGGTAATGGACTTCATTGGGCAAATTTACCCAGCTTCTAACAAGGGGCACACCTTCATAATTATGGCAACTGACTGCTTTACCAAGTGGGTGGAAGCTTCAACTGTGAAGATTATCAATTTAGCTACTGTGAATAAATGCATTAAAATCAAGATCTTACAAAGATATGGGGTGCCCGAGACGATTATCACAGATAGAGGGCCATTTTTATCTCGAAAGAAGTAGAGGAATTTGCAAACAAGTTCAAAATAAAGAGGATCCAGTCTAGCCCTTACTACCCCCAATCAAATTGGTAAGCATAAACTAACAATAAGATCTTGGTAAATATTATTAAGAGAATGGTGGCAGATAGTCCGGAGAAATGGCATGAGAAGTTGGGAGATACCCTTTGGGCTTACAGAACCTCAAAAAGAGCAGGAACTGGGACCACCTCTTATGTTTTAACCTTTGGGCAAGATGTTGTCCTCTCTATGGAAATCAACGTAAGTTTTGTAAGGCTTCAAAACCAGTTTGGTCTACATAGTGAGGAATACATTCAGGCCATGTACCAAAAGATTGAGGATTTGGCTGTAGACCGAATTGAAGCCTTGAACATAATCCAAGAATGAAAGAAGGTTGTTGCCCTAGCATACAACAAGAGAGTAAGGTTGAAAACCTTTAGAGAATGAGAGTTAGTGTGGAAGGTTGTTCTACCCTTGCGGGCTCAAGTTAGAGGTTTTGGGAAGTGGAATCCCACTTGGGAAGGTCATTTCATTATCAATCAAGTGTTAGACAGATGAGGTTATTACTTGGCAGATTTGGAAGGGAACCTATAAAGACATCTGATTAATGCTAAGTTTTTAAAGAAGTATGACCCAACTCTGTGGGATGTTAGAGACTGTTATATTGATGGAGTTTGAACATAGGGTGAAGTATTGAAGTCTGTTTATTTTGAAGCAGTTAAGTAAAAATAAGACAAGTTGGAAATTGAAGAAGGAAGATCTTTTGTTTCATACTGAAAAAGTTACAAATACCTTAGCCTAGCAGCTTTACATCTTTCGCTAAGGCAGCTATTCTAGAATGATATGTTTGCATAATTGTAAAAATTCTGTCAGGTTCTTCTAAGTACATGTTGTTGTTGGCTAGTTGGGCTTCGGAGTTTTCCACTTCTTGGTTAACCTTATTCACTTCTTCAATTTTTTGATAAAGTTTGCTTGAAAGGGTCATCTGCTCAGCCTTTAAAGCAGATAATTGCTCATTCAGCTTTTTAATCTCAGCTGCAACTACCATGATGCGATCCTCTATGGCTGATCCCTCATCCACCAGTTTCTGCAAAGAAGTTGAAGTTCGAGTGTACTTCTCTTTGTAGCACTTCACTCTGTTGGATTGCATCTCAGCCCTCTGGTGTTGATCCCTCAGTGCCATTAGGTTCTCAAAGAAAGAGAGGAATGACTCGTATTGAACCTTCGACATTTGTTGAGCCTTATACAACCCAGTCAAGGACTTCTCAGCATCTTAGAAAGCCTTGAGGCTAAAAGAAGCTGTGAAGTCCCTTTGCATCCATTCTTTGAAGATCCAGCGCTGAACTTGAAGATTTTAAGGCTCAGTGAGGCAAGTAGAGGAATGATCACTCTAACATCCCTGGAGCCAGCTTCAGTGGAGATGGAGGGGGAAGACCTAGAGGCAGATGTGGCAGCAACATCGGTCTTTTTTGGTCCAGGGATAAGGATCCTTGTAACTCCAGAGGCCTTAGGAGGCATAGGAATGACCACTTTACGCGTCGTGGCCGATGAGACTTGCCTGAACCCTCGCCAGAAGCTTGTTTTATAAAAGAAAGAAGGAGTTAGAATTTCAGTTCATAATTGAACTAAAGAGAGAATGGGAATGGAAATGCATGTATACCTGACCTGAACCTTGAGCTTGTGGAAGAAAGACTTTTGTTGCCATAGCTACCTTAAGAGAAACAGGTGAGCTAGCCCGAGAAGCAGCTTGATAAGCCATCGGGCTAGTCACTTCTGAGACCACAGGGATCTCAGAGACTATCGGCTCCCAAAGGCTGGTGTTGGTTGCTTGGTGACCTCATGTGCCGGAGAAGACTGAAACAAGGCAAAGTAATATATAAGTACAAATGAAGGGAGAACTTAAAAAAGGAATTTAGAAAGGCTTGAGGGAAAATGGTACTTACTGAAGTATTATCATCTTCAACAGAGTGCAGCATTTCCCCAGTCCTTGGGTTGAACTGGGAAGTAGGTGTCACCAGCATAGGAGGAGGAAGAGTAGAAGAGGTAGGGGTTGAGCTATGCTCGACTTGTGATGATGATGCCCTAACCTTTGCCTAGAAAATGGTAAGAGGTGTTGGTTGGCCTGGAAACTGGAAAGGACATAAACATGACCAATATTAAGAAATGAAATGTGAAGGTTTGGCCCGAGGATGGGAAGAGTGCACCGATCGGACTGGAGGAGAAGAAGGCTCGAGTTGGGTGGTCCCTTCACCTCTAGTATCCTATTTCAAGCAAATAAGTAAATAATTAGTACAAGTATTATAGAAAGTGGACTTTAAGAATGATTTAGTGCTTAAAGAATGAAAGTTATACCTTCAACTCCTTAAAGATCGTCTTAATGACCTCATTGTCTTCCTGTCGAACCTCTGCGCTTGACTGTGATCCTTGGGAAGTAGGGGCAGACTTTTTTAGTAGTATGAGGCCCTAAGTACATGAAATGGGGAGTGTTAGTTCAAACTTCAAGAAAATCGAAACTAAGTTCAAACTTCAAGAAAATCGAAACTAAGAATGAAGACTAAGGCTAAAGTCACTTACTGGAGGATTTTTGCTTTTTCCTGCTCGCTTCAGCTGGACGGACAGCAGAAGATTTGGAGGCCTTAAAACTCTGTGACCTGGTCCTCTTCCTGGTAGGGGTTACCCTCAGGCCAGGCAAAGCGAGTCGAGGCTGAGGCTTCTCCTCGGGCTTAGACTCTGAAGTTTCAACTACGGTCGCCCTCGTCCACCGAGGTACTTGCATTTTCACTTCAGGCCCAGCCTCGGCCTCTAAATCCCCAAAGAGCTTGAAGATGTCTCCAGTGTCACCAACAGCCTGGCTAGACCTTACATTTTACCTTGCTGCCTCGGCAATATCCTTTTGGAGGACCAGAACATCTGTAGCTTCTTCTTCTGGCCCGACATCCACTTCTTCTGTGTTTCCTTGGGCTGCGAGACCAAAATAAAAAGGTGGTTAGTTACAGACTACAAAATCATCACAGAGAGAAGTAAAACGGAAGCAATAGTGGATACCTATTAGAAAAAGCTGATTCTTCTAGTTAATCGCCTCTTTCCAGCTTTCAAACTTCTCATTCTTGGGCAAAGAGTTGAATAAAACTTGCCCAAAGAGACGATCATGGGCCTTCCTGATATCCTCTTCATATTTCTTTTGCCACTTGGCCTCCCACCAAATGGCAAAAGAATGAGTGCATTCAAAGTTTAGAGCCACGAGCTTGTGGACGATGTAGCTCATCACTTCCAAGCTACACCGAGCTTGTGGACGATGTAGCTCATCACTTCTAGCACACGCTCGTAGCCAGTTCAAACACTGCACACTCCTCATGCCAGATCTCTGTGCTGGATGCAACTTATGAACTCCTCCTTGCAAAGACCGCTGACATCTTCCCCGAAAGCATCTTGGAAGATTTGCCATACCTCTTGAGCATGGAGGCACCTTATTTCAAGTCTACCCGAGTTCGACAGACTTTGAAGAAATATAAGCAGGCAAGAGTTGAATGGTTGGTGGGAGACGCCTCGGCCAAGATACGGGCTGGAGCCACTTCTTTAAGGAACTCCAGGTTGGGTACTCGAAACTCGGGGAAATACCACTGAAGCCATAATTGGACCATCCAGATTGGCCCGTTGAGGTTGGTCTCAAAGGGCTCGCCTCTGATCATCTTATAGAAGAGATGGTAGAGATATGTGCGATGAGGAATGGCCATGTGGCAACGTCGCCAAAGGAATGCAGTGCCTCCACCAAGGGAATCCACTCCAGCTTCACTCATTTGGATTTATTTGGGAACACATGTTTGTTCAACCAATATAGAAGGAAGTACATGTGTTATTGGTCCCTATCTGCAGTGGATGAGGGTTGGCTGAAAGTCTTCTTAGCAAAGGGGATGAAGCCTGCGAATGACGTCACATAACTTTTGAAGGTTGAAGGGGTGTATTCTAGGTGAGTAATGGACTCAGAGGCACCTGAAGCTTCAGCAGTCGGGCAAGAGGGCGAGGACCAGTTGTGGGTGATGTCCACAGAGCTGCTGGAAGGCCTTAGCTCGAAGACTTGAGCCATGTCGAGGACCGTGAGAGACATTTGACCCATTCTAAAGTCGAATGTGTTGGTCTCATTGTTCCAGAAAAGAAGAGTTGTGGTCAAGAGCTCGAGTTTAGCAATGACAGTGACCTTGGAGAGCATGATGAGCTCATAAATGTCATTGTCCATCCACTTCTTCTTCCAGATGAGCTCGACCTCGTCCACCCATTGCGACTGGGCATTATCCTTTATTAGTGGGAAGCCCATTCGAAAGCTGGACCATTTAGAGGCTGAGACGCTAGCCTCGACGGAGTAAGGGCTAGGGGTGAACCAATTTGCAGCAGACATGTTGCTCTTCAGGGACTCGGTCGGTCCAAGCCGGCCCCAGGGAATGAACTCCTCATTCCTCGAAGAATATTGACTGGATCAGGCCTGCCGAGGGCGATGAAGGCCATTGAGTCGGCGGTGTATAGTAACAATCCCTTCACCAGACTCACATGCAGAGCAAGTTTTAGGTGCCATGGTTAGTTTTAAGGAAAAAATGATGAAAGTCGAAGGCAGAAAGTAAGAAGGAGCTGCGAAGGCAAGAGAATTCTGGGAATTCTATAAGCTTAGAGAATAAGGATTGCTAAAAGCATTTGGTCGAGAAATTTAAATGGAGGTTATACAATGGGCAGTTAGTTAATGTTGGAAATCGTGGGTTAGTGCAAAATTTTATTCTAAACGGCTGTTTAAATGGTGCAAGTCCCGAGTAAAAGCATGCGGCTAGTGTTTAATCATTATTAATATCTCGATTAGCTGACTTAACAATGATTAAAGAGGGCACTGTTTGGGTTATTATTTAACATTGGGCTTAATGATAATGAGGCCCTAGGGTGTCACTGCAAAATGGGGACTTGCCCGAAGCCCAGCCAAGAGGCATGAAGCAAACTGAAGCCATTTCAGCTAAAGCATAGGCCACGTGCCTATAATTTAAGTGATAGTTGATAGACACCAACTCACCACCAGCCCAAAAAGCACTTTTTAATGTCATGAAGGTGTAAATACAAAATGACTCATCGCCCCTGAAAGCCCTCGGCCAAGAATAAAGCTAAAGTAGTTGGGCCAAATTGTCTATAAAAGGAGAAATAGACATTAGAGACAAGAACACTCAATCAACCAATCAAAAAACATACAAACACTGCTCTTAAGCCAGTTCGTACCCAGAAAGCTGAAACTTGTCCAGATTTAGTCCTTTTAGCTATAGTTCCCTTGGAAAAGTTGTCTTTTGTCTAGTGTAAAAGCTCTGCTACCTTCCCTTAAGTGTTGTAGTATCGATTCCTTCGTGTAAAACCCATTTACCATCTATCCCTTTTAGCTTACAAACTCTATAAACTCAAAGATAAGTGACTACAAGAAGTTTGACCTTGCACGATAAGGTGAAATCTTACTTGAGTCTATTTGTTTGTACTTTTATTTAGTATATCTGTAGCTTAATGTACTTTTCCGCATGTATTCAAATTATTTCCAATTGTTTCTACCTAAGAGTGCTATTTGCATTCGAATCTGGTTAACTTAATAAACCTGTTTTTATTAAGAACAAATTGTGTTCAAGGAAATGGTTAAGAGGGCCCTAAACTCCTTTCATTTTGGACGTCCAAGATTATGAACTAAAAGTCCTTGTTTACAAGGGAAGAAAAAGAACCTAATGCAGACTTAACTCATCTGTGACAATCCTTTGATAACAAGAAGTTTAAGTAACTTGGGGAGCAAGTAATCAACTTAAATCACACCTATTCAACATCTGCTATACTGAGATAACAATGGCACACCTGGATCCTTGTTAGCTTTGATTGTGAGCCTCAAGGCCTACACCAAAGGCCCTACAAAGGCACCTTTCAAATTAACTACAAACTCTTCTTGCAGCACACTAAGCAGCAAGTGTAAGCCCAACTACACATCAAGTGCCAAACCCCTGGGGAGCTGTGTGAGGGAAATCCTTGCCCGAACAGAAGAAAGATGTGTGGCGTAAATAGTAATAGCTATATACATACACTTGTCATGTTTGTATTGGTTTAGTTAGTTAGAGGTGGTTAAGGGTAGTTATGTAATTATCATTGTATAACTACTATATAATCCCTTTTGTACAACTCATCAATGTAATCTGAAAAACATAATACACCTTTACATTTCTCTCTCTAAGTTTCTTGCTCTCTCTATCTCTTATTGTAATTGTTCTTCACCGACTCAATCTTCAAAGTTAGCATGGTATCATTGCCGGAAAGGTTCGTCGCCGTTTTCGATCCTATGGTGCTTCCGTCACTCTGATGCTGCCCATCTGTTGCGATTGCTGGTTGCTGGTGATTCTTGGAGCAAGAAGGCTTTCCTCTCACTTTGTTTTCTTGATCTGGGTTCGAGTTTGATTTCTTGGATTTCCAATTTCCAATCGTGGAATCGGTGCAAGTGCTATCTTTTCTCTGTTTCTGTTTAGTTCTCGATTAATTTGTTGGGGGTTATGTTCGTATTTGATTTGAAGATGTGTATGGCGGTGCTAGGTTTTTCCGTATATGATTTGGGGGTTTTCTGATTTCTGAAGTCAAATTGTGTTGCTGTGAGTGTCATTCTCACAGAGAATTTCTGAATGCAAATAGTGTTAATGTGAGTGTCATTCTCACAGAGAAGTGAATTCATTTTCAAGAAAGTGTCATTCTTTCTTGTCAGCAAAGAAAGTGTAATTCTTTCTTCTGGGGTACGAAAGTGTTAGTCTTTCTGTACTGGTGTCTCTTGAAATTTGAAGTGTTGATTTGTTAAATACATCATGAATTCTTCACCTGTAAAAGTGGATGGGTTGCTAGGGATGATTACTATAAAATTGAAAGAAGATAATTTTTCCAAATGGGCATTTCAGTTTCAATCTGTGCTGAGAGGGTATAAACTGTTTGGACATTTTGATGAGACTACTGCTTGTCCACCTAAATTTGTCATTTCTACAGATATGGGTATTACCAAAGAATTATCTACTGCCTATATTGAGTGGGAATCTACAGATATGGCCTTACTATGTTTGTTACTTGCTACGTTATCTAATGAAGCCATGAAGTATGTCATTGGTTGCAGAACTGCTAGTGAGGCTTGGGCTAATTTGGTTGATAGATTTGCTTCGGTTTCTAAATCCAGAGTTAATCATCTAAAAACTGAGTTACATACGATTCAAAAATGTGCTGATTCAAATGACAAATATTTGCTTCGACACAAGAATATAAGGGATCAACTGAGTGTTGTTGGGGAGATGATTTCTGATAATGATGTGATGATTGCGGGGTTAGCTGTTTTGCCGAAAGAGTATGTTATTATAAGAATTGTGATTTTAGCTCGAGACTCATCAATTACCTTGAAAGAATTTCGTGCACAGTTACTTTGAGCTGAAAAAGAAATAGAATGGGAGTTTAATACACTGTCACAAAGCATGTCTGCATTGTATGTACATGGGTCTAGTTCTGGTTCTTCTTTGATATCTGGTTCATCTTCAAATCCACAAAACCATAGTCATCTTCCTGCGAAAACTGGTGGAGTTTTGACTCAAGTCCCATATGGTACACCTCAACAATTTCCTCTTACACCTCAAAATCTAGCTGCTTCTACTTTTCAGTCAAATCATCCCAATGCTTCACCACCATATTTTCTCATGCCTTCTGCACAGTTTCCATATTTTCCATTGCCTCCCTATGGATATGGGTTTGTTGGTAATGTTGGCCCGAACTTTGGTCCTCGAAAGCAGTCCTATAATTTTGGGTCAACAATGGTTCTAGGCCTCCAAATGGAAACAATTTCAGAGGCCCCAATGGTTTTAAGAATAATGGCAATTTCAAAGGGAGAAATTTCAATTCTGGTGGATATAGACAATCATCAAATAATGCAGGATGGTCTGGCAACACTGAGACAAGGGTGAATACTGTTATTGAGTGTCAGATTTGCAACAAAAGATGACATACTGCTGCTAATTGTTTTCATCGAAATAGTTCTAATTATGGTTCTACTTTTCTGGTGGAGTGTCAAATATGTAGGAAGAGAGGTCACTCTGTTATTGACTGTTATCATAGAGGGAATTATGTGTATCAAGGTCAAGCACTACCACCATCCATGGCTGCTATGACAGCTCAACAAAACTCTCAGTTCATTCCAAATGATACCTGGATTGTAGACTCTGGTCCTTCACATCATATGACAGCAGATCTTAGTGGTCTTACACAGGTGGCACCATTTGAAGGAATTGACAAGATCACTATTGGAAATGGTACACATTTACCAATTCAAAGTGTTGGATGTACTACACTCAAGACAAAGAAGCATTCTCTAATTCTAAATAATGTGCTTCATGTGCCAAATATTGCTAGAAGCTTACTATCTGTTAAACAACTTTGTGCCAATAATAAGAGTTGGTTTATATGTGATGACTGTAATTTCTTTGTGTAGGACAAGAAGACAAAGGAGATACTGTATCAAGGAAAGAGTAGGCCAAGAGAATTATTTCAAATTCCAATGTTTCATCAAGCTTAAGGAATCCAGTCAACTACATCCAATTCTGTTGCTTTGCTGGGAACAATAGTGAAGTCTAATTTGTGGCATCGAAGGTTGGGGCATCCTTCCAATGAGGTATTGTCTTCAATGCTGCAACAATCTAATATCTCTAGTAGAATAGATGATTTGCATAGTATGTGTAGGTCTTGTATTCAAGGGAAAATGTCAAGAGTACCATTTCCAACTAGGACTGAGAAATGTACGTTTCCATTTGAAAAGGTTCACACATATGTTTAGGGACCTTCTCCAGTTAAGTCTTTAGATGGATTTTGGTATTATGTACTCTTTGTGGATGAATATACAAGATACACTTGGGTATTTCCAATGTGCAATAAATCTTATGTGTTCACTATTTTTGTCAAATTCTATCAATATGTGTTGACTCAATTTGGGATATCAATAAAGTCCTTACAAACTGATGGTGGATGAGAATATGTTAGTAAAAGGTTTAAAGATTTTCTTACTGCTAAAGGAATTGTTCAAATGTTGTCTTGTCCCTATACTCTTCAGCAAAATGGAATTGCTGAGAGGAAGCATAAACATATTGTTGAAACCATTGTCACTCTTTGTTAACTGAAGCTAGTTTATCCTTGGAGTTTTGGTATTTTGCATGTGCTCATTCGGTGTTTCTCATTAATCGAATGTCATGTAAGTCTTTAGGAATGTCTTCTCCGTATAGTGTGCTATATAAGAAATAACCAGATTTGAAAAGAATGAAGATATTTGGTACTGCAGTTTATCCTTGGGTAAGACCATATAATGCAAACAAGTTGCAACCTAGAGCACTGTTATGTGTTTTTCTGGGATACTCATTGGGATATAAAGGTGTCATTTTCTATGAATTGAAGTCCAAAAGGTGCATTATGTCGAGACATGTCATTCATGATGAATCTGTCTTTCCATATAAATATCCATTACCCTCACAGTCCCAATCTACATCAGAATTCTCTCCTAGTTCTTCAGTGGTGATGCATATACCTGTGTCACTTACTCAGAATACAAATGCAGTTAGGTCTATCATACAAGACCACACATATGCCTCCATGCTCTCTCATTCTCCTAGTACATAATCTAATGTACAAAGTTGTACCAATGAAGAACCTTTACATCAACATGATGACACTGCAGTTTCAAGAAGTCCTACTCTTTCCACTTCAACAGATACAACTCATTTGCTTCATGTCTTGGATCCTGCACAATTACAGGTAATATTACCTCTTTCTCCATCACATTCAACAAATATTCCAGTTTCATCTGTTACAAATAATCGACATCGTAGTATGCAAACACGGCTCGAAACTGGAGTCATTGCTCGAAAGGATTACTCTGCCTATCCTGCTACCTTACCTGAGTTATCTTCTCTACAATTACTTGATGATTTCACTGGTGGTTTTTCATTTCTTGTTGATGTGGTTGATATAAAAGAACCAAAGAGCTTTAAAATTGCTAGTAGTATGCCTCAGTGGCAAGCAGTTATGCAAGATGAGTTTGATGCATTGAAAATGCAAGAGACTTGGTGTTTGGTTCCTCCTCCTTCAAATAGGAAAGTGATTGGCAGTAAGTGAGTTTATAAGGTTAAAAAGAATCAAGATGGGTCCATTTTCAGGTACAAAGCTCAGCCAGTGGCTCAAGGTTATAGTCAACAACCTGGTTTGGATTTTTCTGAGACTTTTAGTCCTGTTGTTAGACACACTACTGTTCGAATGATTCTTGCCATTGCCGCACACTGTGGGTAGACATTAAGACGGCTTGATGTTAAAAATGCATTTTTGCATGGTGAGTTGGTTGAGGAAGTATATATGAAAAAACCATAGGGGTTTGTTGATCAAACAAAGCCTAATCATGTATGTAAGTTGGTTAAGTCGCTTTATGGCCTAAAACAGGCACCCCGAGCATGGAATTTGAAATTTACAAGTTACTTACCTTCTCTTGGCCTCAAAACTTCGTTATCAGACACAAGTTTGTTTGTCAATTGCGATGAAGGTGATGTAATCATTCTGTTATTGTATGTTGATGACATTATATTGACTGGTTCATCCATATCCAAGATTCAAGCAGTTATCAACACTCTTGCTGAGGTGTTTGAGCTCAAAGACATGGGCCGGCTAACTTATTTCTTAGGTCTTCACATTCAATATCATCCAGATGGATCTCGTTTCATTAGTCAATCCAAATATGTCAAAGATTTGTTGATTAAAGCTGGAATGGAATAGTGTAAGCCTACTTCCACACCATCTAAACCTTACACTCAACTTGGTGTTGCAGAAGGTACGCCATTATCTGATCCAAGTCTTTACAGAAGTCTAGTGGGCGCTTTGCAATATCTAACATTTACTTGTCCAGATATTGCTTATTCAGTCAATACGATATGTCAATTCATGAACAATCCTACTGATTTACATTTTCACTTGGTTAAGCGCATACTGAGATATTTGAAAGGCACTCTGGACTGTGGTCTGAGGTACAAAAGAGTGATGATTTCTCCATTACTGGTTTCTCAGATTCAAATTGGGATGCTGATATTAACATGAGGAGATCGATTACATGCTATGTGGTATTCCTCGGAGTAAATCCGATATCATGGCAATCTAAGAAACAAGCAACTGTGTCTAGAAGCTCTACTGAAGCAGAATATAAAGCTTTGGCTCATTGTGCAGCTGATGTGTTTTGGATCAGACCACTTCTTAAAGACATTCATCAAGTTTTGACTTCTCCCCCTTCTTTGCAGTGTGATAATATTTCTGCACTTGCGATTTGTTCAAATCCGGTGTTTCACTCCAAGATTAAACATCTAGACACTGATTACCACTTTGTTAGAGAAAAAGTTCAGAGAAGAGATCTTCAAGTTAACTACATTTCCACAAATGACCAGATTGCTGATGTGTTTACAAAAGGGTTGCATAGTCTAGTGTTTGTTAAGCATTGTCATGCTCTTGATTTGGGGTCTGCTGCTTAGTTTTCATCAGCCTTATGAAGTCTAAATGCCACTATACTTCTTGATTTCTCATTGCCTGATTTCAAACTCAGCAGGAATGTTTCCACCCTCGTTTGAGGGGAGGGTAATAGCTATATACATACACTTGTCATGTTTATATTGGTTTAGTTAGTTAGAGGTGGTTAAGGGTAGTTATGTAATTGTCATTGTATAACTACTATATAATCCCTTTTGTACAACTCATCAATGTAATCTGAAAAACATAATACACCTTTACATTTCTCTCTCTAAGTTTCCCGCTCTCTCTCTCTCTCTTATTGTAATTGTTCTTCACCGACTCAATCTTCAAAGTTAGCAAATAGGGCCGTCGATCACTCAGTTCACTCACTAAATCGGGGAAGAAGAAAGTTGTGTGCCCTATCTTTTCCTACCAATTTACTGTCGGTCCCATGCACCCTAAGCTGGGGGTACGTACTTTTACCTAGCTGCCCTAATTACGTAGAAGTTACATGCATTGTGTTTGCAGTGAGCTATGTTTTAAATTTCACCACTCTCTTTATACTAAACGAAAGATCTTCAACTTTAATTTCTTTTGGGTGATTGGGTCCCTTGAGAAAAAATCCAATCCCACCATAACTGTTCTTTTATGTTCATCCACGATGAAAAGCTGAAGTGGCTAGGACTCAAATTATTGCTTGGAGTTATAAAGTTGAAGTGACTAGGGCTCAAATTATTGCGTGGAGTTATAATATGGGTGAGAAGATATGACAAATATGAACGAACATAGTAGTACTCAAACATAATCATATGCTTAAAGTTAAAGATCTTCCGGCCATGGTTGCATAATTATCTATTGGGATTATGATTAAAACATTCCTTATCCTCTCCACTTTGTTTTTTTTTTTTTTGAAAAAATACGATATTCATTAATAAGAAATGGATACGTACATCAATGAGGATAGGGTGCTAACAAAGGGCCTCGATAAAAACCTTGCCGGGGTTTTCAACCCGGTCGAAGGGAAAAAGAGTGTCCCGCACCAACATAAATAATTAGGAATTACTATCCTCAAAGAGAAGATCAAGAATTAAATCAGGAGGTTCCTCAAACCAAGTCACAGTGTTACCGTAACACAAACTCATACGCGCTAGCCTATGTGCCACCTTATTCGTCTCCCTTCCACTAAATTCAACCTTCCACTTTGGCAATGAATGAACAATTAACCGCGTGTCATTTAGAATGTTTCCAAAATGTGAGGTGTCATCATTTCCTACATGTTTTAGTCCTGCCATCACCAACAAAGCATCACCTTCAAGAACCAAAGCTGGAAATTGCCACTCCTTGACAAACATAGCCGCGTCCCTTGCTGCCATCATCTCAGCCAGCTGCGGGGAACAAATGGCAGTGTGTTGTGTCGCCTTTGCTGCTATAAATTCCCCTTTGTCATTTCGAATCACCACCCCAGCACCACCAACCTCATGTTGTTCATCCCAAGCCGCATCAAAGTTACATTTTACCCAGCCCAATTCCAGTTTCTTCCATTTCTTTGGTTCGTTGCTGCTGCGTGTTTGATTCTTCCCATGCCATCGCTGGAATTCTTGTAACCAACTTTGTGCTCTAGAGACCAACTCCAACGGTTGAAGTGCCTTTCCCTGCCATAAAAACGAGTTTCGTTCCTTCCAAATGCTCCAAATAATCACAAGTAACAAATCAAAACTTTCATTTGATAAATCACTAGCCAGTCTTGTGAACCAATTCACCAAATGTCCCCTAGTGTCTGTTCTACTTCGTAGACCCAACGGGCTTATTAACCAAATCGAAGCCGTTCTAGGACAATTCCTCATCAAATGCACCAAGGTTTCTTCTTCACCGTTACAGAACATACAAGCAGCATCCGTAGTGATTTTCTTTATTTTCAGATTGTCCTCTCCACTTTGTTAGTTGTTAGAATATTACGACGATCAACTCATAATACAAATGTATAGGAAACTAATCATCTATAAAATCATCATGAGATCATTATCAAATCGGTGTTCTAAATTCTGATGTACCTTTTACCATATGGAGAAGAGAGGCAAATCTGACTTACCCCTTAGTATACTAACTTAACATTGGTTGCTTTTCAATATAATTTTTTTCAGCTTTTCAATTAACTAATCTACTTCAACTTGTTGCTCATGATCTCTAATTATGACCTAAAGCGATGGTTTGCACTTTGGATTCATGTGATGTGAAGGAAAGAATGATCACTACAAGAAGCTCTCTATAAAATTTGGTCCATGGGAGCCTTAAAGCGTTTTGTGCATTAAATTAAAAACCCAAACGTGAAAAGTGGTGTGGTAAAGAAGGAAAGAAGTAGCGCACGTGATGGATAGTGATCTATCTTCCTTCCATATTTTTATATTTTTTATTTAACTTAATAAAGAGCAACAAAATAAAGAATAGGATTTTTTTCTACAAGTTAGTACCATTTCTTTGATACTTAATTCCAAGGGAGTTTCCGCATATTTATGGGCTTAATCTGTTCTAATTATACTATAAATCGTATAAGAACTTGTTATAATTGGTAGATTTATTGGATTGTTTTTTGAAAACTGGATTTATTTCATCTATGGTGTTGGGTCATAATAACTTTCTAATTTTGCGTCAATGATTCTTCTATTATTTTATTAGTGAATAATAATTAAATAATTTCTTCATAAAGATAGAATTCATAATTCACATGAATATAATAAATCTCGCTTGGTCTGCTTTAATAGTAGTCTTTATGTTTTTCCCACTAGTAGTTTGGGGAAGGAGTGGACTCTACTATGAATTGAGTTTAAGAACTAAACAATATCAATTTTTTTATAGATCGTTCATCAAAGTTTTTTTTATTTATTTAAAATTTCACTATTTCAATTTAAATTTTATTTTCAAACTGAAAAATATCTTCATTTCGAAATTCTCTTGGCTTTTAGTTGAGTAATGTATTCTATGAAGAATACTCTTTCAATCAAAGAAATATATATCGATGATACAAGTCAGATTTTAGATGTAGAAATATAAGAAGGTAGATCCCTTCTCCATGGAAAGACATGGCATGATAATGTAGAAATATAAGAAGGTAGATCCCTTCTCCATGGAAAGACATGGCATGATAATATTGCAGATACACCACATAAAAAAGAATCAACCAAATTTTCCCGATGTAGATGCAATCAAGAAAACCGCATAAGTAAATATATATCCAACATAAAAGTGGGCTAATCCAACCATTTTGATTGCACAATGGAAAGAGCCACCAGTTTATCTCCTCATCGAATCAAATTAGCCAAAAGTGTGTGTTCATAAACCCATAGTAAAGTTACAATCAATTCTTATGAGAGACTTTTCTCTCTGCTTGAGAGACCTTTCTCACCACCACTTGTGTGAGGGTTGCACTTCCGATCAAATCCGATGTCGCCGACCCTATCTATTGCTGGGGTCGGTGGTCGTGCTTTCATTGTTCTATTGTCTTCCTTTTTGCTGTTTTTCCCCTGCTCTCCTTTCCGATCTGTCCATTTCTTCATACCCCATCAGCGTTACTCCTTGCTCATTTCTCCTCTGATCTGCAGCCACTTCGTAACCACGATTTGTTGCAGTACTTCGAGATGGTGTGTAGAGTTCCGATGTTCCCACAGGCTTGGGTGTTCAACACCAACACCTTCTCACTGTCTGCCTTTGTTGGCAGTGTTGCTCGTGGAATCTCACGGGCTTCCTTTACTTGGTTCTTAGTTCTTGTCTGTGTGGCTGTGTTCGGATAGGTGCTCGTGGTTGGATGTTGCAATTAGCGAGGCGTCGGTTACTTGGTTCTTGGTTATTTTGTTGTATTTTATGGCTTAGGCCTTTACTGTTTGTTGGGTTTTTTGGGCTAGTTTGGCAGGTCCTCTTTTGTTTGTTTATGCTTTTGTATCTTTGGACCGTGTACTGTTCCTTTGTGTTTGGTAATGAAAATGACCCACTTATCAAAAAAAAAATGTTACAATCAATTCCTGCCACTATTCACGCCAGGAAATTAAAAGCGACAATCCGTGTGGCCCAAGCAAGATGTCCAAATAAAAACATCCCCCCTTGACTGATAAACTGTTCATACCCAAAGGGTTAAATCCATTAATAAGTGTGAAGAGTTTTAACCATAGATAATCTCTTAATGGTCCTATCAAATAAGTGGGAGACACATTAAACTGTGAAACATTATCCTACCATAAAGTAATGTGGTTCCAATGCCAATATAAAGTAACATATCCAATCATATTTAACATTAAAAAACTGCCAAATAAAATGAGCCTCAAGCCGAAATATCACAAGTCCCACATAATCCTCTATGTACTACGAAAAGTCAAATCCATCCTCCAAGATTGAATTTCACAAAAGGACACGTAGTTACAGACAATTGTAAACATCCACAAAGCATCATGTTCATAATTAAACAGTGTTCTGAACTTCAGCAAAACATTATTGTGGGTCGGGACAATATTCGTCATTAGCTCAAACCCATTGTTGATACGACTAAAATCCAACGTTCAATATTTGATCCGAAAGCTATTCCTTCGTGACAATTATGAGGTTAGGTTATTGTGGAACACACGACCACGACAAGACTTTCATCACCTAGATTAGATTATATGCATGGTTCATTATGGATCCATCGACCCTTGTATATGATCATAGTTGGACATGGACTAAATATTTTAGTATTAATTCATTATTTAATTAGATTGTTATTATTATTTTGGTTCAAGCTTCTAATGATGTTTCATCAAGCCTTTTAGTTTTCCATTATTTTGTTTGTTGAGCTAGTAATACATGAAGCTCTTTGCATTTGTGATAGTTACTTTAGGATTCTTGGTCGTGATTATTACAGTATTATTATGTAGTGTTGCGTCACACTATTTCTTAGCTTAGTTTAAATGGAATAATATATACTTTCAGAAGCTGAGAATTCATATTCTTGTGTCCAATATGTAATTATATTTATCGAAACCATTATTTATGCTAATAATGCATGCATCACCTCTTAGATGCCGAAATAATGATCCGGTTGCTGAAATGAATGTGAACGGTGCAAGTTGAGCATAAACTACGTTTGACTAGAAGTACACGGATCTAATTAAATCCTATTTGCAGCCATTGGATCTGAATCAACCCATCAGATAATCCCAAGCAGGTGCTTTAGTTTTGACTTATGAGTTAAAAATTCGTTCAACCCTAATCATTTTTTTATGAATATTATCGGATATATTCTTCGTGAACGAGTATTGATTTTGTCTACGTGAACACATCCTACGCACCTCATGAGTGCTACATTTCGATTATTTTGTTAGACTGTCTGATATATTATTGTCAAATTGTTAATCTGACATACATATTTCAAACAAAATATATATGTAATCTACATAATATAAATTATAACAAAATATTCGTAAAATACACATGTCTTGATGGGTGGATAAATTCTCTGAGTTCGCTTTTTCTCAAACCCCCCTAACTAAGGTAACAAAGACAACATAATTATCTACTATACTTGTACTAATAGACGTAGACAATTAGCTGGACCAAAGCAACAAGGTTTAACTATTTTATTTAGGATAATGCTAGGGAGATCAAAATTTTGAAATCAAATTTGCAAACCAAATGATGTGGTTGTAGATGATTGGATTTTTATTTAAGTGTCGATTAACGTGATTGTTTTTTATTGGTGACACATCATTTTATTTGCAAATTTGGTTTTCCTAGCATTCCCCTTTGGGTAATGCTAGAGAGACAAAACATTTAGACAAAATTTTGTAAACTAAACGATATGAACGTTGATGATTGAATGATTACTTAAGTGTTCATGAACGCGCTCATTCTTATTAGTGACACATCATTTAGTTTATAAATTTTGTCTACAAATTTTGTCTCCCTAGCAATGCATACCCCTTTTATTTAGTGAGATTATATTCACACACCCCAAATTACTTCTCCCACACCTTTTTAATTTTTTAATATTTTCCACACACCACTAACACTTGATAGAAAAATATGAAAAAATTAAAAGGGTGTGAGGGAAGTAATTTGGGATGTGTGAATATAATCTCTCATATTTATGCACATGTAATGCTAGGGAGACCAAATTTTTTAAACCAAATTTGCAAACCAAATGATGTAGTTGTAGATGATTGAATTATTAATTATGTATCGATTAAGAAGCTTGTTTCTTATTAGTGACACATCATTTAATTTGCAAATTTTAGTTTAAAAATGTAGTCTCTCTACTTTTATTCTTTATGCACAACAAGAATTCATTCTCCAATGCAAAAGCTTTTAATTAGTTGATGAGTCACTTGCTTAATTGGTCAGTCATGACCTCAGATCAGTCCAATCTTTAGTAATAATTATGTAGCTGTTATCATCCAAACAATTGAAGCTTCTCTCACCAAAATCATGGGGGCATTGATCGAATGATAAAGAAATATAATAAGTTTTTTGCCAAAAAAAAAAATGTAAGAATTTTCTCTTAATTATGGGCCAATTTAACTGAGAGTTCACCATTCGTGGATTAAAGTATGGAAGCTAGGTTCAATTTTTCTTATAAGCTCATGTAATATTTATTTTGTCAACAATGTGAGATTTATTCTTAACATGTATCTTAACGTGTGTCAAATTTTCAAGTAAAATATGAAGACAACACAAGTGGGGTGACTTGGAGCACGCATGGCTGTTGGCCATCACACGTGAAACAACTTGCTCTGATACCATGAAAAAAGTTGAAGTTCCACCATAAAATTAATTGAGAATATGAGAAGTAGCACAACTTATTTATAAGTCCATACAAGTCCTTTCTCCCATCAATATGAGATTTATTCTCAACAGAGACATAATTTAGTGGTCCAATTTACTAATGCATGCCTCCAAGTTTTGTATTCATATTACAACAATGTGAATCATGTGTTTGCTCAGTTCTAGGCTTGTAACAAGGGTCGAGGCATGTTGGGCTAGTTCAAGCCCAACCATATTTTTTGGGTTGTGGGTTGGTCCGGCCTAGTATCAAGATCGGGCTTTATTCGGCCCGATGTTAATTAGGCATGGCCTAGGCCTTGTATTTTAGGCCCTAGGCTGGCTCCTGAGCAGGATTTAGGCCTTACTCGATATTGTTCAATGTAATTTAAATATATTTGAATTTTTTTTTTAATAATTAACTTTTTAATATTATATAATTTAATTGACTATATTAATCAAACAAATATGTTATTGTTGTGGCCTATTTTATATGACAAAGGGAATAGGGCCGGTTGCAAGGGTAGAGAGATTGAGAGAGATGTGTTTGCATAATTGTAGGGGAATGTGTGTTGTTATCCCTCCTACATTGTGCCTTTATTTATAGTAGTAAAAGGAGAGAAGATATTCCTTCATCCCCAAGAAATACAAGATGTAATAGGAAAGGATAACTAAAATAAAATATAATCTAGGATTTACACAATCACACTTAAACTAGGAATGTTTACAACACTCCCCCTTGAGTTACATACTCAAGGTAGATTTAGCATCATGCAGAAGTTGAGGAAGTCGACTCGTCGGCACTAATTCTAAGGAACAACACTTATTCTCAATAAGGTAGGAACTTGCATAAGTAAATGAGTCTCACTAAAAAAACCCTAAGGCTATGGCTCAGGAAAAAATCCATAATCTAAGGAAAAATGCATGAGAAATGCAAAGTCAAAGGAAACATCTACAAGACCTCATCAGGGACATGACCAGCCCAATGTGGGTGCCTCGTTAAAACCTAGTTAGGTAGCAAAAAACCCAGTGGGAAAATGCTCATAGTCGTAGGGAAAAAAAGTACATTAAGATCAAGCAAGTATCTTCAGGATACTCCCTCCTCCTGAGTTTGACACAATTCCAAAGAGAATTAGCAAAGTTACAACTCAGAAAGTTTACGCATATCAATTCCATGAACAAGCTTCTGAAACGTCATATTCGGTAGTGATTTGGTGAAGAGGTCGACCAGATTGTCTTGTGAACGGATTTGCATGACTTCAATCTTCTGATGCTCTTGTTGTTGAGGTGAAAAGAAGAACTTCGGCGCAATATGCTTGGTGTTGTCTCCTTTGATGTAACCCTTCTTGAGCTGTTCGATGCATGCTGCGTTGTTTTCAAAGATTGTCGTCGGGACATCAACGGCGGGATAAAGATCACAGGAACTTCGAATATGGCCCACTACTGTTCTCAACCAAAAGCATTCCCGAGTTGCTTCATGTAAGGTGAGAATTTCAGCATGGTTAGACGAAGTGGCAACTAAGGTCTGTTTAGTTGACCTCCAAGAGATTCCGGTGCCTATAATGGTAAAGACATAACCTGTTTGAGATCATACAAGTATCCTGCGTTGACATAACCAACAAGGCGGCATCACTCGAGGATCCATAGGGATAGAACAATACCAAATCCCTAGTACCCTTAAGGTAACGGAAGATGTCTTTCACGCTAGTCCAGTGTCTGCATGTAGGTGCATTATTGTATCTTGCCAAAAGATTAACAGCGAAATAGATGTCGAGTCTAGTGCATTGAGCTAAGTACAATAAAGCGTCTATCGCACTTAGATAAAGAACTTCAGGCTCCAAAATCTCTTCATCATCCTCATTTCGACGGAAGAGATCTCGTTTTGCATCTAGCGATCAAACGACCATAGGAGTACTCGAAGGCTTCGCTTTATCCTCATTAAAGCAGCGCAACACCTTCTGGGTATAGTTCGATTGATGTACTAGGATTCTATTCGAACAATGCTCTATCTCGAGACCGAGACAATATTGAGTCTTACCTAGATTTTTCATCTCAAATTCCAACTTCAGGTGCACAGCAGTTCTCGCGAGCTCTTCAGGAGTTCCGATAAGGTTCATGTCATCTACATATACTGCAACAATCGTAATTCCGGAATGTGACTTCTTAATGAACACACAAGGGCATAGTTCATTGTTCATATATCCCTGACTAGTCAAATACTCACGCAGACGGTTATACCACATTCTTCTAGCTTGCTTCAAACCGTAGAGTGAACGCCTCAGCCAAATTGAGAGCATGTTCGGGGTTTGGAAATATTTGAACCAGTCAATGTAAGTCCTTTAGGAACTTTCATATAGATTTCAGTATCAAGATCCTCATAGAGATACGCGGTTACTACGTCCATCAGCTGCATATCTAGTTTTTCGGAAACTACCAAACTGATAAGGTAGCGAAAAGTAATCACATCAATAACGGATGAATAAGTTTTGTCATAGTCAATCCCGGGGCGTTGTGAGAAACCTTGTGCAGCAAGACGAGCTTTGTAACGCACAATTTTGTTCTTCTCATTACACTTCCGAACGAAACCCCACTTGTAGCCAACGGGCTTCACATGTGGAGGAGTATGAGCTACAGGTCTAAACACTTTACGTTTCGCAAGTGAATCGAGTTCAACTTGGATTGCTTGTTTCCAGTTTGACCAATCAGTTCTATGTCAACATTCATCAACGGAACGCGGGTCAATGTCATCGCTCAACATGATCTCAGTAGCTACTACATATGATAATGCTTCGTCGACAATCATCTCATTTCTACGCCACACATCATCTAAGCTAGCATAATAGACTGAAATCTCACGATTCTAGGGAGGATCCGTCTCTTCAAGGATGCTTCCATAATCTAGAATTTCCTCATGAGTTGGATAGAATGAGTAAGCGATAGTCGGATTCACGGTAGGCTCTTCGGGACCTTGTGTTATGGGTATCCTCTTCTAGGGGTGTGAATCCTTTGAACCAAGAGGTCTGCCACACTTTTGTGTAAGGGCAAATGATTCGCTAGCCGCTAATGTACGTGGATCACTAAGATTGGCATCCCGGGCCTCCAGGAAGGAAGTATGCATACATTTGGTACATCCATCTTTGCAGGCGTATTCACAACTGAAATATGTAATCTTGTCACGCGCGCTAGATCGATAAAAGCATTTGGCATGCTCTGAGCTATACTCCGGAGATCTAATATGCGTTGCACTTCAGTTTCAGATTGAGCGGTGCAGGGATCTAAATGAGACAAAGTGGGAGTCGTCCATGATAATTCACGTTGTTCTTCAGGAACGTTGACGTTCTTCAGGAACGTTAACGTTCTTATCTCCCCCTAATGACGGGAAGACTGTCTCATAGAAGTGACAATCCGTGAAACAAGCGGTAAACAGATCGCCTGTTAAAGGTTCTAAGTAACGAAACATTGAAGGAGAATCATATCCAACATAGATTCCCATCCTTCGCTGAGGCCCCATTTTTGTATGTAAGGGCGGTGAGATCGGCACATATACAGCACAACAAAAAACGCGCAGATGCAATATGTCGGGTTCGTATCCGGTAACCAACTGAAGGGCACTAAATGGTTGTGTCACAACAGGCCTCAGGCGGACCAACTTTGCTGTGTGCAATATTGCATGGCCCCAAGCAGCGATCGAGAGCTTGGTACGTATGACCAACGATCAAGCAATCATTTGTAAGCGCTTAATGAAAACCTCTGCCAGGTTGTTCTGGTGTGAACATGGGGTATAGGATGTTCAACTTCAACCTCAACCGACATGCAATTGTCATCAAAAGTTTTAGATGTGAATTCTCTAGCATTATCTAATCGAATAGATTTGATCAGATAATCAGGGTGGTGAGCTCTGAGCTTGATAACTTGAGCCAACAGTTTGGAGAATGCAGCGTTCCTTGTGGACAACAAGAACATGTGTGACCAACGTGTGGAAGCATCAACCAAAGCCATAAAGTATCTAAATGGTCCGCATGGAGGGTGAATCGGTCCACAAATGTCCCCATGAATCCGTTGTAGAAAAATGGGAGGATTCGAACGAATCTTGTCATAAGAAGGCTTAGTAATAAGCTTCCCCATTAAACATGTTTGACATGCGATTCCTTGGATCGAACCTAAGCTTCGGGTTAGTGGATGCCCATGTGAAGATTTGAGGATACGGCGCATCACCATTCGTCCAAGATGTCCCAAAAGATCATGCCAAAATGTAATTTCTTGCACGGTCCCAGTAGTAAAACCGGCCATATAGTGGCATTCGATGAGGCGTATAGTTGTAGTATACAGACCACTCGGGATATGCTTCATCTTCTCTAAAATACACTTCTCGCCATATTCGTAGGAAGTTATGCACAAAATTCAATTCCATTTTTTAAGTGGGTTTCAGCTTGGTAATTATTATCTCTAATGTCCTTGGAACTCAACAACGTTCTTCCGGAACGTGGAGAATATAGTGCCTCAAAAATGGTCAAGATTGTACCATTGGACAACATTATACGTGTCTTTCTGTATCCTTTAATCAGGTTGGATGGGCCTGAGAGGGTTGTCAGAGGTGCATTCTTAGGTATGAAGTTAGTGAAATAGATGCGTTCATGCAAAACGGTGTGCATGGTTGCACTATCTACCAGACAACTAACTTCCCCACTAGTCATACCTAGAATGAAAAATTAATTTGAATTGGTCACATGCATAAAAGTTTTAAAAACAAATATCAATTCAAAATAATTTTATTTATTCAAGGATGGTAATTAATTAAAACTTAATATCCAAAAACAAATCACCAACAAATAATCCAAACATAAAGGAAAATTGTTCAAAAATCAACCAAAACAAAGGAGGGGGTTCGGCCACTAGGTGGAATTTGGCCCCATTGTCTTACTTCAACTAAAAAATAAGTCTATGTCTAAGATTCTAATCTTCCATAGGGGCGGTATCCTCTTGAAAGTCAGAAACCTCCATCTTTATAGTCTCCAGTTCATCGACTTGCACGAAGTTTGATTCAAACTTCTTACGACGAGAATGATATTTATCTACAACCTTCTTGGGAGTTCGGCAAACACGTGACCAATGGTCTTTTGAATCACAGTGATAATACATGTCCGCATCCATAGTTTCAGGTGCTTTGTGCTTATTCTTGAAATTCGAGGCCTTGGGAGGGAGGTTTGGGCGCTTCTGGGCTTTGTTTCCTCCCTTGGATGGGCCTTGACTCTGTTGACCTTGGTGTGATGGCTTCTGGCTGCCCCTACCACGCCTCTTTTGGTGTTTTGGGAGTTGGTTTATGCTATAATGTGCTTCAAGCACAACAGTCGCCCCAGTAGGTCGAGCTTGGTGATTCTTCATCAACAGCTGGTTCTACTTTTTAGCAAAAAGTAAAACTGAGATCAAATCCGAGAACTTAGTGAACTTTTGAGCTCTATATTGTTGCTGCAGGACAATATTAGAGGTAGAGAAAGTTGAATATGTCTTCTCTAGGAGATCCTCTTCGGTCAAAGTTTCGTTACAAAACTTGAGAAGTGATCGGATTCAACAAACTTCATAATTATATTCATTCACAGACTTAAAGTCTTGGAAGCGCAAATGTTGCCAGTCATGTATTGCTTCAGGCAAAAATATGTCATTTTGGTGATCAAAACGATCAGCCAAAGCGACCCATAGTGCACGTGGATCCTCCTCAGCAAGATATTCAGTTTGCAGAGCGTCATGGATATGTCTTCAGATAAAGATCATAGCAGTGGCTGTTTCAGCTTCGCCAACAGGGTTATCCATCTCTTCTTCAATAGTGGGACGCAAATTCTTGGCAATGAGGTGGAGCTTCACATCTTGGACCCACTTGAGGTAGTTCCTTCCAGAGACCTCCAAATTAGTGAAGTCGATTTTGGTCCAATTTGACATGTTCCTATCGCAAAATAGATGGAAAAGATGTGGTTAGTGTAATGGAGAAAAAATCAATTTATTCACATAAGAGTAGAACATACAGGTTCTAATAGAAATGTATTGTTTAATTTTGCATGAAAAAACTTCGGATTTTCATTAGACCTGTAAATGGGTCGGGTTTATTGGGTTTGGGTCGGGTTGAACCCGACCCGTTAAGCTAACGGGTCACCCGAACCCAACCCGTTAAGCTAACGGGTCACCCGTTTCAACCCGTTTCACCCGTTAACCTTTTTTCATTCTTTTTTTTTTTTACATTTCATCCAAAAAAAATTGCAGAGACATCTTCATACTGCATATTTTAATGAAACTTCTGGGAAGGTCTGAATTCAAAAGTTTGACAAAGTCATATCTTTCATGGAAACATATGACTTTGTCAAACTTTATGGATACTTTAATAAAATTCCATGAAAACATCATATCTTTCAAGAAGGGTATCCATAAAGTTTCAACTTTTCAACAATCCCAAGTCAGATTTTTCAAATTTTCAAGAAACCCAACTGGGATGTGAGATTTTGGAACTGATTCTATGGAGAATTGAAAGTGAAATGAAAAATGGAATCTGGGTTATGAAGAACTCGACCCAATTGGGCAATTGAGAAAATACCTAGAAACAGATAGCAAGATTCAAACTTTGCACAAACCAGCAAACATGTTATGAACAGGAAAATAAATTGAATTGAACAAACAATAATTGAATAAATAAAAGCTGCTGAAACTTCTGGAATAACTAAGAAAGATAGCAAACAGGTTATGTCTCAGAGAGCATGCGACGGTGCAAGAGAGATACGTGAGGAACCTGAGGTTTTCTATTAGGACTGTTGAAATTACACAAAAGTCCTCAATAACGGGTCTTAATGGGTGGTTAACGGGTTTCGCGGGTTCACTCAAAATGACCTGTTATTTAACGGGTGATTAACGGGTTGACCCGTTAACCACCCGACCCGTTTATCACTCACCCGAATACTAATTTTAATGGGTCGGGTTAACGGGTCGGGTGAAAAATGTCAGGTCTAGTTTTCATGGGTGATGTTTTTAAATGAAAACTTCAGGTTTTCAAACAAGGCATGTTAATAAGAAACTTCAGGTTTCAAAATAATTTTGAACTTCAGGTTCATATATTCTTGCAGGCAAACACAAATATATACACACAAAAATGCAACAAGAATATGCAAAATAGAACTTTAGGTCTATAATTATAATTGAATTTAATTATTTGGACTTCGAACCAAATTAAATTGTGGTTGAAAAAATATAAAACCCATTGGGCCTAAAATATTTAGGCAAATATAACTCGGGGCCCAAAATTTTGGCTGGGGGGTCTCGGGGTAGGACTGCAGGCCCACGGGAAGAGGAGAACAATATAGGCCACAGCAGGCGAGCCTAAAAAAAAATTCATGTGGGCCGCTTCAGGCCCTAATATCAGGGTGGGATGCAAGCCCAGTACCAGCAAACAGGCTACAAGAAAGTCGAGCCCAAAATAGATGGCCCAGATAGGGCGTGATCAGGTGTGACTCGACATGGTGGAACACCATATACCGGCATTGAGCTGGGTCCAACAGAAAACTGAATGGGTTGTTGGATCTGGGCTGGGACAACACATAGCAGCAGCAAGCCCGACGGGCGCTAATGCGGGCCGAATGGTCAAGACCCAATGCGGCTCGGGTCGAAAAGGTTCAAGACACGCCAGCGACGTTGAGTGTCGGAACGCGGTCGGGAGGATGTCGGCGTCGCTTCAGGCGACTTTCCCTGGGGGTTCATGGCACGGTAGAGCACGGGGGTTTAACTGGAAACCCAAATCTTGGACGGAAACCTAAGTTTCGACGTCGGGGAGGTCCGAGAACGATGAGGAGTCGAGGAATCCGTCGAAGAGCTTATTCGATGTTCATCGAATTTCTAAGAAAAAAAAACCCGTTGTTTCCGATGATGGTAAGGTCCCAATCACAACTACAGGTGTGATTTCCTAGGAACAACGACGGTGAAGCCGTGGCCGACTGGGGGCGGTGTCGTGGGTTAGGGTTTGATGCCTAAGGCATCTTCTTAGATGGAGCAAGGGTTTTGCTTCGGTGCTTCGCAACCTATGTGGGCTCATGTGAGCCCATTTTTGTCAAGGTCACGGGTTCGAAGAAAACCCTAGGTTTCTCGAAAAAAAAAATTCAATTCAATTCATATATAATTTAATTAAAATAAATATTCAATTTTGATGCATATGCAATTCAATAGTTTAATGTATGTACATATATTTGATGCAATTCATGGCAAATATCAAATTCACATAATTCAACAATTATGAATATAATGCATATTTATGTAGAATCTAAAATTCAAAAAACGTAAAGTTGGGTCATGCATTATGGTGAATGTTCATGCTATCAGGGCTGCAAAAATATCGAGATAAAAACCGTTGTTTTGAAAAAACCTGATTGCGTGATGATATGAATGAACTGGTTTGATGCAGAAAAAATCTTCAACATCAGATTCCTAAGCGCAGTGGTAGGAGCGTGCTGATAATATGTTGTGGCCTATTTTATCTGACAAAGGGAATAGGGTCGGCGGCAAGGGTAGAGAGATTGAGAGAGATGTGTTTGTATAATTGTAGGGGAATGTATGTTGTTATCCCTCCTACATTGTACCTTTATTTATAGTAGTAAAAGGAGAGAAGATATTCCTTCATCCCCAAGGAATACAAGATGTAATAGGAAAGGATAACTAGAATCAAATCTAATCTAGGATTTACACAATCACACTTAAACTAGGAATTTTACAACAGTTATATCAAATGGTAATTTTTTTTAGTACATCGATATTTTTTACACTAAAGGCCTAGATTCAATTCTCAATAACATTACTACGTTAAATGAAAATGATTAAAGGGCCAAAATTGAGCCTGGCTGGGCGGGCCCACTCATAGGACCTAATTTTCTAGTGTCGTGGTCTGGGTCATGGCCTTACATATTTTACATAGGGTCGTGTCGGGCCATTTAATTTCTAGGGCTAAAAAATTTGAGGCTGATTAGGGCTTGGGCCTTAACCTCTTAGGGCCGGCCCAGCCCGACCCAACCCATTCACAGGTCTACTCAATTCTATTCTAATTAATACGATGATGAAAATTAACCGCCCATCAAAGATCTATGTTGGTAGAAAGAGACAATTAGGAATGAACGTCATTGCTTAGCTAGTTAATTAACACAAGCTGGAACATGCATGTTTCTAACTTGTAAAGTGTTCAGCATAATTATAGTAATTAAGAATAGAACATTCTCAATGATTATAAGAATATTGATCACAAGAAGCAATGGATCGCCATAATCTAATTGTTTAATTGATAATCTACGCTAATATGCTAGCCGTTGGAAGGACTTTTTGAAGAAATGATCTATTGTAGCTTACAAACAATTTGACAATTATGCATTAGTACATAAATAATTAACCACTTAAGAAGCCAGTCCATTAGCATAACTATAAATAAATTAATCATCCGTACTCCCTTACTATATTATCATCTTAATTAGAACTTTGCGCAACTATTCACGTCTGCTGTTGAGTAATTTAAATCCAAAGTGGGAGGATTAAATTAGTAATAAATTATTAATGTTGATATTTGTTGCATAATATTTTTAAAACTTAGAGATCAATGTGTTCAACCACACGGTTTGAAGTTGGTCGGTGACTTCACACCTTTGGAGGTATATATCTTTATTTTGTTACTTAGGAGAGGAATAAACTTATTGGAATTCTAACTCACCTACGTAAATACCTTCACCAATTTGGTTAACTCAAAAGCTTGCCTTCAGAAGTATATTAACCGAAAATATTGTTTTCGTGCCCATACTATTATCCAAAGATTATTTGTTTTAATGTTAGTTATCACAACACATATATTTTTTTAAGGACCTCAAAGAATATTACATATAGTTAAGGTAGTAACTTACTAACTTATCGAATGATATATTGATGCTATTGTTTTAAAGATCATGGTGAAAATAATGCATTCATTTGAAGGGTACTATATTGAGGACTAGGTATGATTTAAGTTGTAATTTAACAGTTTCTAGACTAAAAACATCATATGAGGCCCAGAGAAGCACTTGTGATATGATTGTTCTCGAAGTGGCCCATGGCTTTTCTACAAAACGATAATTTATTGATTAAGATTAGTGTTATGTTGTGGAAGACACTCCATGTGCATAATTATTGGCTTGTGAGCCTCAAGATTAGGACGGTTAACCCTAATCATGTTTAGTACAGAACCAACAGTTTGGTTGACTTTTAATTGTTGTTATGGCAGCTTTCTGATAATCATTAACTAATCCATTTTCCATCGCAACATATGCATGCATATATCGATGATCCTCTCCAAGCATGGCCTAAAGTGATCACAGCACTGCGGCCATCTTTCTTGACTGAGATAGGAAATAATACCATCCTCACCTGATCAAATATGTTTTCCTAATTCCAAGATTACAAAATGGTCAACTTACATTTTTTTTCCCCTGTGATTGAAGTATAAAAATTAATACAATTAAGGCGTGTTTGTTTGGCCTCGCTAAGTTTCACTGGATTGGCTAGAATTACTAATCTGTGTTTGGTGCATGAAATGACTGAATTTATTAATGAGACTAAGTTGTACTCGCGTGGACTTAATGCTTCGATATAGGGAGCCTTAGTGAGACCCCCACCCCCGAAAATGAGATGATTGCTAATCCCGTCTCCAACACCTGCTTCGCTTCGCCTCGGACTCGTCCAGTCTGTTTCCCCGTAGCCATCCAACAAGTAGACAATCAACGACAAACCTGCATCGTTGCCGATGGTCTCCGTCGGAACCCAAATCCCCAAAAGACAGGATCCTTGAAGGAACGTAGGCGATTTCCCAATCATTCCTTCGTCCATGGAACTATTGGAGGAGTGCCGCTGCAAACCCAGAATTGAATAGATCTCAACTAACCAAGCTCGCCCATTTGGGCTTCCACGTCCTCCCAACAAAAAACCCCAACAATCACACCAATCCCCAGAGGGTTATGAACATCATCACATAAAAGTCTCCAAACAAAAAGGGTATTCATAGAGGATTCACAGCCATCCACAGAGGATTCTTTTTTTTTCTTCTGAAATATTCTCGATTTTGCACTTTGCATGAAAAATCTAGCAGAAAATCGGAGAAAAAAAGAGACAGGGGAGGGAGAGAGTGGGACAAAGAAAAAGAGGGAGGCAGAGAGAGATGAAGAGTTTTTTTAGGAAAAAAAGAAGGTAGAATTAATAATAAAATATTAAAAATATGGATCAAATATATAATATTATGAGTAAATTGTAGCTATGGTCCCTTAATTTTAACTCAATTAGAGCAATGATCCTTCAACTAAAAATTCATTACCATTGGTCATTCAACTCATCAAAACGTGCAGTTATGGTCCATCAACTAAAAATTCATTACCTTTGGTCCCTCAACTTTAATTCAACTAGAGAAATTGTCTCTTAACTTTAACTCAATTGTAGCAATGGTCCTTCCAACATAACTCATTTTGATAAAAAATTTGACGTAGTTGACGAAAATGACCATAATTACACACTTTGATGAGTTGAGGGACCCTAATTATATAAATGGTTATTCCAACATAACTTATTTTGACAAAATTTTGAAGAAATTGATGAAAATGACTATAGCTACACATTTTGATAAGTTGAGGGACCAATGGTAATTGATTTTTAATTGAGGGACCATTGCTCCAATTTGATTAAAGTTCAGGGACCATTGCTACAATTTACTCTAATATTATAGTTTCTTAATTATTCTGTTTCTTAGTCCGACATTGCACTAAACACTTCATTAAGTCAGTCTAACGTAGTCTATTCTAAGTCAGTCCAGTTTAGTCCCTGAAATTAGTTCAGTCCGAAATAGTCTAGTGGACCATACGACCATACTCACAAAATTGCGAGGTAGGATTAGGATTAGGAATTAGTCAATTTTGTGAATATGGTCGTATGATCTTGTTAATTTCTAATCTTAATTCTAAGACCATACGACCATACTCACAAAATTGAGGGCCCCTGTTTATTCCGCTCAACCTAATTGTGATATATAAGACGTACATGACCACCTATTGTTGGATGTGATATCAAATGTAAAAATTATGTGCATGTTTTTTTAATGTTTTGATCTCAAACATTATTATCAAGTTTGCCGTTGGATGACCATGTATCCCTAATCACCAAATCACCAAAAAAGGGACTTATACATTTATATATGTTATGCATGTATCTATGGTTGCAATCATCTCAATGGTATTAATGTTCTAATCATCACACAAAATTAACTCAGCTTTAAAGGGTAAACAACTATATTGTTAGTTAAGGACTACCATCTCAAAGCAAATTGAGGTCTAATTTGCGTATTTACTTTAAAGTAGGCAATATTGTCTATATCAAAGAAGCAGATAAATTTGTCTACTCAATTGCCTCTACCAATCGAGCCAATTTTTACCTATGCAGCACAATTAAAAATATGAAGGCAATTGGAATCTAATAACTGAAATGTACAAGTGGCAATCATTGAATGGAGCATGATAAGGAGAAATAAGGAGAGATGTAGAGGATTGCCAAATAAGCAAGTTAGTTAGAATTGTTAGGATATAACTAATGTGATCTGTTACACTTGGATTCATTCAATACAATTACTCTTTCATCTTCCGCTCGTTTCTCTCTCTAGAGTTCTTAGTTTCTTGCTTCCTTTGTTCATCATCATTGTGATTTTCTTCATACATCTGTGATTTCTCCTACACATTTGATTTTGGTTATCATGGTATTAGAGCCTGCGATCTTCTGTGGGTGGCGATTAAGTCATTTGGGTTCTGTGTTTTGGCTGTTATTGTTCTAGAAACTGGGGTTTTCAGGCGAATAGAAATTTTCAGGCAAATTGGAATCTTCGTGTGAAGTTCTCTGAGCGATTGCTGATCTCGATGACTGGGTTCTTTGAGAGATTGCGGATCTCGGTGACTGGGTTCTTCATTGTTCTATGAAACTGCAGTCAAATCAGAAGAGATTACAGGTTCTGTATTTGGGTTCTATGGTATATAATATTTTCTTGAAGATTTGCTAAGAAATCAATTGATACAATTGAGTTCCTTGTCTTCTGGTGTTTTGATATGTTTGATGAGATAGTGTAGTTGGTAGATTTCCTTGTATGTTTGTGAAGGTCAATGCCAGTATTTGTAGATTGATTGAATTACTTTACACTAAATGTTCTGAAAAGGCCAATGCCATTTACTCTGTGTCAAGAAAGAATCTAAAAAGCCAATGCCAGTGATTCAAGCAAGTTTATAGTTGCAGAATTGGATAAAAGTTGATTGTTTTTCGAAGATTGTTCAAAGATTGTTTAAAGATTTGCCAAAGATTACTTATTGGAATTGGTTAGATATGGCTTCTTCTTCTGTGAAAGTTGAGGGTTTGTTGGAAATGTTAACCATTAAGTTGAATGATCACAATTACACTAAGTGGTCCTTTCAATTTAAGTCGATCCTTAAAGGATACAAATTGTTTGATCATTTTGATGGGTCTGCAAATTGTCCATCTAAGTTTGTGGTGAGTGTTGAAACTGGGATTACCAAAGAAGTAACAGTTGCTTTTCAAGAATGGGAGACTATAGATTTGGCTTTGTTAAGTTTGTTAATGGCTACACTATCAGATGATGCTATTGAACATATAATTGGGTGCAAGACTGCTGCTGAAGCATGGGCTAATCTTGAAGACAGATATGCATCTGTGTCTAAAACTGGTGTGAATCATTTGAAGACTGAGTTGCACATGGTGCAAAAAGGTGGTGATTCAATGGATAAGTACCTGTTGAGAATTAAATCTATAAGGGATCAATTGATTGCTGCTGGAGAATATATATTTGATAATGATGTTATGATTGTTGCTCTTGCTGGGTTACCAAAAGAATATGCCACAATAAGAACTGTGATTCTTGCAAGAGAGTCAACTATTACCATGAAAGAATTCAGGGCACTGCTACTAGGAGCTGAAAGGGAAAATGATATTGTCTTGAATTCTCTAACACAGGGTGTGGCGGCTTTATATATGCATAATACTAGTGATGGTGCAAGTTCTCACTACAACAGTGGTGCATCTAGTTCTAATTCTTCTGCAAGTGATCTTTCAAGTACTGGTGGTACTATCTCTTTGAGTCTGTTGCCACAACATGTGTCATTTGGTTCACAGTCTCAAATGGGACAACCGACATACTTTCCAGATCAAACTTCATATGGTTCGAGTACTGGTTTTTTGGGTCATATGGATCCATCATCTGATAACTCTAAACAGCAACAGTCTTCTTTAAATCTACATGGTGGTCAACAAAGATTCTACAATGGAAGGCAATCAAGGGGAAATGGCAATTACAGGTCTGGATATAAAGGCAAGGGCTCTAACAA
The DNA here is from genome assembly GCA_035220775.1 of Malus fusca. Lineage (NCBI taxonomy): Eukaryota > Viridiplantae > Streptophyta > Magnoliopsida > Rosales > Rosaceae > Malus > Malus fusca. Next base: position 21,181,092 of record CM069070.1, read on the forward strand.
CTACAGAAACAACAGTAGCTGGAATGGTAATATTGAATCAAGAATTACACTGAGTGTCAAATTTGTCAGCGGAGAGGGCATACTGCACCTGCTTGTTTCTACAGAAACTCTCAAAATAATTCACCACATTTCATGACTGAGTGTCAAATTTGTGGGAAAATAGGCCATATTGCACTTGAGTGATATCACAGGGCCAATTACTCATATCAACCATTTGCACCACCTGCTGCTCTTGCTTCTTTGAATCAAGGTCAACCTCATCCAATCCCACAGCCATCAAATTATGTTGCTCATTATTCTTATCAAGTTTCATCACCTGCACCTCATGCAATGCACCAGAATTTGCCTATGCCTGATCTGTCTTATCAAATGCAACCTCAAATGCAAGGCATGTCTACGTAAGCTTCACCATCATACTCAAATCCTGCAACTTGGATTATGGACACAGGAGCTTCTCATCACATGACTTCCGATCTTGCTAGTCTCAATCATGTCTCTCCATTTGAAGGTTCAGAGAAAATTAAGATTGGCAATGGTCAAGGTTTGTCAATTCAAAATATTGGTTCCACAGTTGTCAAAACATTATATCATGCCATTATTTTGGAGAATGTCCTACATGTTCCATCTATTGTTGTCAATCTTATGTCTGTAAAACAATTATGCAAAGACAATAGGTGTTGGTTTATCTGTGATGACACATATTTCTTTGTGCAGGACAAGGTGACAAGGGAGATCTTGTACAAAGGAAGGAGTAAGCCTCAAGAACTGTTTCAGATTCCTGTGTCATCATGGAAAGAGCCAAGTGCATTCATTGGGCAGTTAGTAAAGTCTTCACTATGGCATCAAAGGCTGGGACACCCTACAAATGAAGTGTTGGCAGTTATATTAGCTAAGTCTAAAATTCCAGTTACTACTGATAATAAGCATGCAATGTGCATTGATTATATTCATGGGTAAATTACCAGGAAACCATTATCTAATGATGGTTCTAGGTGTGTTTTACCATTTGATAGAATACACTCTAATGTTTGGGGACCCTCTTCTATAAAATCCATAGAGGGATATAGGTTCTATGTTGTGTTTGTTGATGATTGTACAAGATACATGTGGATTTTCCCACTTTATAATAAATCTAAAGCGTTCTCAGTATTTGTCAAGTTCTATAAATATGTTGAAGTTCAATTTGGAACTCATATTAAAGGTTTACAATCAGATGGAGGTGGTGAGTTTGTAAATAATGTGTTCAAATAGTTTATGAAGTCAAAAGGAATAATTCATAGGGTGTCTTGTCCTTACACTCCCCAATAAAACGGACTAGTTGAAATGAGACATAGACATATAGTTGCAACAACAATAACTTTGATGAATGTTGCTGGTTTATCTCAACAGTTTTGGTTTCATTAATGTGCACATGTTGTGTATTTGATCAATATGATGGCCTATAAAGCACTACAAATGAACTCACCATTTTTTTGTCTATATGATAAACATCCATCTCTTCAAGACTTGAGGGTTTATGGATCTGCAGTCTATCCCTATTTAAGACACTATAATGAAAACAAGTTTCAGGCAAAAACCTCAGTTTGTGTGTTCTTAGGCTATGTTTCAGGATATAAAGGGGCTATCTGTTATAACTTGCAGACTAAGAAATTGCTTCTCTCTAGGCATGTTTTACATGATGGGTCTATGTTCCCGGCTAAATATCAGTCTTCTATAATACCAAGAATGATAATGTACAGACTTCAATACATTCAGCTCCTATTATAGTCCAGTTAAGAGTTATAGATATACAAGAAATGAGAAGAAATGGAATAACTCACTCAGTTTCTGATGATACCTCCTTACTGAGAGCACCTAATATACCTTCTGCATCAACTGAAAGTTCACAAACTGCGACAAATACACAGGAATCTGAACCACAGTTATCATACTCACCTACTCCAGTACAAGATCAGCATCAACCCTTGTTGAATGTCCTTGATCCAGCTCAACTTCAGGTATTACTTCCTATTTCTATGAATGATTGTGAACAACCTTTACATCCTTCAACTAGGGATGTCTCGAGCACTCATTCCATGAACACTAGATTACAAACTAGAACCATTCAGATGAAGGATTACACTGTTTTTCTTGCAGATTTACCTGAATTACAATCTTTAAATATAGATGATGGGTCTCTGTGCTTTGATGGTTATTCATTCATGGCTGAGATTATGGATTTTGAAGAACCAAAGAATTTCAAAGCAGCTGTCAGTAATTCTAATTGGCAGCAAGCAATGCAGGAAGAGTTTGATGCTCTTAAAAGGCAAGGTACATGGACACTAGTGCCTCAACCTCCTAATAGGACAATCATTGGGAGTAAATGGGTTTACAAATTGAAAAAAAAAATCCAGATGGTAGCATAGCCATATACAAGGCAAGATTAGTAGCACAAGGTTATACACAAGAACATAGGTTGGATTACTCTGAGACATTTAGCCCTGTGGTAAGGCATACTACAGTGAGATTTATACTTGCTTTAGCTACAAATCACAAGCGGGAAGTTCGTCAATTAGACATTAAGAATGCCTTTCTACATGGAGATTTGCAGGAGGAAATATATATGAAACAACCACTTGGTTTTGTGGATTCAAAGATTCCAGATTATGTACGTAAGCTTGTCAAATATTTATATGGTCTCAAATAAGCTCCAAGAGCTTGGAATTCAAAATTCACAAGTGTGCTACCATCTCTGGGTTTCAAAGTATCTCAAGCTGATACAAGTCTATTTGTTAAAACAGATGGCAAGGATATAGTCATTCTACTATTGTATGTAGATGATATAATCCTCACAGGTTCCAATATCTCTAAAGTTCAAGCTGTGGTGATTGATCTCAGTGAAATGTTTGATTTGAAAGACATGGGGAAGTTGACATATTTTTTGGGCTTACAAATTCAATACAGAGATAATGGTGATGTGTTTATCAGTCAAGCCAAATATGCAAAGGAACTCATTAAAAAGGTTGGAATGGAGAGTTGCAAACCAGCCCCAACCCCCTCAAAACCATATACATAATTATTACTATTTGAGGGTCAACCTTTAGCTGATCCAAGTTTTTACAGAAGCATAGTTGGTGCACTACTGTATTTGACATTCACTAGGCCTGATATAACCTATTATGTGAATGTTGTATGTCAATACATGACCAATCCAACTGATGCACACATGTTCTTGGTCAAAAGGATACTCAAGTATCTCCAAGGAACTATACAATGTGGTCTCACATATTTTGCAAACTCTAATACACAAATTTTAGCCTATTCTGATGCAGATTGGGGTGCAAACATCAATACAAGAAGGTCAATCACAGGATATGTTGTCTTTCTTGGTCTCAATCCTATATCTTGGCAGTCTAAGAAACAATCATCGGTTTCAAGAAGCTCCACAGAGGCTGAATATAAAGCATTAGCAAATTGTGATGTAGACATGTGTTGGATAAGGTCACTTATGAAAGATTTACATGAGTATTTGGTTGGTCCTCCAACATTATATTGTGATAATCTCTCTGCATTGGCACTTAGCACCAATCCAGTGTTTCACTCCAGAATCAAACACCTTGATGTCGATTATCATTTCATTCGAGAGCAAGTACAACGCAAGGATATCAGTGTTCAATATATTTCAACAGAGAACCAGGTTGCTGATGTGCTAACTAAAGGATTACACAGTCCAACATTTGTAAAGCATTGTATCAATCTCAGTCTTGGACATCCTAGCTGAGATTGAGGGGGGGTAATAACTGAAATGTACAAGTGGCAATCATTGAATCATTAGAGCATGATAAGGAGAAATAAGGAGATATGTAGAGGATTGCCGCATAAGCAAGTTAGTTAGAATTGTTAGGATATAACTGATGTGATCTGTTACATTTGGATTCATTCAATACAATTACTCTTTCATCTTCCACTCGTTTCTCTCTCTAGAGTTCTTAGTTTCTTGCTTCCTTTGTTCATCATCATTGTGATTTTCTTCATACATCTGTGATTTCTCCTACACATTTGATTTGGTTATCATCTGCCCAGCTGCTCCAAGTAAGCATAGAGGTTAAAGTCCAAAAACCTCCATGTGTTTAGTCGATGATCGTAGGAATATTGTCCAGGTGCCCTTGCAAGCCCTAATATATTGGGCTCAAAAGTTTGTGACATCTAGAAAATTCTAGAGGGCCCTTGTCTTTCACTCAAAGAAGCATAATAACACAAACAACATATCCGGTCCGAAGAAATGTTGACATTGTGTACCAAACACTTTACAGCAGGAAAACTAATGAAAAAATGCTTGAAAACTTTGAGTTTTAACGATAATGACAAAATAAAGGGTAAAGTGCATAGTACCATGATTGACTTTTTAGTGTAAAAATGTGGTTTTTTGTTAAAGTAAACAGTACCAGAAGCTTTTCATTAAAATTCCCCTTTACAGCTTACACTATTTTGGGAAACTGCAACATCTTTTCTAATAATTTTAACTGTTGCTAAAACAAATCAATATATATATATAAATATATATATATATATATATATATATATATATATATCTCTATTCTATTAAGAGAAGAGCCTTTGTCAACTTTTTTTTTTCCTTTTTCCAATTTTACCCTCACTTTTGAATACACAATATTGACATGAGAAGAGCAAAATAGTAATTTTAACCTTTTGACAAAATGACAATAATGTCCCTATTTTTCCTATTTTACCCTCACTTTTGATACACAATATTTACATAAGGATGACAAAACACAATAATTATGTATTATTAAGATAAAACATTCACTTATTAAGAGAAATTGTCCCATAATCATTTTTTCGTACTCTTTTTAAAATTTTAAAAACTAATCACACTCCTTAATAAAAAAAAAACAAAAAATAAAATGAAATTGTTCACATACACAGAGTGTGTGCTCATCGGCTAGTATATATAATTGGAACTTTCTAACATCGGATTAGGTTAAGCAATTATAAGCAGGGCAACCGTCCGGGGCCCCAAAAAATTTGAGGTACCAAAATTATTAGGGTGGTATATTTATATATGTTTTCATAAAAGTATAAATTTATAAAATTTGGTTTGATGACAAAGAAATTTAACTAGAAGTGGTGGTTTTGTCATTTGAAAATAATGATGAGGTCTTGGGTTCAAAACATTACATGTACTTATTTACTTTCCAATTTTTACAAATTTCTTTTTATAAGAGTATAAATTTATAAAATTGGGTTAAATAATCAATAAATTTATAAATTTATTGTTTAAAATTAACAAGATTTCTTAAGTTCGAAATGCTATATGCATGTTTATTCTTTTCAATTTTTACGAATATTTGTTTGGTTGTTAATTTATTTTTAATTACTAGCTAGTAGCTATGTGAGTTGCTATTTTTAAATATTCGTTTAAATTCAAGTCTAATCTTCTACAAAGAGTAATACGTAGACCAAATTTTTAGAGAAAATTTTCAAATCATATGACGTGTCATCAAAAGATTTAATTTAGTACCCATTCATTACTTATACATATTAATTAAAGACTCGAAAACATCATTATTTTTTTAGTCTCATATTGACAAGGTTAGTAAATAAGAAAAAATACATCACGATTTATACAAAAACACTTTAAAAGTTCAGATGAAAAACAAAACTCATCGTCTATCTACATGTAAGCCTGGAAATTTTTGGTTTCCTTCTCTCAATACAAAATAAATTATGTCTTTCTGTATTTCTAAATTATTGAGTTTGAACTGCTTTTCTAAGTATAAATTTATCGATGTCTTATGTGTGAAAATAAATAATTTTCTTAAATGAAGTTAGGGCACATTTTTTGAGGTCGCGCCGGGCCTCAAAATTCTCTAGACCGGCCCTGGTTATCAATATATATAGTACTCTTCCTGAAACTGCAACATTTTTCTATAATTTTAAATTTTGCTAAAACAAATCAATATATATAATTGGAACGTTCTAATCCTCGGATTATGTTAAGCAATTACCAATATACATAGTAATCTTTCTGAAACTGCACCATCTTTTCTACAGCAATTATCGGTATATATAGTACTCTTTCTGTCGGCTTAATACCTTTCGGCTTCTTCTTCTTCTCCCCCATATTTGCGTACACTTTGCGCCATATTTAGCCATCCTACAAGGCTACAAGATTGCACGCCAAATTGCCAATTCTTCTGAATTTTCCATGGCTGTGAAAATTAGGTTATGGCCGGACTAGACTTAGCATGGTCAACGGCAGATATATATGTGGCAAGTGTCAACCCATTGTTTTAAAGGAAAACTAACGAAAAATCCAAACAAACTTATCTTTTAACGAAAAGTCATTTTAAAGGTATAGTGAATAATGTCAGTTAAAGGTAAAAATATGGTTTTTCGTTAAAAGTGAACAGTACCGGGAGTGTTTTTTGTTAAAACTCCCTTGTTTTAATCGTGTTGTGTCTCTTCAATTATATTCAAATTGTATTAAAAAAGATTATAAGAATGGATTAAACGAGTTATATAAATCTGACACGAAACATACATGATTTTCATCAAATATTATGACTTTTTACTAATTTCTTGTGTAAATTGTACTTTATCTTAATAGTTGCATGCTAGCGTCACGTAATTTGGAAGGATTGTGAAATATACATGTCACTGACTCAAATACCCCAACAGTTTCGTCATAATAATGACCAGAAAATCTGGATTATGGACGATTCTAAGGATAAACACTCGACCGGCCTTGAAGACTTGCTACTGCGCTCGTCAAATGAATATAATATAACGTGTGTTGCATTAAAACCAGGGCCGGTCTAGAGATTTTTGAGGTCCGGGGCGACGCTAAAAAATATGCCTTAACTTCACATAAGAAAATTATTTATTTTCACATAAAAGACATCGATAAAATTATACTTAGAAAAACATTTCAAACTCAATAAAAACACATAAAGACTAATTTATTTGGTATCAAGAGAATGAAACTAAAAAACTCCTGGCTTACAAGTAGATAAATGAGTTTTGTTTTCCATCTGAACTTTTAAAGTGTTTTTGTATAAATCGTTAGATGTTTTTTCTTATTTACTAACCTTGTCAATATGGGACTAAAAACATAATAATATTTTCGAGTCTTTAATTGATATGTATAAGTAATGAATGGGCACTAAATTAAACCTTATATTGACACGTCATATGATTTGTAAATTTGGTCTACGCATTACTGTTTGTTGAATATTAGACTTGAATTGGAACGAATATTTAAAAATAGTAACCCATATAGCTACTAGCTAGTAACTAAAAATAAATTAACAACCAAATAAAATTTTGTTAAAATTGAAAAGAATAAACACGCACATAGCATTTCAAATTTAGGACCTCTCGTTAATTTTAAACAACAAAAATCATTGTTTTTAATTAAACTTCTTGAGTATTTAACCAAATTTTATAAATTTATACTCTTATGAAAAAAAAATTGTAAAAATTGGAAAGTAAATAAGCACATGTGGTGTTTTGAACCCAAGACCTTCTCATTAATTTCAAATTACAAAACCACCTCTTCTAGTTAAATTCCTTTGTCATTAAACCAACTTTTTTAAATTTATACTCTTATAAAAACATATATAAATATATCACCCGAATAATTTTGGTACCCCCAATTTTTTTGGGCCCTGGACGGTCGCCCTGCTTGGCCTGGGCGGCCCTGATTAAGACAGGCCCTAATATTTTACGTTCTTAATCAAAGATTGCTTCTGATTATGTACACAGAGAGGACGAAAGCAGTGGATGGTTACTTTAATATACTACTAATGACTGCTTTAGAAGTACCAGCAAAAAAAGCCATGACTGCTTTTGAAGTTAAAACTACATGAAAAAAGTGAGTTATCCTGACTGGAAAAACCATTACGAAGGCAACATAGAGTGGAGCTTTTACAAAGTTTCTTATGGATTGAAGTAGTTATTATTATTTCAGATATGTTAGGCCTTAATGTGACATATATGCATCATGTTTATTAATTACATTAGCAATCATATTTTTCAAATGGGCAAGACCAATTTGATATATATAGTCACGTAAGCAAGAAAATATTTGTTTTGTGCATGAGGTGCTAGGTTGAATTCTTCTCTTGTTTAATAAAAAAATTTGATCAGTGCATAGTCATTTGAAGTTTTGTAGTATAACATTATATTTCTAATCACTAATTTCAAGTACATTGTATGCGAAAAAATAAACAATACATAAACTCTATCTAAGGAGACAAACTTAATTCATATTTTTTCAAACTTGATTTATTAAAATTTAACATTGTATGCGAAAAAATAAACAATACATAAACTGTATCTAAGGAGACAAACTTGATTCATATTTTTCAAACTTGATTTATTAAAATTTAGGGTTAAACTCTGTTTACTACCCTCATGTTTCGTGGTTTTCAACATTTAGTACATCAAGTTTTTTTTATCTCAGAGTCATACCTAAAGTGTTAATTTTGTGACAATCTCATACATCTGTTAGTCAAACTGTTAGTTCTCCCATTAAGTGATGATGTGGCGCCTATATGGACAATAACTGGATGCCACGTGTCATTAAAAATATTAAAATAATTAATTAAATAAAAGTTAAAAAAAAAACAAAAAAACCCATCCCTCCTTCCCCCCCCCCCCGGCCCCCAACCCAGAAGAAGAAGAAGAAAAAATAAAAAAAATAAAAAAAATAAAACCAAATCTAGGAAGACGAAGAAGAAGGAGGAGGAGGAGGAGGAGGAAGAAGAAAAAAAAACCGAATTTGGGAAAAAGAAGAAGAAGAAGAAGAAGAAAAACTGAATCTGGGAAGAAGAAGAAGGAAAAAAAAACCGAATCTGGGAAGAAGAAGGAGGAGGAGGAAGAAGAAGAAAAAAAAATAAAAAATCGAATCTGCAACCCAGAAGAAGAAGAAGAAGAAGGAAGACAAGTGCGTCGCGGGAGGGGGGGGGGATGACGAACTAGGTTTGGGCTACTGTTTTTTTTTCTTCTTCTTCTTCTTCTTCTGGGTTGCAGATTTGATTTTTTTCTTCTTCTTCTTCTTCTTATTCTTATTCTGGGTTGGGGGCCGGGGGAGAAGGGATGGGTTTTTTTTTTTTAAATTAATTATTTTAATATTTTTTTAATGACACGTGGCGCCCAGTCATTGTCTATATAGGCGCCACGTCATCACTTAACGGGAGAACTAACAGTTTAACTAACGGATGTATGAGACTGTCCCAAAATTAACACTTTAGGTATGACTCTGGGATGAAAAAAACTTAATGTACTAAATGTTGAAAACCACGAAACATGAGGGTAGTAAACAGAGTTTAACCCTAAAATTTATCTTGATTCTACTTGGGTACAAGCAAGCTTGTTTAATTTAAGAATGGCACCGATTATGGAAGAAAACATCAGGGTGATGCCATCAGATTTCCTATTAAAGTACACTCTCTTTTATCCTTTTCCTCTTCACTCTATTTTTTTATTTCTACAGATAAATAAATCAAAACATCTCCAGTGCACCATGCTACAATTTTTAAATTAAATCATCTTCCAGCATATTGAGTTAGGTTGCGGGCATATTTTATCGAATATATCTTAGCCACAGAGTGCATGCCACACAGCCTAGGCTTTCAACTCAGTCGGGACACCTTGCTCACAAGCATTGGCTTTTTTCCACCTTTTTATTTTAACAAATAATATTGTAACTTTAAACTAATCCATAGTGTATTAATGTGTCATGGTTCGTAGAAGGGGAGAATGGTTAGGACCCTTATTAATCTTTAATTATGATTACCACAAAACTAATGAGATATTTCAGCGGATTAGTACGGATCTTATCGCATAATCTTCTACCAATTTTATCATGTTAATATTGACCAAAGCATTAGGAGTGGCACGTGTTCGAACCCATTTAAATTGGTTACTGTTTCTTATGAGGTCGCTGTTGCTGATTACCTATTGTCGCTGCAGGTAATTTGCTAGTCAAAAACAAACGTGTACTAATCAGTTAGTCACTATTTGATAAGATAATGGTAGATACTAATTGATGAGCGGGACAAGTACGAACCACTACACTTGGCAACAAGAGGAACTTGCCAAGTGTTGGGTCAGTAGAGGCTGCTGCTCCCACCAGAATTGTAGAGGGAATCGACTTAACCATTTTTGTTAAATAGTTAATTTAGTAGATAATCATGTAGTCATTTTGCAATTAGAAGTACTGATCTAAATTTATTGAAAAACAGTTTTTTTTTTGTCAAACGATAGATTTTGTTAAATTAGCCACCGACGGAGATTGAACCAACTCCGGCAAGTAAGGGCTCAACACATTTCCACCACTGTTACATGTTTCTTTTTATTATAAAATTAAAGATTTAAGTTTGTACTAAAACAAAAAAATTAAGTTAGAATTGATTCAATCAACAATCCGAACTGAAATTAGAATTGACTATACCAAAAATAAATTTAAAAGACGCATAAGTTGAGCTTGAGTTAGAGCATCAGTTCAATCAAATTTGGGTTGAGGTATGAAATTTTGTCTTACGCTATTTGTTTATTTATTTTTATAAACGATAGCACTAGTGGGTTAAATAGTTATTTGTTTGGGGTAAGTATATCGCTGGGAAACACGCACTAGGATGCATATATATAATTGCTTTGCTCCGCTGCGATAAAGCGGGATCTGCAATTAGGTCTATTTTTTAAAGTAACTTATTTTTGCTCATGTTGAATTTTTGGGCTAAACTCTCGAGTTACCCGAGTTAATCAATTATTTAAGCCTTACCTGATTAATTTGGACAATTTTTTTTTTTTTTGGGACAAGGATTAATCTGGACAATTCAAACCCAACCCAACTATGAGGTTAACCCTATTATCTAACTAACAAATAAAAATTGAATGTGTTAAGTTTGATTTCATTTCTTGTTACATGGCAGGAATTGAACCTCTGTCCAAACCTGATTCAAATTCATTTCACTATATATGCACTCTAACTTCTGAAGCTGACTCTATAATTTAGCCTACGTTTGAAATTTAGTTACAAAACTTGTATGTTTATAGTACAACCACCATCTCGACAATCAAATTGTGATTGTATTAAATAGATGAATTCACATGAATTATTTCTGATAGTCAAATGATAATTGTATTAAAAATATATAACTATTGTAGTGAATCTCTTAAGTTTGAGGCTGGTTTACTGACTCGACCAAATTGAACTAGGGTTCTATAGATTGACTTATGCTGGTTACTCTCCCAACCTGTCTTATTTGCACCCTAGAAACACTATCATTTTCTGTACTATGTGCCTAACATATGTTTCACCAGAAATGAACAATTAAACATACATAATGCGTAATCATACATGAATGTTGATATTGAACTTCACTATTGTACAGCTATCCTTTTCTTTTATTCCAGTTTTTAGAATAAAAAAACAAGAAACTAGGGTTTGGTGGTTCATGGTTCTGGTTCATGGTTAGAAAGCTGCTGCACCTACTCCCTTCATGAAAGTACTTGTCAATCATAAGTAAGGTATTAAATATCGATGATATCGGAAATATCGGTTGTTCAAAAACACGGAAATTTCGATGGAAATATCGGGATATTATCGATATCGATAAAAATTGAATAAAAACCACAGAAATTGTAAGAAAAACTTGGAAATTTTTATTGAAACTTTGCAGGATGTTTATTTAGTCAATTATCTATTAGTTTATCACAAAAAATTGGAAGGAAATGCATTGCATGACTGATTTAACTGATTTAAGTTGATTATATAGCAAGCTGGCAAACATTGTGAGTATAGAAAATATGTAGTAATTAATGAAAGAAGTTTAAACACACCATAATCATTTATATATAATGAATCAGTACAATATAAGAAAGACATGAAAAATGTTATTTTTTTTACAAAAAAATAGTATATGTGACGTTAGAGTTTCAAGTATATAGCATGATCTGATCTTCAAAGAGACTTTCAAGGTCTCAAAGATGGATTTCCCAAATAAAACAATTTAATTTAAAAAAATAAAATAATAAATATAAGATATTTTGAATGAAATTAGTGTTTAACATTTTCTTTAAACCACATGGTGACCCCTCCACCTCACCTCCCTCACATAACCCAAGGTCCCAAATTGAGACTCACAATCATATATCTGACATTTTCTTTTTCGTATCATGTTCCTCCTCTCTTACTTCTTCTTCCTCTACTTTATTTTCTTCTTTTTCGTATCCCATAAGTCTCTCTCTCTCTCTCTCTCTCTCTCTTATTTCCTATCAGCCCGTGAAACACAAAATCCCAGAAATCTTTCTCCCTCTCTCTCTCTCTCTTTTTCCAAAAACCTCTAGCAAAGCAACCATGGCTATCTCTCTGCAACTCTCCTTCCTGGAGCACAGACACACCACACCCACACCCCACCGTGACCTCCACCACAGTGGCGCACACTCTGGCGAGCACCATCACCACATGTGGACCGTTCCTCCTCCCTTTCTCACCTCCCGGCAATCACCATCAGGCAAGGGGATCCATCAAACGGTTTGATTCAAACTCGAGTGGGTTTTGGGATCCAGAGAAAATGGATTTTTCATTTCCGACGACGGAGGCGCAGTTCTTGGGTCTGAGCCTAGATTGCAGAGAGAGATATGGGCAGCTGCGACGACGGAGCCTCGGCTGCCTTTCCGACGACGGAGCCACGACGATTGTTTCGATAATATCGAATATATCGCGATATTATTGATAATATCGCTATATTTTGACGACAATTAGGGGGATACGTGGGAAAATATCGGTCTCTCTGAAAAACAATAATATCGTCGATATTTCGCCGATATTATCGATATTTTAGTCATTGATCATAAGTACTTATTATTAGATTTATACTGATGGCAGGCTAAATTTGATGCGTAGTGACTTATTTACTAAGTGTCACATCAATATATATAAGAGTTGTAGAGGCCTGCAGCCATTATTTTATTTAATTAAAATGTAAAGCTCCTGCAGCTACAGAGTTCTATGTCCGTGTCTTGATCATTCTTCTCCCTCAAGTTTCCCCCGCTCCTCCTCGTCGAGTTTAGTTGCAAGTTATGACCTAGACTTACGATCATTTTCCTTTCACGGGTTCGATTTGGATTAATTACCTCAACTGAACCCATCCGTCATCTGAAATCAATTTTTTCTAGGGTTTAGGATTTTATGTTTATGATTAACAGGAATTACTTCTCAAATATTTGATTGTTTATTTATAGAATTTTATGTTTATGATTAAAATTGTCCATAATATAAATCACTTAGTAAAAATAAATAAAATCAAGGTCATTTAATCAACCTGTAGGTAGTAGATTAAAAATTTGTAATGTTTTTACCAATTTTGATCACCTGTTTGTATATGATTCGATGACTAAACGATCTTTTATTTTATTAATTTTTTGTATAAATGATATTTACATAATATTTATAATATGAAATATTTCAATCATAATCATAAAATTCCGTGAGTCAACCATAAAAATGCTTTGAGTAAGAGGTATTTCTCATATTTTGAGGACGCAAGTTAATTTCTTTTGTAGATTATTGATAACTGGATTTTCTAATATATATGAACTTTTAACTGTAAATTCTTTGGTCATTAATCGGTTCATAATAATATTTTCAATCGATAATTAATTAATTAAATTATGAAAAACAATAAATTACTTGAATTGTGTTCACTGAGATTATGTTTTGTTATGCAATTAATGGATGACATGTGCTCAGTGAACAAACGAATTTTTTTTTTTTTCAATCAAGGATGACCTATGGTTATTTGAATAATCGTTTTGAGTTGCATTATATTTTGTTGATTAATATGATAATATCATCAATTGTTCTTTCTTTAGAGCTGTGCTAGCACCTGAGGCACACAGATCAATGGCGAGTCTCATTCCTGTGTCTATCTTCAAGTAAAGATTATGAACTTAAATAGTTCCGATTATACAATAAAGATAAAATATTTGTAGGAAGTGATATATGTGCATGCATTTCCTTCATCGGGGGATACGAGTATTTATCGTTCTTATATTCTTTCAACTACAGTTAATATGTGAACAATTTTTTTTCTCATCATGTATGTTTTAAGAAATAAATTGATACTTCATTCGTAAAAAAGACTAAAGATTACAATTTGATGAAGATTATGACTTCAAGAGGAGAAATGCAAGGAAAAATCTGAATATTAATCATGTAAGAAGAATGAAGTGGAAAATAGTGATCCAAGTGAGAAGGATATCAATGGTTAAAACAATGCCACTTGTCAAGAGATTACAAAGGCTGGTATATTAGTTGGAATCTTAGTTGTTAGAGATATAGTTAGTTGGGATAAGGAGATAGTTGGTTGATATGAGGAGTTAGTTAAAAGGAGGATTACTTGCTCTGTAAGATTGGGGTTGAAAACACCTATATAAGTGAGGATTGTAAATCAATACAAATAATGAAGGAAAACATTTACATCTGAAAAATCTCTCTCAATATTTTGCACTGTTCTTTTTCCTCTTTGTTCTTCGGTTCTGCTATCTTTACATGGTATCATCGTTGGTCGATCAATCAAGTGCTTCCGCTCAGTCTCTAAAGCATTCCTTTCTCTTCTATACCCTTTAGTTTGCATCTCTGTGTGAATTTTGGCTTCGAAAAATATACCAGTTGCTCAGAAAGTTGGTTTCTTCTCGTCTGCTCACCAACTGTTTGATTAAACGCATCAGTGAAAGTGTTCTTCAAGAATTTGCAAAAATGGTTACAGCTGCTCAGCTGCAGATTGTTCAGTCCCCTATCACCAATCTTCTCTCCACAATCTCCACTTCGGTTACAATGAAACTGGATGACTCCAATTATCTTACTTGGAGTTTTCAGGTCCGGTTAGTTCTAAAAAGTCATGGCATTATGGGGTTTGCTGATGGTTCAAGAAAGTGCCCATCAAGATTTGACAATGATTCGAATGCTGAAGGGGTCGAAAACGATGAGTACTTGGTCTAGAAGATGCACGATCGTGCGTTGATGTAGTTGCTCATTGCCACACTGTCTACGACTGCCATGTCTTGCATTATTGGGAGTAAGAGTTCTTGTGAGATGTGGTTAAGTCTCACCGAAAGATTCTCTGCGGTTGCAAAAGCCACAATCTTTCAGATGAAGACAGAACTACAGAATATCAAGAAAGGGTCAAAATATGTTTCTGTTTATCTTCAGAAAATCAAAGATGCGAGAGATCATCTTGCTGCAACTGGGGAAAGTTTTGATGATGATGATATTATCATCCTTGCGTTGAAAGGTTTACTTGCAGATTTCAACACGTTTCGATGTGTGATCAGAGGAAGAGAGAATGGCATATCTCTCAAAGATTTTTAGTCCTAACTGTTGGCATAAGAAGCTATCATTGAGCAATCTTTTGACAGTTCTTCTGGATTGTCTTTTGGTAGTGCCATGGTTGCTGGTATTCAATTCGATAAAGGGAAAGCTCTTGTTCTCGATCAAGATCCACCAAGGTCTTCTTCTGATCAGTCCTTCAAGCCAAATGAAGGATCAAGTTCTGTTAATCACAATCATGGAAATGGATCTTACAATAATTTCAATAGTGGTTATCAGAACTATGGAGGCTATAAAGGGAATAATTTCAGAGGTAAAGGCAGAGGGAGATTTCAATACAATACTGGTCCAAGATTTTCAAATGGTAATCCTGACATTCTTGGTACTCCCAAACCATACCAATCTCACTGCCCAGATCATCCATCTAACATTCCTACTTGTCAAATATGCAATAAAAAGGGACATGTTGCTGCAGACTGTTTTCAAAGACATACTACTCCAACCTCGAGTTCTCTTACTCAATGTCAAATCTGCTGGAAATATGGGCACACAGCAGTTCAATGCTATCACATGGGTAATTTTGTGTATCAAGGGAGGCCTTCAATTGCTCATCTCTCTGCTATGCATGCAAATCATCAACCATCAGCACCATCTGAACAATTTTGGATTGCAGATACTGGTGCTCAATCACACATGACATCTGAGTTGGCAAATTTGGATCGGTATACTCCATATCAGGGCACAGACACCATTACCATTGCAAGTGGTGCAGGTTTGAGTATTTCCAATATTGGTACTTCTAAATTGGTAGTTCCACAGCACTCTCTCACACTTAGGAATGTTTTACATGTTCCAAAACTTTCAAAACATCTGTTATCCATTTATCAACTCTGTAGAGACAATAGGTGCAGATTCATTTGTGATGATGTTTCTTTCTGGGTTCAGGACAAATCCACAGGGAAGATCCTACTCAAGGGGCTGTGTAGAGCTGGTTATTACCCTATACCATTCAAAATTTCACAGAAGAAGTCATCTACTCTACCTGCATCACATTTATGTTTTCTTGCAAAACCAGTTCAGTCAAGCATATGGCACAAAAGACTATGACACACATCAAATGCAATCACTTCTGCAATTCTACATCAATCTCAAGTTTCTGCATCAATAGATCCATGTTCATCAATCTGTACACCATGTTTAGAGGGAAAATTATCCAAGTTACCATTTGTTTTTCCTGTAAACAAATATGTAATACCATTAGAAAAAATACACAATGATGTATGATGACTTTCCCCCTTACTTTCATATGAAGGATTTAGGTATTATGTAACCTTCATAGATGATTGTACTCGTTACACATGGATCTTTCCATTAAGAAATAAATTAGAAGTGTTCGCAACATTTGTTCATTTTCATGCCTATCTGTGTACACAGTTTTCTACTATAGTTAAAGTCTTCCAATCTGATGGGGGTGGTGAATTTACAAGCACTAAGTTTCAACAATTTCTATCACAGCATGGTATTTTACATCACAAATCATGTCCTTACACACCTGAACATAATGGCTTGGCAGAAAGAAAACATAGACATCTTGTAGAAACAGCAATTACACTTCTTCAGATTATCAAATCAATTCTGGTTTCATGCATGCGCTACTGCTTCTTATTTGATTAATAGGATGCCCTATGCATCTTTACATATGCAGTCACCATTTCAAAAACTATACAACACAGTTCCTGAAATTAAATATCTCAAAGTCTTTGGGTGTGCATGTTTTCCACT
Organism: Malus fusca; assembly: GCA_035220775.1. Lineage (NCBI taxonomy): Eukaryota > Viridiplantae > Streptophyta > Magnoliopsida > Rosales > Rosaceae > Malus > Malus fusca. Next base: position 21,198,214 of record CM069070.1, read on the forward strand.
TTTAAAACCTTACAACACTTCTAAACTTCAGCCTAAAACTGCAACTTGTGTGTTTCTGGGGTATGCAGGACAAAATAAGGGGTTTATCTGTCTCAACATTGCAACTGGTAAAATGCATGTGTCTAGGCATGTATTATTTGATGAAACTAGCTTTCCATATTCCACTTCCAGTATGTTTCAATAGTCAAAATTGGTTTCTACATCATCTCCATTGAATGTATCACATACTCCAATCCATTCCTCATCTTTCACTCCAGTCGTTACATTAACCAATCAAGTATCTACACCTTTATCTCATTCATTGTCATCTCGAACTACAAAATCCTTGACTATGCATTCATCTAGTGCCTCAGATTCATTGTCGGCATCCAGAGCCTCAGATTCTTTGGAAACAGTTGCATCTACTGCTCCAGAGTTTGTTTATTTCCCCACAAATAATACCAATACATCACATATATCTTGTGATCCTGCAATACATTAGTTGCCTTCAACCAGCTCCACAACACAGCATTTTATCCCTGTGGATCCTGACTTTCAACATGAGCAACTACGTGTTGTTCTACCAATACTAATGAATATACATCCTATGCAAACTCGATCTAAGAATGGGGTGTTCAAAAAGAGAGCTTTTACTGCTACTGTTGTTTCAGAACCCAAAACATTCAAAGCTGCATCTCAAGTTTCAGAATGGTAGGTTGCAATGAAAAAGGAAATAATTGTTCTTCACTCTCAAAAGACTTGAACTTTAGTTCCCTTACCACCTAATAAGAACTTAGTTGGATGCAAATAGATTTACAAAATAAAGAAAAATGAAGATGGGTCTGTGGCAAGGTATAAGGCAAGACTTATGGCATAAGGGTATAGCCAAGAAGAGGGTGTTGATTATCTGGAGACATTCAGTCCTGTTGTCAAACCTACAACTATAAGACTTATTTTTGCCTTAGCTGCTCAATTCTAGTGGTCTCTTAGGTAGCTAGATGTAAAAAAAATACCTTTTTACATGGCATACTTTAAGAGAAAGTCTATATGGCACAACCTCCAAGATTTGAGAGTACAACACATCCTTCAAACTATGTATGCAAGCTCCAGAAGTCATTATATGGGTTAGAACAGGCTCCCAGAGCCTGGAATGAGAGATTTACCAGTTTTTTACCAAGTCTCGATTTTCAAGTTTCTCTAGCAGATCATTCTTTTTTTGTGCAACAGCCTTCAAATGGGACTGTGTTATTGCTCTTGTATGTTGATGATGTTATTCTCACCGGTAGCAGTTCACAATTAATCGGTCAAGTTATACAAGCTCTTACTCAAGAGTTTGAAATGAAAGACTTGGGACAGTTGCATTTCTTTCTGGGATTGCAGATCAATTATACATCAGAATGCTTGTTTGTATCACAGACAAAGTATATCACTGAGTTGGTTGATAAAGTGGATTTACAGGACTCTAAACCGTGTAGCACACCATGTTTACCTTATCACAGGTTACTCAATGATGATGGACAACCTTATCACAGTCCTGCACAATATAGGAGTGTTGTTGGTGTACTTCAGTATCTCACTTTTACGAGACCTGACATAGCTTTTGCAGTTAATCAAGCTTGCCAATTTATGCATAATCACATGGTCTCTCATGTCATTGCCCTAAAGAGAATCATTCGATATCTCAAAGGAACATTTACCTATGGTATTCATTTCAAACCAGGACCATTGCATCTGCAGTCTTATAGTGATGCAGATTGGGCAGGTGATCCAAATGATAGGAGATCAACTTCAGGTTTTGTTGTGTTTCTTAGTTCAAACCCTATTTCGTGGGCATCTAAGAAACAACACACTGTATCTCGATCTTCCACAGAAGCTGAGTATCGCGCACTAGCAATTACTGCTACTGAACTTGCCTGGATTCGACAGCTATTCTGTGATATGCACATACTTTTACGCTCATCTCCCATGATATATTGTGATAATATATCAGCTATTGCACTATCTACAAACCATGTGTTCCATGCTAAATCCAAACATATTGAAATAGACTATCATTTTGTACAGGAAAGAGTCACTCGTGAATATCTTCAAGTTCAGCATGTGTCCTCAACAGATCAGTCTGCATACATACTTACAAAGGGCTTATCTGCACCTTTGTTTCAACAGCATTGTGCCAATCTAATGCTCAGTGCCCTCAAGCATCAGATTGAGGGGGATGTAAAAAGAATGAAGTGGAAAATAGTGATCCAAGTGAGAAGGATATTAATGGTTAAAACAATGCCACTTGTCAAGAGATTACAAAGGATGGTATATTAGTTGGAATCTTAGTTGTTAGAGATATAGTCAGTTGAGATAAGGAGATAGTTGGTTGATATGAGGAGTTAGTTAAAATGAGGATTACTTACTCTGTAAGATTGGGATTGAAAACACCTATATAAGTGAGGATTGTAAATCAATACAAATAATGAAGGAAAATATTTACATCTGAAAAATCTCTCTCAATATTTTGCACTATTCTTCTTCCTCTTTGTTCTTCAGTTCTGCTATCTTTACAAATCAGAATTGTAGCAAAACTGGAATATCTATAGAAACTAATACATTCGATGTTGCAAGATCATGTGAGAGATGAAAACTTTCAAAACAGTTAATCATAGAATAGATAAAAACTATGCTTCTATCAAGACATTGTTAAGAAGGACATCACAGCTCCATGGGAGATTTCTTGCTTGTATATTGCAATCATTTCGCAGTTTGGTTGCTAATTTGACTCCTGACAAGGCTGAAATTTCTACTCTTTGCCGATGGAAGGTTTAAAGTTTGATTTTCATGAATGATATGTTTTAAATTCAACTCTCATTAAATTATAAATTTACATGCAAATTTACTATTAACTCATTAAGTGGCTTAATCCAACCCTATTCGATATGATTGTGAGAAAAAAAAAAATACTCAACAATTTATTTGCTCAAACTCTTATTTATTTCTTGAGGAGACTATAAAAAAAACCTCGAACGATCTTCTTTACAATTCATCGTTTTGCACATACCTTCTCTTGTCCAAGTTACCTATCATGGCTTGATGACACAGGCAAAGAGGCAATCTTCCTCTTTGTGGGATGATATATTTCATAGGGTTTGGACTGGGGTGGGACCCGAGAGTGGGTACTATATGTAATCCACAGTGGTTGGGTTCTTAGCTTTATGCACCCGAGCCAGGGGCACCAGACTGAGCTCTGGAAAGAAGTACAACAGACTCTTAACCGATTTGACCATCCAATAGTTTAATTTTTTTTTATGCATTTACCCAAATATATGATATCTTTATTTTAAGTAAATTTTAACGAAAAGCTTCTGGTACTGTTTATTTTAATGAAAAAGCATATTTTTACACTAAAAAATCAATCCTAGTACTATTCACTTTACATTCTATTTTGTCTTTATCGTTAAAACTCAAAGTTTTCAAACCATTTTGATTAATTTTACTTTATTTTAATTTGCTCCTTTTGCTGCCACCAAGTACCAACCAAGCATGCATGTTTCTTAAATCTTATGCTCTCATCATCTATTATCTATACGTGCTGCTGCACAATGTTACTGGTCTGCTGCAATTATTTTCATGGAGTTTTTACTCAAATATATACACACACTTACATAAGCAATTGTATAGATTTTGAATTCTGGATCTCTCTTGCATAGATTGTGACATTATATAATGATCAATGCATTTAAAACTAAATTCCATCCTTTTATTTTATTATTCAAAAAAGCTGGGGATATTTGACACACCCCAACCTAAAATCAAGGCGTGTTGGCCGTCACGTGAGGGTGACGTAGCCATGTACACAGTGCGGAAGCAATAAGGATATGAAGTATACAAATAAATAAGAATCGAAAGCTAATTAATGTGCACTAATAAGTAGGAAGTGCTAGGAATGAGATACAAGTGTAAATACACCTAATCAGAGCATGGAAGTCTAGGTGCAGTCCAGTAGGACAAGTATTAGTTATACAGTACCAAAAGAAGTCCTACTATTATTATACTTTGTCAGAACCGCCAAGATCCACAACTGCCACCAACAGCAAGTCTACCTAAAACCTGGAGGGGCGCAAAACAAAAAGTGTGAGTGGGAAAAAACAAAGCTTTTCAAAATCATTTCATTTACCAAATGCTCTAACCCCTCGCCGTAAAACATGTATAATTTTTCCCAGAAATGGAATATAAATATATATATATATATATATATAATCATGCTTCACATAACCATAATCATAAGTATGCCATGCCAAAAATATAAAACAGAATAAGTAACTCATGTGAAAATAAATTCATGGAAAATAACATATTAGCCGGAACCCATGCAGAAGTCTGTACAGTTGAATTCATAGCTCATTAATCAATCTAGCCGGAGTCACTACAAGTGACCTATATGGCACTACACTGCACACGAGTCGGAACCACTGTAAGGGTCTGTACGACAAGACTGGGTGTAATATAGTTATGCTCAATGCTACGCACTCATGATAGCTATGCGATAAATTGCTAGTTACCTACGAGTCGAAACCACCTATGATGGTCTGTACGACAAGACTGTGCACCTAAATTGGATCCAATGTAACCATAGGGTGCGGGAGGTGACATCATAAACAGGCATGTACCATATCTCTGGCTAAATCACAATCACCCGGGGTGCAGGTTTATGAGCTTTCAATCACATCTCATATTATAAATATCTCATATAATAAAACATAACTCACCTGGTACTTACCTGAGCGTCCATAGCACCAATTCATATTATACATCATATACTAATTCATATGTTGAATATAAATTTATATGCATGGCATTTCAAAGCATACTTTCATTTAAACGCATTTTCTGGGAAAATATCAAGTATATAAGTATATACTGAAAGCCAAAAGCCCACTCACTAGTATGTCAAAGGGTCGTAGCCCTCGAGTCGTCCTTGACTGCGCTCGTCCTCGGGATAAGTCTCCCATATATGCGACACAACTATAAAAACGTTAATTTAAAGCACATAACCAAAACTAGCTAAAACTTCTCATACATTGCTCAAATGAGGTATATAAATATACCATCGTGACCTACACAACTCCAAGAACACGCCCAAATTTTTAAAATAATTTTTGGAGCCCCCACGCGCCGTCACGCGCTGACAAGGCACGGCCCTACGCGCGGCCACCCTAATGGAATCCCCTAACCCCGTTAGGAATATGCCGTTAAAAAGTAACAGAAATCGTTAATTCTACCTAACGGCGTCAGAATATTCTGTCAAACTTTGACAGAATATTCTCTCGTCTTCTTCCTTCGACTCTGGTGACCGTTGCCGTCGCCGGAAAACTGCAAATTCGGAAAACCTTGATATTTCAGTCATTTCTTAACCAAATTACCTCAAATTTGTCCCGAAATGAAGCTTGTAACTAGACGAACAAAATCTTACCAATTTCAAGGCTTAAAATCCACGGAATCTTGACGGAGAAGACTCGATAATTCGGCCAAAACTTACAACTCGTCAAACTCGGCTTTCCGACGTCCAAATTACTTGGCTTTTCTTCTCCGAGTTTCGTAAGGACATTCTAAAGCTTCCTACAAGCTTGAAATCCTTTAAAAATCATGCATTTACGACTGCATGAATAGTGCTTAAATCAGAGGGTGATGGTTTCTCGGGTTTTACAAGCTTTCAAGTCCTGAAAATGGTATGAATGGACTTAGGAGCTTGTAGGGAACAAGAACATCACCTTTTTAACGTCGATCCGCGACTGGTTGAAGAAGTTTGAGGTTGACCATACGGTTTGTACGGAAATGGAAGGAAATCCGATAGGGAAGAGAGAGAGAGAGTCAACGGGAGAGAGAGAAAAAGTATGGGTGTTTGTGTGTGTGGTCTTAGTTGGTCACAACCAACAAAACTAAGTCCTAAGTATGCAAAAACTTAGGAAAATTTTAGAATAAACCTCAAACAATCATATCACACACCATAGGTTCAAGGGTAAAATCGTCATTTCACACCGTCGAAACTAAATATTTCGGGATGGGCTGTGACAATATTGGATTCAATTTGTGAAGGAATAATATGTATCATAAGTTTAATTGATACTATACTGTCATTTATTCCTTTATATTTTGTCTTCTGTTCAAAGTATAAAAATAATAGGTGACTTTGGATGTGGTCCCTATTTATCAACTATCTTTAATTGAAACCTTGTTGGTTTTCAGTTTTTTATTGAAGTCCCTGAAATTAATGTAATAATGCATTTCTATGTAGGTTATTATAATTTTAAATTAAAATTTGATATTTGTAGTTACTTATATTAATGAGATTTTAAATAAAATTCAAGATTTGTGGGATTAAAAATATTAAAAATAAATTATACTTATATAAAAAAGTATAATTTATCTTAATGACATGATTCGTCATTAAGATAAATTATATTTAAATAAAACTCATGATTTGTCATTACTTATACGGTACATTTTACATACAAAAAGTTGGATTTGGATCCTCTCCTGAGCCCAAGGAGAGGATCCTCTTGACCAAAAAGTGTGGACAGTTGGATTTTCATCTAACGGGTATAATTATTATAACTTTAAAAGGATCCCCCCTATTTGTAGCCGTTCCAACGGTCCACACTCATTGGTCAGGAGGATCCTCTCCTTGGGCTCAAGAGAGGATCCAAATCCCAAAAAGTTCGTACCTTTTATACAAAGTACATTTTATATATAAAAAAAAGGTACATTTTATATAAAAAAAAACAATTGGTACATTTTAGATTAAAAAAATAAATAGGTCTTACATTAGAAAATGGATACATTTTATATATAACAAAGTGATACATTTTTAAAGACAAATGGATACACTATTAGTTAATTATTTGTGCAAATAAAAGGTTAAAAAATGAGTACAAATAAAAGTTTGAAAAACGTGTACACAAAAAGAAATTAATATATGTATACAAACTAAAATTGAAAAGAAAATTGGTACAATTTAAAAAAAAAAGGTTGCAAATTAAAATGGGTACAAAGTAAAAATAAAAATATATGATACAAAATTAAGCCATAAATATATAAATAAAATTTAATTATCTTGACATGTAAAATATTTTATTATTGAAATAATTAATGATGTTTATTAAAACCGAGAGACATTAATAAAAAATTGAAAAGGAATAAGGTTTCAATGAAGTTGAAAAAAAAAGAATGAGAACCTAATTTCTCCAAAAATAATTCACAAAAATAGAAATATAAAGATGATATAATTATGGACAAGAGTTGCATGATTCCTGCTTATCTTAAATCTTATTTCAAGTGCCACCCTTTTATTTATACATGATGTATTTTGCACTAAGAGATGATGTAATATATTAGTATTAAACTCAATATTCGAACATAAGTTCTATCACTTATAAAGTTATAAATAAAATAAAATTCCACTAAATTATAGTACTAAGTTTTATTTTCTATTGTCAAAAAACAAGTGATATGGTAAAATGAAAAAAAATTATGAAGGGAGGTTTACGGGTGCCTGGAAAAGCCTTCTGTTTTGGGCATGCAAACGCATATTCAATTATAAAGCATATCTTGAAGAAGAAAAAATTACTCTAAAATCTCTTTTGAATCTTCGATTACCATGAATCACATAATTGAATCTTTTTTTTACACAATGGCCACTCTAAGTAGAATTAGGTTACACTAACCTCTTACCACACCCTCATGCATGTGTGACAATTTGCTCTTTTACATGTCATTCCATACTTGTAATTTTATTTCTTTTATTTTTGTTTTAAATATTTTTTTATATTTTTATTTTTAAAAATTAAATAGAATCTTAATTTGGGAGGAGTGCTTTTGAGATTAGGAATAATTCTTTTTCTTTTTTTTTCGCCTTCTGGCTTCATATATAGATTATTTTATAATCTTAATTAGAGAAGGGTATTTTTTAAATTATGAACCACATTTTTTTTTTTTTTGGCCTTTTGACTTTATATATAAATCTATGATTTAAATCCCATTTTATTGACACCGTATAAAGTTATTAACTAGTTGGTGTTTCTTATTAAATTCAATTCCAACATTTGGTTGACTTTTGATCCTGAAGTTGGCAAATCTAGCAAAAATCATGAAAAATTAGCCCCTCACATGATTTACTTAATTTTAATTTTATTATTCGGGCCATATGATAAAAGATTCCTTAGTGCCATCTCATGTGAACGTCTTGTCTGACATATAATTTTAAAGAAAAAAAGGACAGAGGAAATATATTTTTTTAATAAAGATCCCAAATTCTAAGTTTTTTTTCACATGGAAATTCTAAATTTTTATACTTATGAATCTAATTAATGGAATTTGCGCATATCTATTTATAAATTATGGCTTTTGCAAAAATTTCAAGTTTAATTTATTCATCCAAACATAATGTAATTGTTACAGTAATTACTGGATAAATTGTGAAGGGCATCATCTTTGCCGATGAAGTCTTATGTTCGAATTCCTTCTTTCAATATGCTTTGTCAATCTCTGTTAAAAATTTCACAAAAAGTTATCAGGTGTTACGCACATGACCATTTTCATTCGTGTTTTGATCACTCCTTGACCTCTAAATGATTGGGACTAAGTCATTGGCTACAACTTGTATTTGTGAAAATGGAAAATATGTCCCACAAGCTTTAGTTAACTAAATTCTTATTAAGAGTTATATGGAGTTTTAAGTGTCAAAAATACATTCGAAAAAAAAACGAAAAAAATAGAGTATTCGCACAGTTATCAATTTACATGAGAAATTGACGATTTGGAGTTTTGGTGGTACTTGGGTTAGGACAATACTTGGTATTTACTAGAGAATATTTTATGTAGTCACTTTCTGATTTCATCCAATAAAAAAATGACACGTGTTAATTGTTTTCAAAAGCTCAAAAAAATTAATAACATGTCCATTATTTTTTAGAACAATAATACGTGTTAAAAAAGCATGAGACAAAATTAAAAGGTAAGTACCTATTAGTGAGTACCCAAGTGGAAGAGGATCCTCTTTGAATTCGGGGATCAACAAATCCTCATCGTTCAAAATTGATCTTACAGTAAAAAAATTTCTCTATTTTTTCACACGGCACACTCTCGCATCCCAGAATTATCTCCCCTTCTCGCCTATGGTGGTGTCTAGCATGCCACCACCGACCAAGTTTGCAGCGGCAAGGAGTTCGACGGCCAAATTGGGCTCTTCCTTAAACTTTCTCATTCACTTTCACAACTTCACCACTCACCAATCACCCACCTCCATGATTGTTGTCATTCCACCCAATCCACTCCTCCCTCCTCATCCCCTTTGGTCATCTCACCCCCATCCCCTCCTTCTTCGTCTCCCATCGCCAGCACCTTTTCCCTCTGGTTTTATGGCCACACGATTAAATTTAATGACCAGTATTGATGGATTCATTGGGTACGGAGGCAAAGCTTCGGAGATGATCTTAGTCGGTACCTAAGTATTTTTTTTTTGTTAACAAATGATATTATCTACACTAAGGGAGAGTGAGTGGATGTAGCCTCATAATAGACTAATATTAAGGTAGTTAAAACTCGCTTTTAGCGAACTTAGAGCATCTCCAATTGAGACTTTAACTGGAGTCTCTACAACCATATAGTCCCTAAATATAGGGACAAATGACTTCCAATTGGCCGGAATTGAAGTTCTCAAAGTATCTTAATACATAAGGACTCGCTAAATACAACAACAACAACAACAAAGCATTTTCCCACTAAGTGGGGTCGGCTATATGAATCATAAAACGCCATTGCGCTCGGTTCTGTGTCATGTCCTCCGTTAGATCCAAGTACTCTAAGTCTTTTCTTAGAGTCTCTTCCAAAGTTTTCATAGGTCTTCCTTTACCCCTTCGGCCCTGGACCTCTGTCCCGTAGTCACATCTTTATAGGTTTTCGTTCTGGATTCATTTTCATAAGGATTCGACGTAACCTAGGAGTGCCGGCTGTTGATTACCTGACGCCCTCCCCCTCCTCCTTTATCCGAGCTTGGGACCGGCAATGTAAGATAAACTTACCTCCAAAAAAAATTCAAATATGAGAACTACATATACAGACTCAAATAGTGGACTCCATATTAATTTTGAGTGGGAAATGATGCTGCTCTTTATGTTTATTTCCTTGTTTTTTGAACCCACCAAAGTAAGGCAACTTCTCATTTGCCTTTTTTTTCTTTTAAATTCTTGAAAAATCAAAGGTAGAGATAGTATTTTTATTTTTATCAATGATTACAATAATTCAATGAAATGAATAATAATTTTTTTTTATATATTTTAGTCTCTATATTTAGGGATTATATTATAAGAAATTTATTGTAGACAATATTATTTTAAGGACTCAAATATTCCTCTAAGAGTAGTTCCATCGAGGAATTGATAGGTCAGCACCCAACCAAAAAACCAGCCCGGCACCTAGCCCAATCCAGGCAAGAGACTGGCCTAAAATCGACAAACCTACATGCCGGGCCATCTGACGTCAACCGGGTCATCAACCTTCTACACGATCAACACGTCGCAGAAAGATCTTAGTGCAGAGCTCCTTGAGGCTGAGGTTGATTCCGGGTTCTTGGTGCAGAGCTCCTCGGGGCTGAGGGAGATTCTGGGGCGGAGGGAGATCAAAGACGACATAAGAAGAAGCACAGCGACCACTGCCAAGAAAACCAGAACCGGGTATGAGGAGGGGGCTTCTCTTCTGCAACAGTGATGATGTCCCATCAAAGATTCAATGGCCTTTGTCAATGGAAGTTGATGTTTATGCAGAGAAACAAAGTGGATGGAATTTGGAATTTGAAATTTGAAACCCAATTGACATATAAACAAGGACTTGTGTATATCAAGGAAGAAAAAGAAGGAGGAGTCGAGAGAGATCCTTTTGAGAAAAGTGGGAAGAAGAATTAAAAATTAAATTATTATTTTATAATAAAAATTAATAATATTTTAATAAAATTGACTAGGTTATTTAGTTTTAGGAGTGGAGATGCATTTGGCTATTACTGTTTATTGGGATCTATCACTGTTCACTGAGTGGATAAATGCGCTGGGTGCTGGCGCATTTGTGTTAGGGGTGGAACTGCTCTAAAACTCCTAAATGAGTCCTTAAAAGTGGTCGTGTGAGTCCTTAAGTAGGGAATCTTATTGAAAATGCTCTTAAAACATTTACTTACAAATGAAGAGTAATACCCTAATGTATTAACTAAACATAATAATTGCACTCCTCAAGTTTGAACAAAATGACTAAAATACCCATAATGGAATATGTGTGCTTTTTAAAAGTCGCACTTCAACGTTGAAGACCTTTGTCTAGTCTCACTCTGTCACACTTCTTTGCGAGCACCCTTTCCCTCTCTCTCTCTCTTACCTTTTTGCTTTTACGAGGAACGCCTCTTGATGTCTATAAATTTGAGAAGCCGAAGTGTTGCCACTTTTACGAGGAACGCCCACAAATTCCTCTGCATTCCTTCTTCTCTTCTCCACCGAGCCAACCAAAACAAGCAACACATCAGACCTCGGCTTCTCTGACTTGTCTCTTACCTTCTTTGCCTGATCGACAACAAAAGCTCCACAAAAGAATTGGGGCTCTCCTTTCAAGTTTTCAACCTCCCTCAATTTGACCATCATCTCCTTTGGATTCATTCCTGTAAGCATTCTATTTCCCCAGTAAAACCAAAACCCCAAAACACCCAAATTTTTAATTTTCTGTAATTGTTGTGTTTTGCTTGTTTTAGTCATTGATTTGTGCCGTAAATCCATTTTTTATCAGCAATGCGATTGACAGTACGTCCCACAGTTCTTATGATTCTCTCTCCTCTCTCTCTCTCTCTCTCTCTCTCTCTCTCTCTCTCTCTCTCTGTGATTCATTGTCCCACTATTTCTGTGAAGCTCTGTTTATCTCAAATCACCAAGATCTGGTGACTCCTTCCCCATATTTACAAAACCCAAATCCCAAATTTCTCAGATAAACAAAAGATTCCGGTCCCAATCATTTCTCATCATTCTTCCATATTTTGGTTCTCAAAAGTCCCTTTGTTTTTTTTTTTTTTTACGTAAAACCCAGCTCCAAACTTGACAAAATATAATCTTTTGTGACATATTTATTTAGATTTGATCCGTGGCTAAAGATCTCAAACCAAAAAAGGCCAACCCTTTTGGTCACTATTCTTGTTTTTGTTTAAGGCCTCCCTCTCTGTAAAGGCTACCTCCCTTGCTTGTAAAGAAACATTCCTCCTCCCAAAAGGATGAACCTGGCCTATTCTCTCTCTCTCTCTCTCTCTCTCTCTCTCTCTCTCTCTCTCTCTCTCTCTCTCTTATTTATTAATTACCCCAAAAACCATTTTCTCCAAATATTATAATTTTTTTAAATTTTAATTTAATTTCTTCAAGCTTACGTTGATTCCGAAGCTGTCTCCATATTTCCTGCAACTGGGTTTTTTATTTTCGGTTGAATGCTCTAGTTGACGCTGATTTAATCTCCGTTTTCGCCTTCTTTTTTCTCTTGCCGTTAAAAAAAATAAAAAAAAATAAAAATCTTTCAATAAATTATATTTTTTTCCTTTAATTCAGCACCCTTTTTTTTTTCTTGACGACTTTCACTTCTCTAGTCTTTTTTTTTTCTTAATTAAGTAATTATTAATGTGTACCCACCTACTACACTCGCCTTCCTCTCCGTTCAGATTTTAGAGTTGTGGACTGGATTTCGGTCCGGTGATCGAACGGCGGAGCAATGAGGACCAACGGTGGGAAGATATCCAAGGTACCCAATTCATCTTTTGGCCATTAAATTTTCGTTTATCGTAAATTTGTAAAAGATCGGGTTCTCGAAACCGAAACAGAAATTAAATCCAATATCCGAATTGTTTGGCTACAGCCTTCGTGGCCGAAAGTGGTGGCGAGGAAATGGCTCAACATACCAATCAAGGGGGATGAGTTTCATTCCGATTACTCTCCGAAATGTAAGATTTCGGGTTTTTTCCGGTTTATTCATTTTTCGCGGTGTATCGTTTCGTATCGGATGCGTTCGGTGTTTCGGCGGTTTCCAATCTGAAGTTGTTTGTTTGCTTGTTTGCTGTGTCAGATGAGACTGGGAGAAGGAAGAGCTGCTCGGACCAAGACCGCTACGTCGTCGTACCGGACGATTTTTCAGGTAATTTTACCATGCAGCGGCACCGTACTCGTACTTGGTTCACCTTTGGAACGGGCTCTCTGATATCCTCTGAGCCGTCCGATCCACGGCTTTTGTTTTTAATTTTGATTAGACACGAACTGGGTTACGATGGGCTCCCTTGATTCTAGATGGGTCCCCCTTGGGATGGTTTAGAGCGAGGAATGTTTTAGTCTATCGAAAACACGAACTAGGATGTCAAGTGGTTGGATACTTAAAAAAAAATTTAAAATAATTTTATCATGACACTTTTGTACCGGAGTGTATTTCAAACACACTGAAAAATCCTCAGAGGTTATTCTGATTGTGCCACGTGGACGGGGAGGATGTTAGGCTGATGAACTTGGGTTATTGTGCTACAGTAACATAGGTGTCCTTTGCTATATTATTTCTCAAGTAATTGAGCTTTTTCTTCAGTTTTGGGTTAATCTTATTTTATTTTGTGTTTATTTTTTCAAGATGGATGCACGTTGATGGGGGAAACAACCCATAGACAAAGTTGTGGAATGGAGCCGCCTACTGTCACTGATGATCCCAATCTCAAGTAAGTCAATATCACGATTGTGTAAGTGATGTTTATAGGGCATAATTACATGTTAAGTGCGAAAACCTACAAATAATTGGTATATTTGTCCAATCATATGGTGTATTGACCTCTGTACACCATTGTATGTGTTACCTAGTGTTATTCAATGAGCTGTATTTTCATGTGTTTATATTGTAGCTGGATTTGCTTATGTAAGTAATTGCCAGCCAATTACAACAATCACGTACTTAGTTTAATAAATACGTGGCCGTAACTTTTCTTATATTGTGTTGTGTAATTTTGACGATTGATTTTGACTTGGCTAATGTATGATCCAATTTTGGATTATTTTCTTGAGAATAATCTGACTAGGTCTTGGCCTTTGAAACAATGCTTCTTTTCACACAAGTTTTTGTGAGAATAGACTAAACGAAGTCGTTTTGTCTATGTTTAGGATGTTCGTAGGGACATGGAATGTTGGAGGCAAATCACCCCAGGACAACTTGAACTTGAGGGAATGGCTGAAATCTCCTACTCCCGCAGACGTCTATGTTCTTGGGTAACAGTCTTTGCTTTGCATCTCTCTCCCTCTCTCCCCCTCTCTCCTTTCTTCTCTCTCTTTCTCTGTCCAGGAATTTGCATACCAAGTTTGACTCCTTTCTTGTTTTTTGCTTTGTCTTGACAATGGTAGTAGTCTAAACATGGAAAAGAAGACTTTGTTATAATTTACACTTTATTCGATCCAATCCAATATTCCTTTTATATTAGGGTTCTTGTTTAATTCGATGTTTGTTCTGTATTGCAAGTTTTAATTATGTAAAAGGATACTGGTAATATTTTATTATCAGACAGTCTAACGTGTTATGTCGGTAAAGTATAAGTTAGTGAATTAGTGATTTTCTTGTCAGACAGTTTAACTGGTTATGTCGTCATAAGTTAATTAACTAGTTATTCAGATTAACAATCTGACAATGTTTTATGTAGAAGTTATCTGGCAAGTGAACTTCCATTTGTCATGCATACATCAAGTTACTTGAAATATATTTAAATTTGGAACTTTTTTTTTTAATTAGGTTCCAGGAAATTGTCCCTTTGAACGCCGGGAACGTATTGGGCGCGGAAGATAAGGGCCCAGCTGCCAAGTGGCTGTCCCTGATTCGCGATGCACTGAACAAGAATGGCCCTGGGCAGCTTGACCAGCAAGGCAAGCCTAGGCTCAGCTTCTCCGACTTGCTTTCTTTAGAAGATGAGCTTAGCAGTGCAGATTTTGAGAGACTTCTGAATTTGAATCCGGCGTCGACTTCAAGTGGAGAAAACTCACCAACCTCGCCAGTGATGTGTCAGTGGAAAGGCAATAGTCCAATGCAAGGAAATCGTTACTGCCTATCAGCAAGCAAGCAGATGGTCGGAATTTTCATGTGCGTGTGGGTTCGTGCTGATCTTTGTAGACACATTAGCAACACGAAGGTCTCGTGTGTTGGTAGAGGCATAATGGGATACCTTGGAAACAAGGTTAGTTACTTTAAATTTCAAAACATAAAATTTATACCACACGAGAATAAAACTATTTGTATGATGACATTGTTGTTTAGATGGTCGCTCTAAGCTATATGATTTTGCATGCGACAGGGTTCAATATCAATCAGCATGACGTTGCACGGAACAACATTTTGTTTCGTGTGTGCACATTTAACCTCTGGGGAGAAAGAAGGGGATGAGATGAGAAGGAACTCAGATGTCATGGAAATCTTAAAGAAAACAATATTTTCTCATTCATGTAGAACAAGGGGACAACTACTGCTTCCTCCCAATAGCATTTTAGACCATGAGTAAGTCATTGAAACCAAACCTCTCTAATTTTTGTTCATTTAATTGCCAATAAGTATACATTATGGTTGTTTTAATCCTACAATTAAGACAATTTTGCCTGTTTTTAATCTAATGCAGCAAGGTTATTTGGCTCGGGGATTTAAATTATCGGCTAGCAGCTGCTTGCTGCGGCGACACACATGAACTATTAAAGAAGCATGATTGGCAGGCACTTCTAGAGAAAGATCAGGTAAGATACTGATGTAAGAACTGTTTTTCCCCCAAACATAGGGGAATAGGTGTACCGTCCCGAATCGAAATGGTATCTTTGGTATTTCGCATCTTACGCTCGGATTTGTTGTTTCTTGGCAGCTAAGGATAGAGCAACAAGCAGGTCGAGTTTTTAAAGGGTGGGAGGAAGGGAGGATATATTTTGCTCCAACCTACAAATACCTAGCTAATTCTGATCATTATGTTGCCCAAAGTTCTAAATCCAGAGATAAGAGACGCACTCCAGCCTGGTAAGATTCCAATCAGTTTCCCTATGAGCTTATGAATAATTGCATATAATTTCATCACGCATTCATCGAGTTTATTGAAATGAGGAACAACTAGTGATCACCATCATTACACAGACATAATGTAATTATATGTTTCGTAATCTTCATTATGAATTTTTAATTACAGACGGTGAGACATGTTTGAACCTATATTAGAGATATTATCATTGATTAGAAATGTGGTCAATAAATGTAGTACATCAGGTAATAGCGTCTCATCGTTAAAAATCTTTTCTAGACTACGCGTTGAGGTGGACCTTAAACTGTTGCTAGTTAAGGACAATCAACTTTGTTAAGCCTCCATATTCAATTAGGGTAGTCGTCCTCCTAATCCTATAACCGACCCGTCAACTTTATTGAATCTGTGTTGACTCCAGGCTGCAGTTCCGGATTTGTTTAAATATTTTTCAAATTGTTTGTAATTAGTACCGACCTTTTTCACGTTTTATTAAACTGAATTAATCCAAATAAAGCTTAACTTTTACTTGCTACACTAATCCTTTTTTAATTGGTGTTGTGGGTGGTGGGATTTAACTATTTAAGCATCATAAGGCAGGGACCATAATTATTATTTTTGTCCACATGAAATCAAAATATTATTTTTTGGTCATCATTTATGTTTTACGTTAATTGATAGTTTAATTTAGGAGTCGGCAGGGGAAACAAAGAACTGTTTCCTTCATCTAATTTTTAAAAAATGAACATGTGACATGTACAGACTGTTATGTCTGTATTATCATATTTAAAACAAGTTGCTTGTGTTTAAACCTTTGCTACCACGGTCCTGCGGGCGTGGGCATAGCCACATTGGTGAGCAACGATGCTCTTTATTATGCACCCGAGTTCAAATATCTATTTCCGCTGTTTACATTAGTTTAAGGTATAACATCTGCATTGTTCTAGTTTCTCGCTTTCATAGGCTGAGTTTATGTTTGTTGTAGATGCATTTATATTCAGTAAATGTGGTTCAAATAGTTTTCATCGATGTTACTTTAGTTCGGAAAAGAGACTAATGTGGTTTGATATGTATGGCAGGTGTGACAGGATTTTATGGAAGGGGGAAGGGCTTAAACAAATGTCTTATGTGAGAGGGGAGTCGAAATTCTCAGACCACAGACCGGTTTCTTCGTTGTTTTCAGTCTGGTTAGACTTGGCTGACAAGAAAAAGCTTAACTCTTGCATGCTCAAGTCATCAGCCAAAGTGCAGGCGGAAGAGCTTTTGCTGCTCACGGAACCAAAAGCTGCTTAGACACCACCTCAAGGTTCTGATTTAATTACTGCCAAACACAGCCCACATTTTTGAAGACCAAAAGCTGAAGCAGCCAGCCAATGTACAAATTTACAGCTAAGTGCTGTGTAAATTGGTTTGGTTTTGACCGACTGACAAAATCAGAAGCTGGTGTCCCTGGCTTTTTTTGACAGTTGTTGGGACTAAAATTTTAAGCTCTCAAAGGCGTGCTTAAATTTTTGAAGGCATGATGATGATGAAATGGTGTCGGTGGAGCAGAGAAGTGAAGCAGAAGCATATAAGCTGCTGGGACTGGGAAAGTTGGGATGGAGAGTGAAAGGAGCTTCTGTGAAAAGTTGAATTGTAAGTGGTTAATCAGCTTTTGGCAGAAGAATATATCTTTGTTTGAGATTAAGTTAGGGGGAGAGGGGACACAGAGAGAGGTTGATTAAAAAGTTGAAATGTGTAGGAAAAAAGGACAGTTTTGATTGAAAGTTTTCTGTTAAGGGAACTGGGGGAGATGGTGGCTTTCGTTTGCTTTTGCAATTTACTAATGAAATTCTTTTATATTTCCAACCAAGTATAAAGATGCGTCTTACGACACCTACAACGCGTTACGGATTCACTTAAATATGTATATATATTGACATTATATACCTCTCAAAGTTAAACCAGCTTTTTGTCACGAGTTATAATTTGCGTAAACTTGCAACATTAAACAATAAATGAAATGGTTTTGGAATTTTGATTCCAGCGTTTGGAACAAGATTGAAATCAATTCCCATCCAATGTTTGGCAAACCCCAGGAATGAAACAAATGCAATCCTTATTAACTGAAGTGAAAATCCTAAACTTCAAAACATGTTAAAAATTGATTTGATAAATCTCACGAAGTTATATGTTTTAATTCTAAAGTAATTACTGACTATGTCAACAACAGAACAGAAGTAGAATCAGTCCAACCGTATTTGAATTCATCAACTTTGTAGCTATATCCCTATCCAAGTTAACAAACACTACAATCTGCTTTATCAAGGAGAACATTGTAGCCGCTATGACTTATTGTTCAAATTCGAATCTCTGTGCGCATGACAAAAGACTATGAAAAAACTCCACGTTTGTTAAAAATAACTCATAAAATTTCTCTTATGTTGACACATAACATTGTCTCGTGCTATAATTTCAAGTGAATTACTTTCACTACTAGAACACCCAATAGCATATAGAACTCTAAGAGAACAAGACAAATGCCCACCAAAACACAAATGGAAACACTTGGAACCAAATTTTTTTCACCCAATCTTGTTAGCAAGTCCATTATACTTTGGGCCATACCCTTTTAAAATACAGTTTTCCTTTAAATATATTGAAAACAGAAAAGAAAAAAAAGTTTCCCCCCACTTTCTTCCCCAGACACTCCGAAGAGTATGACTAATTTCCAGACACTTCAAAGAGTATGACTAATTTCCAGCTTCTAATCCTCCAATCTACCAACAAAAGAATTATACCATTTAATCCCTTTATCAGCCAAAAAATGCATCATGTAAGGATTTTACCATGAATCCTTTTCTTTTTTTTACTTTACAAATTTTACGAAGGGGCATGCTTGCTGAATCATGCATCTATATTATATATATACAGAATAGATAGACCTATAGATTCACATCCGATATCTTTCTATAGATAGTAATGGTATCAACTCATATGTCCGTCTGTCTATGTGGTGGAATAAAAATAAAATATGGGATAAAAAAAATAAAATATCTTTCGGAGAGATGGCCAAGTGGTTGATAGCTCTGGTCTTGAAAACCGGTATAATTTGAAACAAAGAACTATCGAGGGTTTGAATCCCAATCTCCTTTATACTCGATGAATAGATTTGTTGTTTTTCTTTATTTTATTGGTTTTGCCCGGCTTAGTAGCGTAGCATAAAAGAAATCAGTAGCATAAAAGGAATGGCTCGGCTAAGTGGGATAGTCGAGCCAGAAAAAAAAAATTAGAAGTATAAATGAGTTGAAAAGAAAGAATGCTTTTAAAATATGACCTGATCCACCGTACATATTAAGTTTGGTGGAATCAATTTGATTCCTACTTTAGGCTAAAGGCATTTTAGCTTACTTTTGTTCAGTCAAACAGAACATGTCTCTCAAAATTGTCAACCAGGGAATTATTTGTATTTTTACTAGCTTTGTGCCTCGAACCCAATTACAAAGAGCAAACCTGACTTGAAATCCGCTGGACCACTTGTCTTAGTTAAAATGTTTATCCTAGATCTAATTCTTTTGGATGGCAAGTCCAAGTTGTGGTCTTCCCACCCTTTACATATTTCACTTTAAGAGGAGACATTTTTGTTGGTTGAAATTGAAAGAGTTAACGGAGTATCACGGACAGATTGTGAAATACTCTAGCTAAAAAAATGGATTTAATCATAAACCCTAATATAGTAAGTAGAGTTTGATGTTTCAATTAAGGTTGGACGTTCTCTTCATCAATTCGAATCTCGAGACTCAAAAAGAGAGTAAGAAGAACCAAGTCAATCTATAAACATCGAAACATCATCATCATCATCACTACATGTACAAGATACCTCGTTCCAAAGGTGTATGATGATATTTCTCAACTCCCTTCGTATACAAGAAGTGATTATAACCATTCAAACCCTTTCTTGATATTTCGCAAGTAACGTCAAAAGAATACCTGTGAATTCCAACTGAGGCGGAATAGGACAGGCCGAAAGTGTTCAAGTATACATAAATCTTTTGCTGCATTAAATAGTAATACTTTTGCACAATCGTGATAATCATAAAAGTTGATTTAGTTCTTCCACTACCGCTGTCAGAATTTAACCTATTTCAAATGAGAATATATTTGAAAAGCCCAAGATTGATAAAGGTCTCTAACAAGTTTCACCACTAGGAAGTATCATTTGGTTTTTCAAATAAAGATAATAACACTTTACTCTAGTCATAAATAAGATGGTTCATTTCGAACTATTTTAACCGTTGGAAAGTCTAAGCGATTCATCGTCATGTTACCTCCCCCACAATTAAAATATCTAAAGAACACGTCATCATGGATTTCTAAATGATCAATGTCATCGAAAGATGTAAAGAAAAGGTAAGGTGAGACAACAGTTCTTTGTTAGAAACTTTATTCATATTCAACATCTCAACTAAATTGACCTTCTTCGGTTGGTATGTGAAGAAAAACACCACAGCTGAGAAATTGCTAACAATTTGTCGATAAAATCGACAAGACCAAAGATATCTTGAAATTCACAATACCTTGTGAGAATTCCAACTTTCTTCCGTTACTACCTTTGGAGAAAAGAAAAGAATACCATTGAAAATCACATCTCCTAAGAGAAGTACCAATTTACACAAAGGTAATATTTGAGGAATTTTATGTGAAGCTAACTGTTGATAATTGGATAATTTCATCTCGTTAATAGAATATGTAAGATAGTCATCTACAAGACTACTTTGAATTTATCAAACTACAAAAGGAAACTTGAGTTACAAAGGTTGGTTGATAAGAAATAGGGAGAATAAATGTGATGTTAACAAGGTGGATCAATGGTGTATTCTACTTCTCGCATTTGGTAGAATCCCAAATAAAAAGTTGAGAATTGATGCCAAAGGTAAACCTCCTCCAAATGTACTAGGAACTGATTCCATAATTCTAGGGAAAAAAAACTTACCACTTCAGGAATTTCTACTGACCTTAGATATAACGATTCTTACTCATGTGCCAATGCCCATCAAAATGACGAGTATAGCACCAAAAGTACTGTGGAATTTAATATTGGTTGGAGTGTTCTAAAGTCAGAAAAATAAAATTTTCTAGTAATCTACTTTAGAACGGACTTAAACAAAAGTCGATCTTCCCCCTGAAGATCCAGAATGATCACCTACGTGTTTGGAAAATTTTGTGCTATCAGAGACCAAAGTGATTATCCCAAGATGTTCTTTCGTCGAGTGCTACCCCAATAGCACTACATTGTCACTCGAGACATTTTTGAAAATTTCAACAAAAACTAAAACTTCGTAAAGATTCTGGTAAGTGAAACATTAACGAGTACTGCCAAGGAATCAAGACTATCAATGGTTTCCTAACTCGAAAAGATTGGAAGAAATGACTAGATAGTAGTGGAATTGATAGGAAATTCTCCCCCCTGGGATACACAACTATCAATATAGTAGTCCTGCTTCAAGGCCATCAACTTATCCCCAAATCTACATCCTTCCTTGGCAGGGAAATTTTTCCTTTATAATTTAGAGGCGTTCGCCAAAATGATCTTCTAAAACGTCGACAAGTCGACAAAACTGCCCAAAACTTAGGAAAAACTAACACATTTTCGTATTCGACGAGGTGGCAAGATTCGGAAATTAGGTTTACGAATAAAAAATGCTTACATCACGCATGTGATGAACGCAATGATGCCCAACTTATGCTCTGATACCAAACTGACACACCCCGACCATGAATGTCCACAAGGACTCCGAATTGAGTTGTGATGGCCGACACCTAGAAGGTGACAAAGCCATAAAGTGTGATGATGTGGAAAAATATGAATTAATTTGAACCTAAGAGTGCCTAAATACCAGAGTGCGCTATTGAGCGGGAATGAACCCACTTCACACGTGACATTAGAGCATAAGTAAGTATAGTATAGTGGATAAGGATTATACCCTCAGAAGTAGCCACCTATCCTGAGATTTGCCAAGAATCCTCGTCGATACGAACATTCAGCAATTAAAACCTGGAGGGGCGCAAAACAGAAAGTGAGTGGGCAAAAACAAAGCTTTACAAAACCATTTCACTTATCAAAAGTAATAATCCCTCGCCGTAAAGCCTAAATAATTTCCCAGAAAATAGAATACATATATATATCGAAACCATACTCGGAATAGCAAAATCCACACGTATGCCATGCCCAAAATCTCAACATAATGAAATAACTAAACTAGGTGAAATAAATCCCTAAAAAGTAACATGTCAGCCGGATCCACCTATTGTGGCATGTACGATTGAACCTATAGCTCAACCAATATCCAAGTAATATGTCAGCCGGATCCACCTCTTGTGGCATGTACGGCTGAACCCATCCATCACATATCCAAGTAATATGTCAGCCGGATCCACTTCTTGTGGCCTGTACAGCTAAACCCATAGCTCATCACATATCCAAGTAATATGTCAGCCGAATCCACCTCTTGTGGCCTGTACGGCTGAACCCATAGCTCATCATATATCCAAGTAATATGTCAGCCGGATCCACCTCTTGTGGCCTGTACGGCTGAACCCATAGCTCATCATATATCCCTACACACGAATCGGAACCACCTCTAGTGGTCTGTACGATAGGACTAGGTGTAAATAAGTACGCTCAAGTGCTACGATCACGTGAAGATTGTGCGAATAATCGCGGGTCACCTACGAGTCAGAACCACCTATAGTGGTTTATACGACATAACTGTGCACCTACCTTGGATCCAAGGTGAGTGTAAGGTGCGGGAGGTGAACATCACGTTAAGAACTATGCCCTGGCCACGGGCGGGAGCACTAACACCGGGGTGTAGGTTTGTGAGCTATAACTGCATCTATTATAACATGTACAACTCATGGACAACCTGTACAACAGTGTTGGAGTTGCCTATCATTGCAACATGTACGACAAGGTCAGAGTTGCCTAAAACATACATGTAGTCATGCCATAACTTCATCATGTCAACTAATACCAAAAACTCACCTGAACTTACCTAGGTCTCCTGCGTTCACCTTTGCACTTCAAAGCGTTCACAATAATTATGTGCAAGTAATATACATATGGATATACCATGATGCAATCTAATACTCAACCATGTCATAGCATTTTCAATTATATACATATATATATGGCATAAAATGCATAAGTTGTAACGCCCTACTCCCGAACTATTTATTTTCGGGAATAATTATCGGTGATAAGCCCAATTAGACACTAGTTTAATTAACTATCATTACTTACATTTCCTTACTTCAATTTGTTGATTCTTCACACATTGATTTATGAACAACATTTAACCACCAAATCATAAGGTTAAATCTCACATTTTCCACCAATCTCCTTCACATTGCTCAATTCCCCAAACAAGGCTATTGTCTCAATTATTTAGTCTCATTTATTGTATGGCTACATCTAATGTCTCGTTAGACTGCCTACGTACCCTAAACAGAGATCAAGTCATTCGTAGTTCACACTAGTACTTCAAAGCATTCACAGTAATTATATGTAGGTAATATGCATAAATCAATTTAAAAACGTTTGTGGAATTATCAATCATATATATATATATATATATAATATACACGATAGAAAAGAAAAGACCCACTCACCTGAGGTCCGCACTACGACTCCCTAACACGCATATCGAGACATCACAAACCAATGTCACCTAGAACAATTATCAAATCACATCTCAGAGTTCTTACCGATAGAATACATAATTTACAGAAAAAACACATCCCTACGTAATTCACTCCGGAAGATCTGCATCACGGATTTCTGATCCGTTACTTCCAAAGATTCACATTATGTTCCTAGAACCACGTCCTAATATTTCATTATGATCCAACGGTCGGATCTTCCCCAATTGCCAAAACCAAGTAGCGGTCAACATTTTATTTTATGAACTTACACATCCAATTTAAGAAGATCCGTACATCGGATTCCCGATCCGTAAGTTTCTATGGTCCTCAAATATTACGTACTATAATGTATTAAAGTTTGGTGACAATCCAACGGTCGGATTGTCGATTCACACTTTTACCAAATAACATGACGTAGAGAATTTAGGTTCCAACCATCAACCTAAGTCATACAGTTACCAAGACTGAACTCAAGGCATCTAATTTAGCCTAAGAATGACATCGACGGCCCCCTGGCCACGCGCCGCCGTGGGTGGCGGTCGGCCGCCCTGACTCGTCGGAAAATCCAACTATTTCTAAAAATTACCAAATTTTACAGAAATGAAGATCTCAATGAGTAGAACAAGTTTTATACCTGTGGCTAAGTCCAATTTAGCCAGGAAAGGTTCCAATTTCACTCAAACCCGCCAGAAACCCTAAGATGGGTGTTCTTCGATTCGACTTCCTTGATGTTCCAACACCCCTACAACTACTTGGGTCTTGTTTCTGGGTCCAAGAGGAGTTGATTAAGGGTGGTGGTGGGTGGTGAAACTCGCCGGATCGGAGGAATCACCGTCGAACACCTCCGGTGCTCCGGTGATGTTCTTCACATTTTTGGGCCTAAAACTCTTTAATCTTGAGCGAAGATGGAAGAAGAAAGATTGGGGAAGATGTTGCAGGTGGTGTATATGGTGTTCCACGAAACAAAATGGCAGAAATTGGCCAGATTTTGACCGGTTTGGGTGTGCGGGTGCACTACCCGACGGGAAGGTTTCTTCTCTTCTTTTTTTTTTTTTTTTTTTTTTTTTTGTTCCTTCTCCCTTCCTGATTGGTTCTCCTTTTCATCTCTTAAAATTGATTGGTTACCACTCCCACATGGTGGGAGTTTGAATTAATTTATAACTAAATTTTAAATAACCAATTTCAAATGTCTGTAACTATACCAATATAATCTGGACTCGCAAACGGCTTTCACCTATGCGTTCGTACCAACGAGTACTACACAAATGCACTAAGTGAATAAGTCATACGTTTCTCTACACATTGGTCCATGAAAGTCAAAACCTTCACCTCTAAGGCATTTTCGTAAATTCATTCTTTTAAAATTTATAAAATCGTAGAACTAGGGACGGGTTGTCACATTTCTGCTATCCTCTGTACTATCTATGTTGTTTAATAAATCACCCAATTAAAAAAAATACTAAGGCCTTGTTTGGCACGTCGTATTAAGCGTCGGATATGATTAATAATACGATAGCAGGTGTTTGGTGCACTATCGTACGAAATAAACACCCACTTAATTATACGATCCATCAAATTTAATACGGTTGACACCGGACAATTAATACAACTCAAAAGCTCAATATTATTAGTTGGGGGCACTAACAAAAGCTCAGTATCATTGATCAAATTTGACTCAAATTATTTCCATATCATCTATTATATGCTTACTTTTGCTCAAAAACAAATTTTGACATTCCTTTAGTGTTGTTTTCAGAGCATACCTACGTCATATTTTACGACCCAAGGAACAAGATCATAGGTATCAATGTGAACGTTGTGAAAACAATCTTTGAATCAAGAATAGCTATCATGGCAGCAGTTATTCTCTTTCTTACAAATGAAGGGTTAAACTTTAGTCAACATGCCACATTCAACCAATTTGTTTTGAATCAAGGTTATAACTGTGAGACGAGCATCGATATTAAGATCATTTATTGGCTAAGTTGTGCAACAACAATTTTTATAAACTTTCACATACTCCAACACAATGAATAAGATAGTAACAATTCAACCAATTTGTTCCCAATTTCTCACCAAAACAGATTATGCAACCAGTTCATGTATCAATTTAAAGATAGTCTTAGTCATAGAACTAACTTATCTCACATTGACAAAGTCACATGCCAAATCTCAAGCCATGACTAAGGTGGCTAACAAAATATCGGAATTTCACACCATAATGCGTTAATGGTAAACCAACCAATCAAGTTTATAATTATCAACCTTTCCCGTCAATTCTTTTCATCAAACGAAGAAACTCAGTTGGGAAAGCATTTATATTAAATGAATTCAAAATTTTCATTCCATAATTTCATTCATATTCACCCACCATTCTCATTATAATGGCAAACCATAATCACAGTTTATAATTTCATTCCCCTTCAACAAATCACCATATCTTCCTTAAATATTAACATTTCCAACCACTTTTATCGTTGGCCATAACATTTTAATATTTATGTCCACACTTATCATTGACAGAATAATGATTTCACCATCATTTTCTTTTATTTCATCAGTGACTAGTAAGCTGGAAAAGATTGTAATATACCTGACCAATACACATCACACTTTCTTTTTAATATACTTCTTCTTCTTCTTCTTTTTTGTTTCTTTTTTGTATACTACAAATTCTCCATCTACTTATCACCACCTCACAATCACCTTAACATTCAACAATTTCATAATACATAGAAAATAACCAAGTAGGTAGTGACGTGACTCCCCAACACGGATTAACCAAGCAGAGTCACTCTTACAGCTGTTAGGAAGTGATCACCCAATACGGATTAACCAAGCATGATCACTCCTAAGCATACATGGCCATAAGGATCGCCTAACGTGGATTAACTAAGCGCGACCCATATATGGTATGGTCCCCCGACGCGGATTAACCAAGCAGGACCACTAGTGACCCCCCAATGCTGATTAACCAAGTAGAGTCACACCTGCAGAACTGTTAGGCAGTGATCACCCAACGCGGATTAACCAAGCATGATCACCCCTAAGTATAAATGGCCATAAGGATCGCCCAAC
The DNA here is from genome assembly GCA_035220775.1 of Malus fusca. Taxonomy (NCBI): domain Eukaryota; kingdom Viridiplantae; phylum Streptophyta; class Magnoliopsida; order Rosales; family Rosaceae; genus Malus; species Malus fusca. The sequence continues at coordinate 21,225,008 of CM069070.1, forward strand.
GCGGATTAACCAAGCGAGATCCATACATAGTATGGTCCCCTAATGCGGATTAACCAAGCAGGACCACTAATGACCCCTTATCGCGGATTAACCAAGCAGGGTCATGGTCTCCTATTAGTCCTCAATTTAACAACCATTCCAATATGCAATTCAATTCACTTTTTCAAAAATATTATCAATCCAATTTACTTCACTTCATGATGATTCACAACGTAAATATACTTCTCACATAACTTTCTCATTACTCAAAGAACTTAGGGAATAATGCAATACCAATGCAAATCATAATTCCCATTAATGAGATTTTTCATAATAACCATGGAAATTTCACCACAACACAATGCAATTCATATATGTACTCAAATGTATATGTGTCCATATATCACATGAATGCATCTTTATGCCCAAAAATTTTATGAAATCATGCAACCATACTGCATATCGTAATTCACGCCAACAAGACTCGAGAAGGTTGCATATCATAGAGTATGATCATTTGCTCTAATACCATTAAAAGTTGTCACGCCCCAATCCCGACATACTTCCAGGTTCGACACGTGACGTCACCAAATACCCGTAACTCAACATACCCCGTCTCCGGAATATGTACAAAGTATAATTCAAGATCCAGATGCATAATAATTTTTCATACACTCTATGGTTGCATCTAACCTCTTCGTTAGACTGCCTACGTACCCTCAATAGGGATCAAGCTATTCGTAGTTCAACTTCGCTATAACTCGACATATAACACAGTCTGTTCAAGCCAAAATGCATAACATTCCTCAATCAAACATTTGGACTTGACAAACATGAATTATTCGATTCAAACTACATAACAACCCGCATGACAATCAAGGTTTCTATTTCATCCATCATATACATCATTATGTTTCTACATAAAATCGCTATTCATATCATGTAATATATCAAAGAATCAATAAAGCACAATAGTATCCTCTAGTCGCATTGATCATTGATCTAATCATTTTAATAACAATCATATTCAACATCCTTCCACAATCATCTCAAGTAACCCATTCCATGATATCAAGGAGGCACGATATTAACATTTAATTATGTTAATCAGTCAATCAGATCACACCTCAATGCACAAAATTAATAAAGGACTTCTACATAATTCCCTGCCTGGATTTCAAGTAATAACTTGATAATTCTAATTTATATTCATAAGATCTATTGTGGGTAAATCTCATTCACTCGAATCCAGGGAACAAGTCTAACTTATGGAAATGAGCAAGAGTAGGGATTCCGGACCACTCAACGGAATCCAAATCAGGATACGATTCCGGACCATCACTCAACGGAATCAAGCAGAGGGCCAAGGAATATAGCAATGGCTCGAAGAAACAATACAAGGACCAAGTACTCAATTTAGAAAGCTGAACGACATGAAACAAGGGCAAGTACTAAGTTTATAGCGACTCAACGAAGCAAGATCTGAAACGATATCGAAGCAACAAATCCCCATAATAGTGGGTTAACGGTCCATTGCTAGCCCTCACATTTTATGACAGCAAAACAATTATGCCAATCAACCACATTTCAAATATGCACGTCAATCACAATTCACAATTATCATCAGTAGACTCGTCAATTCACGTTTAATAACATAAATCAATGGCTAAATATATAGAAATCACATTTATGAAACCAAATCACATTTACAAATGATATTAATATAAGAATTCAAGGTAATAACCATATCACATATATTCAAGTCACTCTCTAATCAATGTAGGCCCACTAGACTTCACTTAGTATCCCGTAGTGCTTCTCGGAGGCTTCATATATTTTGATTAAGATGCAACATCCAAACAAAGTTTCAAGACATAAGATCCGAACAAATCTACAGAGAAGACATGACACACTCATTCATAGTCTTGTGGGCAGACGCTATCACCATTCTAATCATAACACACACTTCCTAAGGCTAAAGATTAATTTCCGAACATATTATATATCAAACATGATGCATCAACTTAAGCACAATCAATTAAGAAAACCGTAATATTGGCCCAAAATCCAAATTTGACAAAGTAATCGAACTTCACAAATTCCATAACAAAAATGCATCCCGAGACCCATAATACCATACCACCATTCCTACTCTTATTCACAAAGATTCAAAAGAAAGACAGTATTCTACTATTCTTTGACTTCTCTATTGATTAAAGAATATGTTAGGCAAAACATAATTTTGTTTAGCAGATTCACAGAACTTGACAAATCATACTGCTTTTGAGAACCGAAGTAGCAAATTACCAGAAGCTAACACTTAACACACCAAAGTATATTAACGAAAATGTGGCCTCAAGCGGAAGCTACCCATTTATATTTTAGGCACCAAAATATAGAATGCTTCACAACATCTCGGCTATTTAACCACAAACTAAACATCAAAACTGAATAATCTACGATTTGAGGATCGAAAATCACATTTTAGCTAAACATTGAACTGCCATCTCTTCTACACTTTGTACATTTACACCTAGCACCCACCACCACATGAATTTTCATTAGAACTTTATTCCCGATTTATTCCCGACGAAAACTATAGTAGCATACCACCATTCATACTCTTGTTAAAAAAATTCAGCTTCCAAACCCATCAAAAATCACGTAAAACCACAATTTGAGATCTGGGTATTATAGAGGAAGCAAACCAATCTAAAACCAATAAAAATTCACAAAGTTATCGAATTGGGTTTGGATTTGGGGTTTTGATTTGATCCAGTAGGAATCCAACACTGCTAGGTCATCATAAAAAATCAATACCAAAAAAAAAAAAAAAAAAAATCGAAGAATTACAAAACTGAGAGATGGGAATGTAAGAGAAACTAATGTGGAAGAAGATGTTCTCCTTGAAACGTTGAATCAGAGTCGACGGAATCGAGGGTTCTTCTCCTTCTCTCTCCCTCCGTTTTTTCTTTTTTCCCCAATGGCAGCTTCTTCTTTTCTCTCCCCATTGCTTCTCGATAGTTCTCCCCCTTTCTTTTTTCTTTTTTTTTTTTTTTTTTTCAGAAACCTTCCCCTTTTTAAACTAACTTAACCTTTAACCCACATGTGGGAATTAAATAATTCCCACAATTTATAGTTCACAACTTCAAACGTCCGTAACTATACCGTTATAACTCGGACTCGCAAACGGTTTTCGCTATGCGTTCGTGGGTTCGAGATCTATTTAAAAACACTAGTTAAAACTTCGAAAATTCAACGAAAGATAAAGATTGATTACGAAAATTCAAACCCGATAACTATTCGATTTAATTCCCAAAATTTATGGAATTAAAATTAAGTAATAAAAATGACGTAAACGTGAAATACAAACTTAAATTGAGATACATAATGAATAGTGAAATTCCGGGGACTGGATTTCACATGGCTAGTCGGAACAAATTATCCGGGCTTTCGTGGACATGTTGCGTTTATCCGTTCTATAATTTTAGTATGATGGTAGTGCACTTATCTTTGTTAGAGTTGCGTGTAACTGTGGTTACACTTTCGATGTTAGGGTATAGCACCATTTGAGATGTAGTATAGAAACTCTTTACATATTACATAATTGACATTTTAGTATTGTGACCAGGTATTTGAATGATCGAGATTACGATACAGAAAATTTTATGGTATTGGTGATGTTGCCCGAGATGGTAGTACGCGTGCGCAGTCGAGGCACTGATCAGACGAATTATACGTATTTCCCAATGATGGGCTAGATGGTAATATTACACCCTCAGGAATTTGTTGCTGCTTATCATGACAACATTGAGTGATCGGTATTGCGGGCTGCAGATCGTAATATCGATAACTTATTTGTTGAACTCGTTAAGCAAGTGGACATTTAGGTCGGTCTAGTTATTTATTTATTGTTTGGGCTTAACCCAATGTTACTACACGTTTATTCTCAGAGTACGTTACGCTACGAGTGCATAGGTGGAACCTTTCTATGTTCGGTTTTTTATTTCAGTAAAACTATTTTAACTTTACTTCACTACATACGTATTTTGACGTTATGTTTTTATATATCTATGTTTGACCTTATATTTTTATAAAAGTATTATATTAAAGTATTGTGCTGAAGGAGAAGGAAAGTATGAATTTGGGGGCATGAAAAAGGAATCACTGCACTCCAATCGCGACGGAATGGCATTCTCTTTTATGCAACCGCTCTATCTTGATTTCTTCCTTGTATATACACACTTTCTTCCTACCCTTGGAGTATATATATATATATATATATATATATATATATATATATATATATATATATATATATATATATATATATAGTATAGCAAATGATTTCAAATTTCAGGAACGAAATTTTTTTTAAGGTGGGTAGATTGTGACAACTCGTCCCTACTTTTACTATTTTATTAATTTTAGACGAGTGAAAGGACGAAAATGCCCTTAGAGGTGAAGGTATTGACTTTCGTTGACCAACGTATAGTGATACGTACGAAATATTCTTTTAGCGTATTCTTGAAGTACTCAACGATACGAACGTGCAGGTGCAAGCGGAATCGAAATCAGAGCTACGGTTAAAGTTTTACGGAGCTATGAATCCGAAAGTATTTGTGAAGAAATCACTATTTTAATTATACTATACTATTTTATACTACTAAATTTTTATGCCACATGTGTGTGGCTAAGAGGGGAAAAGAAAGGAATCAGGGAGGAGGAGAAATAGATAAGAAGGGATTAGGCAGAGCTGCCCAATTGGAGGAGGAGAGAGGGAGATGAGGAAAGAATCAAGAGAAGAGGGAGGAGAGTCTAACCAATCAGGAAGGAAGACATGAGGGAAAGGCAGTGAAGAAAATATCGATAATATCGGCGAAATATCGCCGATATTATCGTTTTTTTGGGACCCCGATATTTTATTAACTATCCAACTTGTTTTCGGCGGAATATCGCGATATTATCGATAATATCGCGATTTTTTCGAAACTATCGCGATATTTGGTATGGAATCATCGGAGAACACAGCCGGAGAAAAAAATCTGAAACCCTAAATCCCCAAATTCTAATTCACAGCAAATGAACTGAATCTACAATACAGGATATTATCAAATCGATTTCAGTACAAAAATCAACATGTTTACAAGCCGAGAAGAACGATTTCAGTACAAAAATCAAAGCAAATGAACCAAATCCCTAAATCCCCAAATTAGGATTCAAAGCAAATGAACTGACTGAATCCCTAATTCCTAAATCCCTAAAATCGATTTCAGTACAAAAATCAAGCAACATGCAGATAAATCGCAATCTGTACAAAAATATAAACCCTAATTCCTAAATCCCTAAAATCAATTTCAGTACAACAAAGGTGCAACATGCAGAAAGATTGAAATCTGTACAAAAATTTAAAGTAAAAGCAGAGAAGAAGAGACGTAGGAGCCTGGGAACATCGTCTTCCTCACGAATCCAAGACGGCTGGGACAACGTCGTGCTCCTCAGTGGTGTCGACGGCTTGGACTACGATGATTTCCGGTCGATCTCCATGGATCAAGGTGGTTTAGAAAGAAGGCGGTTATGGAGTGGTGTCGACGGCTGGGTTTAGGGCGGGTGAGATGGGAGGAGCAGAGGGAGACAGGGAGACACGGAGACACGGACGAGGAGGATCGAGAGGCGAGAGATGATGTCTCTGTGTGTGTGTGGAAGAACTGGAGAAGGGGGAAGGGAGGGAGAAGACTGAGAAGTTGTCGGTGAGAACGAAGGCTCAGACCGACCTCAGAGAGAGAGAAGAGATAAGAGAGAGATTGAGAGGATTCGAGAATACGGTAGGGGAGTGGGAAATGAAAGATCGAGAGAGAGACTGAGGTCCGTGTATGGTGTACGTGTGTGGTGTGCGTGTGTGGTGTGGTGTGGGGGGTCTCGAAGTGTGTGTGTGGTGAAGTGTGAGTTTTTCAGTCATTTTGACTGTCTGAGTGGTGCGTGTAAGAAAAAAAAAACATCCAATGCTCCAAATCATTCCAAACCTATGTCTACCTCTCTGATCCAATGAGCCAAAGAACTTTGAGCAATTTCAGAACATGGACAACAAATAATACTGCTTTCATAATGAAATCGTGTGACAGTCTTTCACATGCAAAACAGTGTCAATGTCTGTTATATAATTACATTCTTTCATCCAGTGGAAAGTATAGTGCTTGATCATGCTTTTTGGAGTCAAACAGAACATGTGTGTCAAGTGTTTGAACCTCTTTACAAAGTTTTACGGATCGTTGACACAGAAGTCTATCCTACTATGGGGGCAGTATATGAGTTGATGCGTGTAGTGAAGGATGAATTGGAAAGAAAACATGGTGCAAGGTGGGTCGTAAAAATAATTGAAGACCGATGGTATAAAACATTATACCACGATTTGCATGCAGCAGGTATAAATTATGTCATAATTTGCAATTCATTTCTTTAGTTGCATAAGTATTATTTATCTTATTAGAGTATGTGTTTCTTTGAACAGCATATTATTTGAATCCCCGATACCAATACAGACCCGGTGTTGGAGATGATGGTAACCTTATACGTGCTGTACATAATGTATACTCTAAACTAGACCCTGCATCACCAGCAGTTGGCCAATTTGGAAATGAGGTACACAATTACTTAAATTATAATAATTACTTTGTTGGATTAAACTAACACAATTTATTGTATTCAGCTAACATGGTTTAAAGATGCAAGAAGAACATTTGGAGAACCAACATCAGTTGCTGCTCGAACAAATATGTCTCCTAGTGAGTATAAACATATTTCACTATAAGTTTATAATAGAATTTGTTGGAGTTATTAGGCTTATCAACATTATTTTTCATTGTAGCTGAATGGTGGATCATGTATGGGACCGATGCACCAACTGTGAGAAAGTTAGCAATAAAAGTATTATCACAAACAGCTTCCTCATCTGCTTGTGAAAGAAATTGGAGCACATTTGCACTCATACACACAAAGCAAAGAAATAAGTTGGCTCATAGTAGCTTGGAAAAATTAGTTTATTGCTACTACAACATGAAGCTTCAAATTCGAGATAAGGAAGCAGAAATCAATCATGTCGACCGTGGTGACCCACTAGATGTGTTTGATATTGTTGGTGAAGATGATGATACGGAGGGTAACCAACTTTTTCAATGGATTAGACCTCTTCATTTAGATGATGATGAAGGCAACCCAGCTCCCAGAGTTGCTGAAGAAGCACGTAATGAAGGGATAAATGTAGAAAGAGTATTAGAGGAGGAGGTGGGATCTAGCAGCGCTGACTCTTTCGAAGAACTTTTGCACCCAAGACCAAGCAACACTGGAATTCCACCTTTTTCCAATCCTACACAACCACAACATCGTGCTGATACTAATGATAGCTCTAGTACAAGATCAGGAGACTCACCTACCACCAGAGGTGGGAATGATGAAGGACATAGTGGAGCTGGAGGTAGTGGAGCTGGAGGTAGTGGTGGTGGATATGGAAACTATTATGGACCACCACCTCCCGGATATATGAGCCCCTTCACTGGTGAGGCAAACTTCACGCATGCAACACAGGATGATGACCATGGCAGTAGGCGGGCAGGACCAGGAATTGGTGTCATAGGGAAGGACTATACTCGCAGAGAAAGAGGCAAAGAGATTTTGTCAAGTCAAGAAGATGACTCGTTATCTAGAACTTCAGACTCTGTTGGCTTGGGAAGTAGTAACTATGGTTATACTCATAACCAACCATTTCCCTACCCTTCATATCCCATTCCTGTTGGGATGGAATCGAGCGACTCATGGAATCAATCCCAGCCTCAATCTTCAAATGATTTTTCTTATGGACAACCTCAACCAATCTCGGATCCATATGGGTGGCATATTAACAATTACATGCAAAACTATTTTGGGGATTTATCATTTGATAACTACTCTTCACAATACACTCATTCTACACATAGAGATGATGAAGATAGTGACAAATTTGAACCTCATAGGAACTCTATGTGGTACTAAAGTGTAAACTATTGTACTAATTCATTATATATAAATGATTATGGTGTGTTTAGACTTCTTTCATTAATTACTACATATTTTCTACACTTATAATGTTTGTCAGATCGCTATATAATCAACTTGATAATGTTAAATCCATCATGCAATGCATTTCCTTCCAATTTTTTGTGATAAACTAATAGATAATTGACTAAATAAACATCCTACAAAGTTTCAATAAAAATTTCCAAGTTTTTCTTACAATTTCCGTGGTTTCCATGTAATTTTTATCGATATCGATATTTTACCGATATTTCCGTCGATATTTCCGTGTTCTCGGACTACCGATATTTCCGATATCATCGATATTTTCTTCCTTGGGGAAAGGAGAGAAGAAGAAGATGAGGGAACCTAAATCGGGTCTCCTTTGACCCGTGCGACCCGACTGGCAGGAGCCATGGAAATCGATGATTTCCTAGCCAATTTTTGGCTAATTAAGCCAAGCCACCACCTGGAAACCATCCCACGACCTCCTCTCTTCCATTTTCATCCATTAATTGGTGGATTTTAGGCCTAGGGTTCGTGAATTTGCACTGGTGGGTTCGTGGGTGTCACGGCGGCAATCCGCCCATTTCCGAAGAGTTTTCTGTCAACCACCAGCCCTAATAGACTTCCCACAACCCCAGGAACAAGGCCCCATCATTGGTTGAAGCGTCGGAGTTGATTTGAGGACGAATCAAGAAACATTCATTCTAGGGTTCAGGCGGGTTCGTGGCAATTTGAAGCTTTTCCCGACCAAATTGGACCTGGCCAAAGGTATAAAGTTTGCTATACTCACTGAGATCTACATTTTTGTGAAATTTGAGAATTTTTAGAGTAGGTGAAATTTTCTGGCAAATCGGGACTACCGACCGTCACGTGCGAAGGTGTGTGGCCAGTGGGCCAACGCTGCCTTTTTGAGTTAAATTTAATGTTCTGATGTCAATTTGATAACCATTTGTTATAGTTTGATAGTTGGAACCTAGTATGGAATACTACGTCAATTGACCATTTTATGAATAAATGATCCGACCGTTGGATCGTCACCAAACTTTAATACGTTATAGTAAGTAATATTTGAGGACATTAGAAACTTATGGATTGGGAATCCGACATACGGATCTTCCCGAATTAGATTTGTAAGTTCGTAAAATAAATTGTTGACCGCCACTTAATTTTAGCGATTGACGGAGATCCGACCGTTGGATCGTTCTGAAATTTTATAATATTGTTCTAGAAGATAAATGAGACCCTTAGGAAGTTACAGATCATAAATCCGAGGTACGGATCTTCCGGATCGAGTTACGTAGAGTTGTGGACCCTACCATGATCTTTGACAGACGGTTGACTTTTGGTCAATGGGTTTCAAATCATTATAAAACGTCTTTAGGGATGTGTTTTATGTAAGTTACATGTTCTATCGATAAGAATTTTGAGACGTGATTTGATCATTGTTCTAGGCGACGATCATTCGTTACACCTCGATATTCGTGCTAGGGAGTTGTAGCGCGGACTTCAGGTAAGTGGGTGTTTTCCTTTTTATAGTATATATTTATGATTGATAGTTTCCATTTATGCATTTGATAAAATAAAAAAAATAAAAAAATAAAAAATAAAAAAGAATTCCTTACGTATGCCTGGATTAGACTAAAGTTTATAAGAATTAGCGAAATGACGGAATTTATGAAATATGCTACATCCTTCTGGATGCACAGGTATGCTTATAATCTTTGATTCCATAATTATATCTACGGCTTTGAATGTTAGCATGTTGATTAGAATTATTGAATTGTTATGGCATGCTTATATTCATGTAGTCTACTCATCATTGTTGCACCCCGGTGTTAGTGCTCGCCCCTGGCCAGGGCCAGTCCTTCACGTGTATGTTCACCTCCCGCACTACACGCTCGCCTTGGATCCAAGTAGGTGCCAGTCCTGTCATACAAGTCGCATTAGGCGACTCTGACTCGTAGGTGAACTCGCATACCGCCAGTCTTCACGTGATCGTAGCATTAAAGCATATATTGTGATTACACCCAGTCCTGTCGTTCAGGTCGCATTAGGCGACTCCGACTCGTGCGCTAGCATAGATTGATGAGCAATTAGTTCAGTCGTATAGGTCACATTAGGCGACTCCGACTGGTGTGCTAGCATAGGTTGTTGAGCACCTGATTTTACTTATATTATTGTTGAAATAATAGATTTTGGGATGTCATGCCTTATTTACGTTTTGCAAGCTACGGTAAGTATTTTCATACTATACGTAGTATGTATATTTTGGAAACTATACATGTTTTACGGCGATGGGTTATAACGTTTTCAAAGGTTTTTATTAAAATTTTATTTTCAAGCCCACTCACTCTTGTTTTTCGCCACTCCAGGTTTTAGTAGCTAAGCTTTCATATCGACGAGGATTCTTGGGAAGTCTTGGTGTAGATGATTACCTTCAATGGTATAATTCCTCACCCTATTTATTGTATTGTACTTATGCTCTGTCATCACGTGTGAAATGAATTCATTCTCGCTCACAGCGCACTCTTATAATTAGGCACTTTTAGGTTTTAAATTTATTCACAATTTCCACATCACTACACTTTATGGCTTCATCACCTTTCAGGTGTCGACTATCACAGCTAGATTCGGAGTTCTAATGGACTTTTCGGGTCGGGGTGTGTCATGTTTTGGTTGGTGAATCGATGTGGGTTCTGGGAAATTGAAGAAATGAGGAAGTGGGATCGTATGGGAGGGTGGGATTTGAAGTGTGGAGAAGATGGTGAAGAAAGGAAAAACTGATTGGGAAGAGACCTGGGTTTTTCACCTTCTTTTTTTTTTTAATTTTTTTTTTAATTTTGTCTATAATGATGTTTAATTATTTTTTTTTTCTTCTGTTTTTCTTTGTTTTTCTCCCTTTTTCGTCTTAATAATTATTGTGTGAATTTAAAAAAATATATATTATTATAGTACAATGTGTTATCCGATTGACAAATTAATTCGATACAGCACCAATGCCCGACTTATATAGTTAGTACTATCCAACGACTATTTATCATATCCAACTGAAATAATCAGTACAGTCTGAGATGTCAAACGAGACCTAAAATACTAAAAGAGGTGAGAACAATGATGTACTCATTTAATATAAGTTGTTCTTGTTCAAACACTTTCAACTTCCGATCTCCAACTGGGAAAGAGATTCTTTCCGAATCTCTTCCACCAAGGCCACCGGATCAAGTGATCCGAGTTTTTGAAAATTCATCTAACGGCTCACTTGTTTTGATCTCTTAAAAGCTATAATAAGTTTTCGCTATTAGATGAAATTCCAAAGACCCAGATCATTTGATCTGATGGTTTTGGTGGAAGAGATCCGGAGAGGATTTCTTTCCCTCCAACTGAACCTCAGTCCAACCGGTTTCGGAACAGTTCGAGTCCCAATACCACGTGTACGGCCACGATGCAATTTCCACGCAAAGTGAACGTGCAGGGCACCCACATCATCTTATAAGTTATATCTTTTTTCGCTCTACTTCAAAATCTAGTCCCTCTCACTGTAAGATCTCACCACGATCTCCGTCCGTACATTCTCCGGCGTGTTTTCCGGCCGACGCCGGAAAGTTCATTGATCATCGTCTACGGATCCCACAGTCAGGTTTGCATTGAAAATACCGCTGCTTTTGATGATACGTTACAGAGTAGGGTCTTAGGGTTAAGAATCTCTCTTCCTATTTAGCTGATTAAGGCCCTGTTTGGTTGCACTGCTATTCATTAAGTGATTTTCAATCCTGGATTTTCAGAAAATGGTTTTCTTTGCATGACAAGTTCGATTTTCAACATTTTCTCGGTTGCCAGACAAAGCATGACTGATGTATTTTTGGTGGATCGTCATTGTTTAATACTTTAATTAATTATGTTTATTGATGTATTTATTTGTTTAATTTTGTCTGGCAGATAAGTGCTGAAAGTTTTGAGCTTAAGCAGTTTGGTATTTATAAAATTGGACTATCAATGTGCGTTGTTGGTGGAAAGAGATTTGTATATAGGAGTGTAAATAGTTGTTCAACCAGGTCCCCGGCAAGGGCAACAGCCTCGGCGGAGCAGAGTTCGAAGTGAAGCAGCAGAAATGGTGTGTTTGAATCAAGTTTCATGCCTCTTTAATGGTGTTTTGCTTTCGAAATTGGCTCTTTTCATGTGTTTTTAGCAATGTGGTTTCGGTGATGCCTTGGTTTGTATCTTTTTGTTATTGGTTCGGTTGTTAGGTTTTCGTATGCAAATGTGTTCTAAGTTTTGGTTCTCATAACTGATTGATGTGTTTCGTTGTCGATTTAAGGTTTTTAGTATTAGCTTGTTATTTATTTACAACCACCATAGAGCTTTAAATTTTCTTATTTTCGTATATGTAAATTAGTTATGCAGTGAAGATGTCTTCCTGAGTAGTATTTGTGACAGTCTTTTCAGAATCACGGTCTTTGGATGGCAAAGGGTACTGGGTGTTTAAACGAAGGTGAGGCGCTGTATGATAATTCTTCTAGAATTGAGCCTAAGCGTTCTCATCAGTGGTTCATGGATGGTCCTGAGGTAGGGATATTCCCCAACAAGAAACAGGTTGTTGAAGTTCCAAACAACAATCTGTATTCGGGAATGTTAAATGCAAATGTTTCTCCGTGGGGAAATGTTCCTGGTTTTCACTCATTCTCTGGCCAATTCGCTGAAAGGTCATTTGATTGTGAAATAGACCGGGCTGTGAAATTTGATGACACGAACATTCCGTCTGTTGGAACGGAAAAGATGAATTTGGCTAGAAAAGTTAATGAGGATCTATTTGGGAATGACTCCTCATTTGTTCTATCTATGTCCAATACACTAGAAGATCCTAGATCCAGTCCTAATTACGGTGGATTTAGAAAAGTCAAAGTTAGTGAGGTAAAGGACTCTGAGAATGGCATGTCCTTTTCATTAGGACAAACTTATATTCAGGCAGATAATGATGCCATGTTTGCGTCTCACGCTTACAAGGCCAAAGACAACTCAGCTTCCACGGGTCCCATTTATAAGAAAGGGGATGGCAACTTCATATCCATGAGTGATACCTGCAGCAGGGCAGATAACGGCTTCATATCAATGGGGCAACCCTTTAACAAAGGGGATGAAAGCATATCGTTTGGTCAATCGTACAAGGAGAGCAATAACACCCTGTTAATGGGTCAGACATGCAATAAGAGTGATAATAATATCATTTCTATCGGCCAAACCTATAAGGTAGAGGAAAATACCATATCAACAGATAATTTCTACAATAAAGGGGAAGAGAGTACCATATCCGTTGGTCATGCGACTCATGCCTACAGCAAGGGTGACAACAATATGTTGTCAGTTGGGCACTCTTATAATAAGCGAGAGAGTACTATCATATCCTTTGGCGGATGTGATGATGATGATGTGAATACCTCTGCAGTCTCTGGTTATGAACTTCTGATGGGTCAACCTTTTGTGAAAACAGAAACTGTGAATGAGAAAGAGTCGGGCAAATCAAATTCAGGTGCATTTGTTAATGTACCTCATATAACTGCTGGAAACGAAAATGTCCTGAAAAAGATAGTTGAACAGAAAACGTCTAAGAAGGTTCCTCCGAACAACTTCCCTTCAAATGTGCGAAGTTTGCTGTCAACAGGTATGCTGGATGGAGTTCCTGTAAAGTATACAGCCTGGTCGCGGGAGGTAAAATCCTAGTACTCATGCTTTCATTTTCAGATTAGCTTATGTTCGGTGATGCATATATTCTTCATATGCATTTCAGAAGGAGCTGCAGGGTGTTATCAAAGGTTGTGGGTATCTATGTGGCTGTCAGTCGTGCACCTTCTCAAAGGTGAGTTTGTTCAGTTTTTGCTTTTAACATATTGAAGCCCAGTTTGATGTCAATTGGACTCAACAATGCTTATCAGGTAATCAATGCATATGAATTTGAGCGTCACGCTGGTTGCAAAACGAAACACCCAAATAATCACATATATTTTGAGAATGGTAAAACTATATATGGGACTGTTCAAGAGCTCAGGAGCACACCACAGAATATGCTGTTTGAAGTTATTCAGACTATTACTGGTTCGCCTATCAATCAGAAATCCTTCCGCCTTTGGAAAGGTGATGCACATGATCTCTTTATTACTGTTGGACACTTGACTTGTCCGTACACCATTTGACACTCCAAATATCCCATTTTCTTTCTGGTATACCCGCTCTATGTTACGAACGTTGTCTTCTCATGCTTGCTCCTCTTTCACCTTTTCAGAATCCTTTATGGCAGCAACACGTGAACTTCAGCGTATATATGGCAAGGAAGAGGGGAAACAACTTAAATGAAGCAAGCTTGTTCGGAGGCAGGACCATCTTTTGTTTTGTGAATACAAGTAATCGTTTTTTGGCTGTACATTGGTACTCATTTGACGGTGACTTCATCACTAACGCAATGGCTCGGCATAGTTATGTGAAGGACAAGGTGTTCTTGTAAATCTTTGAGACAAACCTTATGTCAGAATAGAACCTCCGTTTTTAGTCGTCGGACATACGATGACGGGTTGTAGTTTGTATTTTGTAAGAGTCTTGAAGGAAATGAAATTTTAAGATAATTTGGCACTAAAAACATCACTACAAAAAAATTGATCTTTGGCGTGACCATTATACACTAGTCACAAGCAGGGCCTGAATTAGTGACCAACTTTGCCAACCGATCACAAATGTTTACGTTGCTCAGTGAAATTTGTTTAGGCTATGTTCGGGTGAGAGATATATACATTTTGGATTCCTTCCATCATTTGTTCTTTTCGATTTCTCCTCGCATTTCATTTGCAAGATGCGATTGTGATGGCCTCAAGATTGAGATTTTCTTTTACATCTCGTGCTTGCTTCGTTGCCGTTAATTCATCTTCGATCGTTTTGTCCGCGGACTCATAATCTATCGCTTTTACCCCCATACAACAAGATATAGGCCGGCGATTATGACCGCAGCACCCAGCAGCCTGTAAATGATCAAGTTAGAGTTGTTTAGAGTATCGCTTTGTCAAAACGAAAATTACACATAAAGCATGCAAGAGTGAGGGAGCTCATGCGGAACAAAGGAGCTCATGACAGCAACAATAACCATGCTTAGGGGACTGAAGGCTGTCAAAAATACAGGACCTGTCTTTCATTACTACTCCTTGAATGTAATAAGCTAGTCCTGAACAGAATATTTCCTGCATGGATGTTGTATAAATTATTAAATATAAAGAGGCGAATTATATACGGAAATATGCACAAATACAACGCTTACGTACTATTTAATAAAAAAAACCATATGTTATAAATAGGCAAAAGTTAGAGAAATAACATTTACTAAAGACAGGAGCGAAACATGTGCAAAATATCACATTATAATTTTAGTAGCTGTAACACAAAGGATGGCAGATAAAGAGAGGGAGTGAGATATACTGATATTATTTATTTGATTCTTTCTTTCGTAGTGTGTATTTTGATAACACACGGATCACTCTATTTATAGAGCTACTCCCATGAGAACATCCAAAAATGATATGATTGCTACTTTTGACAATATTACATAACAACAAATATATCAATATTCTTTTCACCTTTTTCCAAATGCATGTTGGTATACTAATGCATGTGGGGATGTGGGCATACACCATACAATTTTTACAACACCATAGTTTATATATGGTTTATTATTTGAAGGTCCAGTGATTAGGCCTTGGGCAAGATTTATAATGCGGACCCTCATTAAATACAACTTTGCATGTATAAACGTCACTTTGATCTCTTATTTCAGAGGTTATCTTGATGCAAGTAAAAGGCGGAAAAGAAGAGAATTGCTATTAACACTTAACAAAAGTAACCATACACTCTTTCCTCTTACTACTTGTGTGAATAACAGCTCCGGAAAAAGGAAGATAAAACCGTCACTTGCAGTCCTGCAGCATATCTCCTCGGTCCTCCTCCACCCCAAGAACAAAAGCTCATGTCCTCTTGTTTTTTTTTGTTCGATTCATGTCCTCATCTTGTTGAACTAAATATGAATGGTTTAATCGGTGGAATCCATATCCAGTGAAGTATCAGCAATTTCATCTTATGGTCAAATTTCTGAAAAAATAAGTGCCTGTTTGATATCCTACTAAAAAAAAATTATAATTCTTAAAAACAACTTGGATGAACTTCTTTCCAGAACAATTTTTTTTACAACCCAAAAACTTGTTTGGTATCTAACCTGGAAACTACTTTAAATCTTCAAGGATTTAGGCCATATAACCCAAAAACTCGTTTGTACAAAACCATTAGGTGGCAGTGGCTGAGGGAGGATATTAAGGTTGGGTCGGAATCCGAGAAGCAACCCGGAAAATACTCACCAAGACCCAATATCTTGACGACTTGATTTGGAACTCTCAATTTCACACTTCATACTATGAAGTCATGTTGTCTTCAAATCAGTTTTGTTCACATATATGGTGGTGGGTTGCTAATTTCAAATGTTGCCATTGAAATTGACCATGTCATGGTCGCTGGAACATCTCTCTCAGTTGCTGGAAACATATCTCTCATCGCCGCCAGTTACTCTCAGTTGATGTTTGGTGTTGCAAAGAAGAAGAAAAAAACAGTAAAAACAGACTTTTGTTGTTCTCAGATTTTAGGCTAGTTTTTTGAGTTATTTTTGAGTTCAAGTTTTGCAAAACAGGCTTACCAAACAAAGTTTTGAGTTGTGAATTGAGAAACTGTTTTTGAGTTATAAACCTTCAACTCAAATAGAATACCAAACAAGCTCTAAATAATGTAGCTTTTTGGTGTAGCTCTGTGGGCAGCCGCAACATCACGAGGTATACCGCAACGTCCTCAAAAATCCAAGTAAAGTTTATTCGATCCCAGTTTCGCAGACAAGACTTGTGCCAAACAGCGTCAGGAGAGTACATGTGTGATTCATGCCAAATGCACCAACAACAGTCTTAACACCACCCGTGAGGCGAACAAAATACGGCCGTGTTTCGGAGCATTTCAGATAAGAAAACATATGTTGGCACAGGGATAGGATGACTTCGCACGCGGCACCTAAACTACTTACGTCCGGAACAAAAACAAACTACCGTAAGTACGATGAGATATGCTAGCGTTAGTTGTTAGTTGTCCATGCTCGTACATGACTATAAACCATTGATTAGCATCGCCTTCACTTCCACAGCAATCAATGGTTACCACGAGGAGTAGCAAACCCAAAAGGATCATAAAACGTATGATAGTTGTCCACATAGTCTAATAACTTCACACAAAAAAGTTTAAAACAAAGGGTAGGGAATTTCACACATTTTCTCCAGGAAAATAAAGGAATGAGCGGGAAAGGAGAGAGGATGCTCAAGAAGATAAACCTAAATGAAAAATCAACTAATATATAATTGACTTCCCAAAGTATGAGGATCTACCATTCACACCCAAATCACAAGTACTTATAAAATAATGATAATAGAAAGCGATACAAACACAAGCAACATAGTTGTGACAAATCAGTTTTTCTCCCCAGCGTAGTGGTTGCGTTTGCCTTAAACATTTACCCATCGCATCATGTTCGACACAGTTTTCCTAAGAACCGCAACACGCTGATTTTTGGGCAGCTTGAGCAGCCCCAGCTCCCTGGTCTGGTTGGTTAATCTTGATTGTCTGAGGCTGCCAAAATCCAACAAAAGTAACCTCAGTATATCATCAGAGCACGAGATGAAAGATTGGGTTTAATCAAACAATCGCCAACCAGCTCTAGTTGGTAGCAAAGACTTGATAATGAAAAAAACAATTCGGCACTTTAGAGGGTGACTGACTTCCAACTGATACATGCACCCACTACACACTTTCATTTAATTATTGAACACAAAGAGATTCTTTAAGCCAGAAAAGGCACTCTTTTCTGTTTAATTATTAAAAAGAAAGCGTTTCTAGAGATAAAAAATGGATACCATATATTTCAAGTATTAAATTAAAAAGATCACATAAGTACCAATAATTTAGTTATAGAAAGGAAATCTAGCTACGTATGTATCAGGAGGAATGTAGTAATATAAGTGACATGGACATTATACCTCAGCCCTCGAGTCAGTATCGGCGAGTCTTTGCTTGATATCCCTAGCTATTGAAAAGAAGACCTCTTCCACATTCAAATTTGTCTTTGCACTCTGTAATTCACAATATCTTTTCAGCAAAATGGGAAAAAACCAAACTACATTGTAAGTAAGAAGACACCATGAGAAACTCACGGTCTCAAAGAATTTGATGCCATATTCGTCAGCAAGGGCTTGACCCTTTGAAGTGGGGACAGCCTGAAAGAGGTCACTTTCGTCAAGACAAGATTGAAGAACCCTAAATCACACTCAAGAAACATACAAAGAAGGGATTGGAACAAACCCTTTTGCTTTCATCCATGTCAGCCTTGTTACCCACAAGGATCTTGTTGACATTGTCAGAAGCATGCTGTTCTATGTTTCGAATCCAATTCCTAATGTCTGAATACAGATAAAAATATAGCTTGATTACCATGTATATGTAATAACCATAACACGTACAAAATAGACCCTAAAAAATCAAATATAATTCCAACAGTCCAAGTGTACAACCCCAATATCAAGAGAAATATACCGTCTTTTTTCATATTTTTTGGAAAAGGAGAAATATACTGTCATCAACAGAGATCTAGAAAGCTAGAACGGACAAATGATGAATATAAGCATAGGGTGATGTAAGTGATGAAGAAGTTACTGTTAAACGATGACTCGTCAGTGACATCATACACGAGCAAAATACCCATGGCTCCACGGTAGTAAGCTGCAGAGACAGAACAATTAACAAGGTTATCAAAATTCTTAGGAAATGAAGGCAAGATTCCAAGAACTATCAATCTAAAAGGTAATATGAGATCTCAGCACAATTAACAGTTTTACATGTATTTTGGAGCCACACTCAAAAAGGCGACCAAATATTATGACTTCATAAACTAAATGTGCTGAAACCCAGTTCCAACTCTGACCATTTAATGTGCCCACCGGCCTGACCCACAAAAGTTGAAAACTGAGAAAAATAAGGCCTGTAACTGAACTGGCCCTAATCATCAGGTTTACATAATTCTTCCATGCACGTCTCACAACTGTAGCAAGAAGGCAACAGAGAAGCTCTGGAATCATACAAGACCCTCCACATTCAGATTGCCGCAAGCCAGCAATATAGAAAATATGGAAATATCTTAAGTTTAGACCAAACACCAGCTTATCCAGAGTATTAAGTTTCTTGCTAGTGGTTTGACTCCACTGATCCCAGTGGAGTCAAACCAAACATAGTATCACTATAAACGTACAACACTACAGTGACACCATGCCCCTTTTTCGACAGGAGACTCTTGTAGTAACAGCTTCCAACCTACTCTTTAACGCTGGACTTGATCCAGCTCCAAATTGAATTTCGGAACCAAATACAACCCATGCTGAGCTTGAAGATATTGGGTTATTCTAACTTAAAAACGTTAAGATCCAATTTCGGTTAATACATGCTCCTTCATGAAGATGCATAATTGATAAACAAGCTTGCAAACACAGCTGTAAGAAGCATACAATCAAAACTTCCATTTAGGAGAAAGTTGGACATGGACACATTCAAGTTCAATGGACAAAAAATTTGAAGCCACAGAACTAACCAGTTGTAATTGTTCGAAACCGTTCTTGACCAGCAGTATCCCAAATTTGCAATTTAATTCTTTTCCCATCAAGCTCTATGGTCCTTATCTTGAAATCAATACTGTCAAAGAATTACAACCTAGCAAGATTCAGAAAGCGTTGCAGATAAAAAGAGATAACAAAACCTCAATCACATTGAAGCACAAAAATTTCCTACCCAATGGTTGTAATGAAACTAGTTGTAAAGGACCCATCAGAGAAACGCAGAAGAAGGCAACTCTTACCCACACCTGTAAAGTCACATAACAAAGAAAACAAAAAGGAATTAAACTCAAACTAATGGTTGTGGTACATACAAGGAAACATAAACCATAATTGTGAACAGGCTCGACATCCTTAATCCATAAAGATACGTCATCTGATCCTAGCAACCCTTGAAAGGCATTTGAAAACAATAAAATCATTGGTTGCCTGACGATTTTAAACAGAACTAATCAACCCAATGCAACAAACATTCCCTTAAATTTGGAAAAAGTCCAAGGTGTTAGATGGAACGACACCTTCAGAAATATCAATGAACTAGCAAATACATGTTTACAAAACTACTTCATAAAGCTAGTGCGTTTAGGCTCAACCATTACTTTATGTTATTAGATTGAAGAGGTGTCTCAAATATGCATATCTTGGCCTATTGGAAAGTCCCCAAGGTTTGGGCCCAAGAAGTCACCAGGTGGAAAAGTTCAATCTTGCAACACTAGCTCAAAATAATGCACTGATGAAAATTTCCTTACAACCAGGAACACATTATCAAAGAAATTACGGTAAGTGGACTCCTAAGAAAGCAGCATTCACTAATAGATTGACCCGAACATATGCTTCAAACTCCAATAGTCCCCGAACCACAATGGGTTTACTTTGAAATGCATAAGGACTATACCTCAATGTACAGATACCACATGAAATTCTGACTCAAAGGAAGCTAACTTAGAACTTCAATTAACTAAATCAATCACAAATCTAACAACTCAGACTGCCTATTCAGAACATACGCCATCTGATCCTAGTAACCCTTGAAAGGCATTTCAAACAATCAAATCATCGGTTGCCAGATGATAGTAAATAGAACTACCCAACCGAATGCAACAAACATCCCCTTAAATTTGGAAAAGTCCAAGGATTTCAACGGAACGACACCTTGGGAAAATCAATGAACCAACATACACATGTTTAAGGCACCACATTAAACAGCTAACAGGTTTAGGCCCAACTATTGCAGACTCCCCAATGGTGAAGTTCAAGCTAGCAACACTTGCTGAGAATAATCCACCGGTGAAAATCTCATTATCAAATAGATAAATTATGCTAAGCGGAGTCCTTAGATAGCGCCATTCGTTTAATACAATAACCCGAACATATGCTCCAAACTCTTATAGTCCCCGAATACAATGAAACTAGTTATTTTGAAAATGCATACAAAATATACCTGAAATACACATACCACATGAAATGCTGCTCAAAGGAAGCTAAACTAGAACTTCAACTAACTACATCAATCACAAATCTAACAATTCCAACCGCCTACTTGAACGAAGAGGCCAACCAAACCGCAACCTAAAACTTTCACCTCCAATAAATTACGCACATCAATCATGTACCTGGAATTAACAGCAACAAAAAATACGATCTACCAAACAGAAATCGAAATCACAAATATCCTAAATATGCACGTCATTAGCCCTAAATCAACCCTCACATTAGAACCTAAAATTCCCAAACAATATACGATCAAACGACGACGCAATAGCAGATTTCAGTCCAGGAGATCAGAAATTTCCTAGAGATGTAAAATCGTACCGCTGTCGCCGATCAGGAGGAGCTTTATGAGGTAATCGTAATCAGCTCGAGCTCTGGCAGGTGGAGCAGCCATGGCAAGAATCCCAAAGCCACAGAAAAATTACCAGTGATGATAAAACCCTAGAGAGGAAACCGCTGATTGGTGAATAAATTACAGAGAAAATTGAAACCAAATTTCAGACGCAGAAAAATTAGAGAAAATAATAAAAAATAAAAAGGAGAAATTTGATTCGAGGAAGGAGAGAAATACCAGATCAGGAGAGAGAGAGAGAGAGAGAGAGAGAGAGAGTGTGAGATCTAAGGAGATGTGAGAGAAAAGAGGAGGGAAGCGGAAGCAGAGTCCCTGTTACGTCAGCAGACTCAGCAGCACAAGTCGGCCGTTGATTTTTTGTTTTTTTTGTTTTATTTGTTTTGGTTTTATTAGAGAGAAGTATTGTGGTGGGGTACGAGAGTTCCTGGCCGTTGGATTATAAGGGGAACGAGATCTGAGTAGATGAAAAGCGCGTCATTGTACTCGTGAAGAGCGTCGCAGATGTCATGAATCTTAACAAGAAGTTATTTTGAATGTGCATGATCTGGCTGAATATCAACGATATGGTAAGGACGTTGATATTAAGTAAATATTAGGGTAAAGTACAAAAAATTACCTCAATTATTGGTGTCACAACACTTTCATACCTCATCTTTTAAAATTGACAATGTCATACCGCATCTTACGAATTTGTGACAATATCATGCATCCGTCAGTTTTTCTATTAATTTCTCTGTTAAATGCTGGTCTGACACGTGTCTCACTCACTAATCCAATTGGATTAAAAAATAATAAAATATATTTTTAATAAAAAAAAAATATATATATATATATATATATATATATATATTAAATCTCTCTCACTCTCTCCTCTCTGTCTCCCCCCTTTTTCGCAACTCTCGCTTCTCTGCAACCTAAAACCCCTTCCCACCCGTCCTCCACCACCCTCCCCCCTTTCTCGCCTCTTTCTCTCCCCCCTTTCTCGCCTCTTTCTCTCCCCCCTTTCTTGCCACTCTTTCTTCTCTGCAACCCAAAACCCATTCCCACCCGTCCTCCACCACCCTCTCTCTCCTCTCTCTCTCCCCCCTTTCTCGCCTCTCTCTCTCCCCCCTTTCTCGCCACTCCCTCACTCTGCCAACCCAGTTTGTCCCCCCCCCAACCCAACGTGCACTCATCTCTCTTCCCCCATCTTCATCTTCTTCCCCTTTTCCCTCTACCTGCAACCCAAAAACAAAATAAATAAATAAATTCGAACCCAGTTTCGGCCCAAGAAGAAGAAGAAGAAGAAGAACCCTCTATGTCTCCTCCCCATCTTCATCTTCGTCCCCTTTTCCCTCTACCTGCAACCCAAAAACAAAAAAAAACAAAAAACAAAAAGAAAAAACAAATTTCATACCCAGTTTCGGCCCAAGAAGAAGAAGAACGAAAAAAATAAAAGTGACAAATCCAGTTTCGGCCCAGGAGAAGAAGAAGAAGATGAAGATGAAGAAGGGGGAGAGAGAAGAACAAAAAAAATTGAAAACGAAAAAAAAAAAGTGACAAATCCAGTTTTGGCCCAGGAGAAGAAGAAGAATAAGAGAGAAGAACCAAAAAAAAAAGTGACAAATCGCCCAGGAGAAGAAGAAGAAGATGAAGAAGAAGAAGGAGGAGAGAGAAGAACAAAAAAAAATTGAAATTGGTGCGGGAGAAGGAAAGGATGCCGCACCCCTAGGAAATTTTGTTTTTTTGTTTTTTATTCTTAAATTTTTAATATTTAATTATAAAAAGTATATTTAATTATTTTTTAATCCAGCTGGATTAGTGAGTGGGACAAGTGTCGGGCCACGTCAGCATTGAACAGAGAAATTAACAGAAAAACTGACGGAGGTATGACATTGTCACAAATTCGTAAGATGCGGTATGACATTGTCAATTTTAAAAGATGAGGTATGAAAGTGTCGTGACACCAACAGTTGAGGTAGTTTTTTTGTACTTTACCCTAAATATTACATTGATATTTGATTGATACATATGACGTAAATAATTAGTATCAAAACATTATAAGTTAATATAACGTTGTTGAGATGATATTGATATCGGTTGTCATATCAATAGTTGCGTCATTCACATTGGGTTATGCACGGTCCACGTGAGAATCATGTATATGCATTATGGTACAGGATCGATCTCCACCAATTTCTCTTCGTTCTTCATAACAACTAATAATATAACTCACTAAACGCTAACGTTTGGCAAGAAAAAACCATTTGACAATTCTTAAAGAACAACAATCTATATAGAAAATTACAGCAATACCAAACTAAACTAAAAAGTTCCCTTAGATCAAAAAACGAGATGGTGTTTCACAAACCTATGGAAGGCCGACCCACCAAAACTAGTTTTGATCATTTGCCCAAAAGCGAATTTGAATCATATTATTGCTAGTTTATTATGAGGCTTGGCTCACTATCCTACCTTCCACTAATGTAGATAATATTGTTTGTTAAAAAAAAATCACAATTTGTTGAAACAAACATTCCCCCTAATCCAAACTTGAGGGCCTTAAGTTTAGGGTTTAAGGGCTCATAGTTTAGGCCTTTCAAGTAATTGGGTTCATCATCTTTTTTGGAGTCCATGGCTTTAACAAAAAGGCTTCTATCAGGTGGCCTGCCCTTGATTTTGGACCAGATACCCTTAACAAAATAACTTCAATTTTTAAGTTTTTATTTTTATTTCTATATAATTTAATCGTCAACTTCAATTTTAAGTTGTTTTATTTTTTTATTTTTTGTGTGCAAAGATCTAGTTGTCATGTATGCCTCCTACCAACTAAGAGTGTAACACGCATTCGCACATTCTAAGAAGATTTCAGATCAAAATCAACATATAAAATATGCCAACTAACTAATAATTTAAAAACAGCCCAAAAATAAATCTCAGGTACCCTTCCACTTGCATTCCAAGACTTCTGCGCACCTTCCAACTCTTATTAAAATACCAATTATAATAAATTGGCCACCTATGCATTCAGACAGTACGTCCCTTTATATACGTACATATATATATATATATATATATATTTATTTTTTTATTTTTTTTTTTAAATGCCCGAAATTGGAAAGGGAGAAATTTTTTTCTTTTAAACAAGAGATATTATTTACACTAAGACTTGTAGGGAGCGTTTGTTGTACCGGACTGTCTCGGACTGTACTAGCTTCAAGGACTAAGCTGGACTGACTTAAACTAGACTAAGCTGGACTAACTTAGTGAAGCGTTTGATGCAGTGTCGGACTAAGAAACAGGATAATTAACAAAACTAAAAAATTATATTATTTTAAAGCATATCTAGAATATTTTATATTAATTCTTCCTCTCTTTTTTTTTCTTCTAGAAACCCTTTATCTAGAATACTCTATCTTCTCTGCCTCACCACTCCCCCTTTTTTCTCCATTCGTCTCAATCATCTCTGCCTCTTGATTGTTTCCTTCAGCCATCTGTTGCTTTCATGGAATCCCGTTTGCAAAAAAATCAACCAACGCAACACCTTTCAAAATCCCATTTCCTTTCATGCAATTCCCCAGTTCTTACTAATTACCATTCCATTTTCTTTTGTTTTCTCTTTCAATTTTCTCACCAACCAAACACCTTTCAAAATCCCCAATTCCAAATAATTGCTCACCTTGTCTGGCGTACCAGATTCAGATTATGGTCCGCTGAAAACAAGAGTCGAAAATTGAATTCCTGCGACATAACGCGACTGGTGGGGGAAGAATCAACGGAAGCAGGGTGGTTGGTAAGTGAAAATTAAGGGTGTTTCTAGGAGAGAGCGATGTATGTATGTGTGCGATATGAGATACCAAAAGACCCAGATCGTGGAAGACCCCAAATCAGCGAACCCAGATGAAAAAAATCCTTATTTTCGAGGATTGAGATCTTGTAAGTTGGAACGATGCACAAGGTTTGGATGAGGAAGAAGATGAAAATGGATGTGGGAGCGGAGAAAAAGAAGCAGGGGCGAAGCGAAAGAGGCTGAGCGGAGATGGTCTTAGCGAGTCCCGTGGTTTGTGGAGGGTCTCGCTAAGAACTTCTAGCAAGGCTTCTAATCCACGCGAGTCCCCTTTAGTCCCATTTAACTTAGTCCCAATACAAACCAAACATAGGACTGTAGTCCAATCCCAGTTAACGAGGCCAAAAAAACGCCCCCGTAGAATCATTGGAGAGACAGTCCAAGGGCCTACTTCCTACAACAACGATAGTATCTTCAACTTGGTAACTACCACCTGCATGATCTGTCAGGTGTGGGTTTTATCACAAAAGATTTCGGTGTTAGTTAGAGTGAGATTATGATATTTAAACTATTACTTTTGTTTTTCTACGACTGATGTGGGATTCAACACACCCTCTCACATGAGACCCAATTACTGAGTCACACATGAGAGATCATACATCGACAAACACGTGGAGCTAAGGGGACTCACCCTACACGCAAGGCAAAAGGACCCACCATCATCGAGTGGAGCCAACGGGACCCACACATCATGTGGCAGTACATTACAGGCCCGATCCCTAGCTCTGATACCATGTAGAATTATCAGAGAGACGGGTCATAAACCCACTTCCAACAACATCGATATTATCCACAACTTGGTAATTACCACCTGCACAATCTGTCAGGTGTGGGGGTTTATCACAAAAGACATATGTATTAGTTGGATGTGGTTCAAATTCGTCTTTGGGTAGAATTGAACCTAAGACCTCTCACTCACAAGTGAAGAGGAAAGTGAGGATTTAAACGTAAAGTTATATTGCTATTTAGTAATATGGTTTAGTGATATTCATCTTCACTTGTAAGTGGGAGGTCTTAGGCTCGATTATCGCCAGAGACGAATTTAAAACATATTATTATGGCTAGCCTAGTGTAAGGTTGAGCCTCACTCCCCTCACCTCTTTAGTGTAAATAATGTCGTTTGTTTAAAAAAACGTACATTAATATTGAACTCGTCATCTATATGAAGCAACTTTATTCGTTTACTTACAAATAAAATAAGAAAAGTAATGCTATAGAGACTAAATTTGCAAACTAAATAAAGTGTCACCAATATGAACGAACATGTTTATCAACACTTAAGTAATAAACCAATCATCAACTTCCATATCCTTTAGTTTTCAAAATTTAGTTTACAAATTTAGTTTCTCAAGCATTACTCAAATAAGAATACAAACAAAATATAAGTTAAAATACTAGCAGTTTTTTAATTATAAATATTTGATACTTAAAACTAAAAGATGATGAGGTTCCATGTGTCAATCCCATCCTTAATTCTGCTAAATATAGAAAATGGATCATCTCCGGATCTCTTCCACAAAATCCACCCAATTACCTAATTCGGGCCCTTGAAATTTGATCCAACGACTAAAATTATTATAACTTTTAAATGGGCTCTTGTTTGTAGCCGTTTGATCAAATTTTAAGAGTCCGGATTGATTGATTGGATAAATTTGGTAGAAAGGATCCAGAGATGATCAATTTCCCTAAATATCTGAAAGCCATCTATCTTCTGGCACTTCCACTTGGAAGTTTGTTTTTATGTGGGAGTTGTGATGGATGGTCGGTTTTCTTACCAGTCAATTTGCTGTGTCGGCTGGCTAGCTCTTTCCAATCATACTTTATTCTTCTGCACAAAGACCCAAAGACAATTCAAGACGCATTCGCCAATTTATGGAACAATTATCACTTCATCAAACGGACAATAATTAGAATTGTACTTTAGAAGTTTAGATGTGTAGTTCAGAAGTTTAGCTGTGGTAAGGTTAGTTGTTTACGCAATTTTTGACCGTTGATGCATGTGAGGTTTGCAGTACATTAACAGTTTGAATTCATCTATATTGTCAATATATAACTGACTAGGTTCACTTATGCACGAGTGGACCATTGAAATTACAATTTTTCTTTAGATTTTAATACGTGACAAATACGTATTTATGTCACTTCCTTTTCATGAATACGATTGATGTTACACATGTAAAACAAGATTCTTAGTGCAATATTTGTTGCCATATGAGAAAGATTCGAGCAAGTTTTAATTTTTCTGATTTAAAAAATAAATGAAGAAAAAACGATATGAAATTGGTCAGCGTATTTAAAAGCATAGAATTAAAGTGGAATATTGCATGGCGTAGGAATTCCGAAGTATCGATTCTCTAGATGAGGAAAAATCAAAGTTAGAAATTTGCGAGTAAGATTCCTCACCCAAATTCCAATCCCTTTGTTTTTGTATTGATGCAGACATGTTCAAGTTAAGTTTTTCAAGGAATCCTTCTTCAGACAAATTTGAAATTTATAATTGAATAGATGTCTCAACAGATAACAACTTACACAGAACCAATTTATTATATTTGTGGCGTCTCTAATAACGCATTGTCATGTAGATAAAAACTTACACATAACAATGAAATATTGAACTTGAATACGCCATCTAATAGTAAACTAGTTTCATTTAAGTTTATCTCACTAGCATGCCCACCATTTAGTAACATCATTTTCAGGTAAGTAAGTCAAATGCTATTTATGGATCTTCACATCGGTTTCATGGTAACTTTACTACATCAATAAAAATGTCATCTTGACCTAAAGCATGTGATGTGTGGTAGTGTCTGATAAGTAATAAGAGAGCATTTTTCGTTTGGTCACATATTTTGTACCACCATTTGTATCATTTCTATTAGAGGTAGAGGGCCTACGAACACATCTCTATCAAAGAAACAATACAAAGGATGGTACAATCAAAATTTTCCCCTTGCTCGTCCTCGAGTGGTGAGTATAGTTGTTGGTATGGCTGCTTATTTCTTTTGCTGAGTTTTTTAGAGGCAAATTAGTGTATTCTTTGCGCATATTAATTTGTTGTTGTGAAATTAGATATTAAATTTAATTTGCTCTCTAGTTAGACACATATATTTGCATATGTGGATTTATTTATGGCCCTTGTATTTTGTTATGCTGACCGCATAACAGCTAACCTGAACAGCGGATTCGTGAGGTTCATAGTGATTGTAGTGAAGACGATGATCATTTCCTCTACTTGGGCTTCTTTGTCCACTTGACCTACTAACAACTTTTCTTTAAGTTATCTCTTATACTATTTTCTTCTATATGAATGAAGCTTAATTCAGACAAATGAAAAGATGTTTGAGACGGACACTTGTTGAAGTTAAACGACATCCTAGAAGGTATGAGTTCGATATTCTAAATTGACATTTGTAGTTTGAGTCCAAATCGATAAAATACAAAAGTTCATGCATAATCAAAACAAAATTTAAAAGAGAACAACTTATATAGAAAACATAACGGTGCACTCGGCCATGTAAGGGTTTCTCAAACCAAAGTGAAGAAGAAGAAAGAAAACAAAAAAGACAAATGAACAAACTGGGTGTTAGAAATGATATATTATAATATGAAATATTGTAATATATAATTTTAATAATTGAATGAAAAATAGTGTTAACCAATTTCTTAGAAAGGTTATGTTGTTTAGGTGTATTCCCTTGATAAGTGATGTATACTTATAGATGAAAAGTTACATCTCCTTAATAAGTAGAAATTGGATTCTATATAAACCCATGAAACCATTGGTATAAAATATAGAAAATTAGAGTTAATTTTTACTCTTGAGAAATAGGGTTTCCCCACTTTGTTTCTCAAATGATTCGTGTGTCAAATTCCAAGTCGTGTCTTGAGAGTACGAAATATATAAAGTTCGCCAGAGTCCGAAGATTGAAGTGCTTTGACTTCGAATTATAGATTGTTGAATCCTGGGAGATGGACGCCTATCGAACTACAAGCACAAAAGTAGGGGCGAAATTTTATCTTTAGGACATTGCATTTATGCAAGCTTCAATCTCCAAGTTTGTCAGTTTTTCTAACTTTATCTCTAATTGTTTATATTAATCTCATACATAATTGATGTTGTGATTTTCTTTATGATTATTATTATTGAAATTCTTTTGTATTTCTCATATTTTCTAATATTGCACCAACACTGGGTACATAATGGCTGGCCACGAAGAAGTCCTTGAGATTGACACGGTCTGTGTTTTATCTTTCCTAAAATCTACTTCTTGAACCATTCGCCAGCAGGTCAATTAAACTGACCTAATTCCAAGAGTCCGAATCTTATGTACCGAAATTCAACCATCGTGTCCTGCATCGACCGAATCTATAACGTAAATTTTGACTGTTCCACGAAACAGTGGCAATAAAAATATGTGAAAGAGTAAATTGTAGTTATAGTCTCTTAACTTTAACTCAATTGGAGCAATGGTCTCTCAACTAAAAATCCATTAACATTGGTCTCTCAACTCATCAAAACGTGCAGCTATGGTCACTCAACTAAAAATCTATTACCATTGGTCCCTCAACTTTAATTCAACTGGAGAAATTGTCTCTTAACTTTAACCCAATTGTATCAATGGTCCTTCCAACATAACTCGTTTTGACAAAATTTTTGACGTAGTGCACAAAAAAGACCATAATTACACACTTTGATGAGTTGAGGGACCCTAATTATATAAATGATTATTCCAACATAACTTATTTTGACAAAATTTTGACGAAATTGATGAAAATGACTATAACTACACATTTTGATAAGTTGAGGGACCAATAGTAATGAATTTTTAGTTGATGAACCATTGCTCAAATTTGATTAAAATTGAGGGACTATTACTACAATTTACTCATGTGAAATCTATCCAAAGTTATGCATTGTGGTTGGTATTAGTAAAAGCAAAAGTCAAACCTAACAAAAATGTGGCGTCGGAGCTTTTGGAGCAATGGATTCCCACTCATCTCTTACACACCACCCACATGCCTAAGATAGAGGAAACGATGATCCCCCATTGGCTCTAGTTGCTTATACGTCACCTCTTTCATAAATGACTTTAGCGTTTGACTGTCTCACTGATACATAGTGTTATCAATCAAATTATACATGTATATTTTATTATTTTATGTGCGACTATTATATCGTTACTATTGTTATTATGATGTGATATGTGAAGCATTCAAGTAGCATACGTTCATATTTAATGAGATTAAAATTAAAATTATATAGCGGTTACAATCACTTGTCATATTATGTAGTACATAAGGATATGAAAATGTTAGGAAGACCATATTTTTGTATCATATTAGTGTATCATTTGATGTGACAGTGACATATACATGCCACGTCCATTGATGAGTTAATATCATTAAATGTTAATTGTATGCATCACTTGCATATGTGATAGTACACTAAATATGTACAAATGTGTGGTCTCTCTAGCAAAACTCATAAAAATATATACAAATGGCTTTATTCTAAATTACACTCAGTGTTTAAGATATCGATATGTGTGGAAATATTGATATGAAAATTTGCAAAAATAGCGACAGATCAAACATTGGTTTGGACGAAATATAAAAGTTTTTTCGATATTTAACAGACCTGTCAGAAATATCGATGATATTTTTCGATTTTAACCTAAACATAAGATTTTCTCCAATATGAGACTTCACCCCCCCATTTCCATATCTTTCTCTAATTTTTTTTAACAATATTGACCTTATCGAAGAAATTTTAAACACTAATTACACGTGAAGATATAAATTTTATTTATTTATGCCTTATACTAGATTCATACTATATTAACCATGCTGCCGGTATCCTTAATATATCAAAGTAAATTATAATCACGCACCATTTTCTATTTTTGCACGTTCTTGTTTATATGGATCGTCAAATTCAATAAATTAAATAAAAATAATGAAGAAAATTAAATAAGAGTATATAGAAAAAGTCATCTACACCGCAATCATATTATCCGTATTTAGATCTTATCTTTTTATCGTTTTATTTCCTTTTACGATCTCGCAATTTTATCTGATCATCAAAACTGTCTACTTTTAGACTACCTTTAAAGATCATCTTTAAAAATAATCAAATAAAAATTTATTTAAGTGATAAATTAGAAGTTGTCATATAACTTTTAACGTTTATGATTCTTCTATCACACCTACAACATCTCCTCTCCCACCAATCCAATTCTCCTAGGATTAGCGTGATCCGTCAGCTAGACCATCCCCGATTCCCCACCCACATAAAAAGCATTTTCCCGGATACGTTTTGTCTCATGGAGACTACTCACCGTCCGATTCACGATGTCGCAGCGAACTCAGAAAAAAAGCCCTCACGACCGTTAGGAATACCGTCTCTGTCCGTATGTGGGACCAAATACCTACCAATAACCACCCGCCACGTAGCACATCGATGCCAGCTGGAAACACGTTAATTTCGGTTGGACAGAATATCCGGATTCCATGAGCACCAAAACTTGGGAAATTTTCACTTTAACTTTTCATTTATTTTATTTTATTTATTTATTTTCCTTTAAATGGGAAAGCACAAAGAGAGCGGGAACACGTACAGCTGCTTCTTCCTTTCATATTCTGCTTGAGCGCCCCATTCACCCCACTTCCTTCCTCTCTTTCAATTTTTTAGATCTGCGCTCTCTTCCTCTCGAAGCTTTCTCCTCGCTCCGCCGACGGATTTGCAGCTCCGTTCCTCCGCCGGTACGTTCTCGCCTAGCTTTTCCGACTCCGTAACCGTCGTTTCGTTCAATTTACGCTGCATTTCTCGCTGTTTTTGGCATCGTTTTGGTCAACCTTACTGTCGTTCTAGCTGATTTTATCGTCGTTCTTGTTGTCTTTGTGGATCTGGTTTTGTTCTCTTCGGTTTTCCGAGGCAGAATCCGTCGACTTAGTCAAATTTATAATGCATTCGTAGCTTTTTTTTGCCGTCGTTTGGTCAACTGTGCATTCTAGCTGATTTTCGCGTTGTTTTTATTCTGTTCGCGGATCTGATTTTTTCTCTTCGATTTCGTTATGCTGCTCGTATGCGTTTGCTTTCGCTGCGCGCGCTCCATGTTTGCGTTTTAATTACTGTTAATCGCCATTTAAAATGAATTATTGTGCTGAATTTATGTAAATTTCAGAGATCAATCTTTCTAGTTGTTAATATCTAAAATTGCTTAATATCTAAAATTGCTCTTTGTTATCGCTCTGAAATTGTTTATGTTTTCGGCTTCTGGATTAATTGCAATTTTGCTTAATTTTTCAGTTAAGTTAAAGAGTTACTGTTTGGCAGGTCTAGACGCGGATTTTCTGTGTATTTAGGTCAAAAGGTTTTCCGTTCCGTTTCCTTTGCTCTTTGAAATAAAACGCTTTGCTGACGCGTTTCTGGAAACGTTTTCCTTCACAGTCAATTTTGCGAGGCTATTTTTGGATTATTTTATTGAATTTTATCCTCCGGAATTGAAGAGAAGATTGAGCTTTTACAAAATTTTAGAGCTATGGGCATTTTTGGATTTGTTGTGAGAAAGTAATTCTTTTACTTACTGCCTTTTGTCATTTGGATGATTGGAATCTCATAGTTTCGGACCTTTAAATTGTGAAATGTTGCATAGTTTCATGTGATCTCGGTCTTTAATTTCAAAGGAAAAAGGTTCAATTTGTTTTAATAATTTAAATTTTCAATCCTAACTCATAATCGTTATCGTATCTGACGGTCCTCAACATCATGTTTTGATATAAATGATTATTCTAGATCTTAGCTTTTGAGACTTGTGTTTAGTGCCTGTGTGGCACACTCCATGAAACATTATCGAAAAATCGCATTCAAAATATTTTGTTTTGCTGACTTCATGTGGTTTATGTATCTTGTAGATATGGCTCCACCAATTGAGACAGTTCAGAAAGTTGAGCCTCCTCAAAAAGTTGTGGAACCCCATGTCACCTATCATCATGATCATTCCTCGCATCCACCTCTTAATGAGAGGATACTTTCATCCATGACCAGGAGGTCTATCGCTGCTCACCCGTGGCATGACCTTGAAATCGGTAAGCAGTATCTCTGGTAGCCATCTTCGTCGTGCTACATTTCTTTTATCTTATTACCTGTGTCTAATCTTGTCTTCTTTCTTTTTCCATTTCAATGCAGGACCTGGAGCTCCTAAGATTTTCAACTGTGTAAGTATATTGAATCATAATAACTATTTGATGCATTAAATTTTTTGATGATTTATCTTCGGCTTTGCTCAAATTTTGGATTCTCTGTAGTCTGTACTTAAGTTGAACTTATAGTGATTATATCTTGACCTGAATGACTACCCAATTGAAAAAGGTAACTTAGGAAGTCATATTAGATTAAGTTGAGTTGACCAGCTATCCAGAATCTGGAGACATTCTTGACATTTACTGATATTTAATTAATCTTCCGGAAAATTATTGTTAACATTATTCTCTAAATAATCAGTTTCCATGTTGCAATTCTAATAGTTATGGCATCAATAGTACTTATTCACAAGAGTGTTCAATTGTGTTTGTCATTCTACTGACCATTGTTCTTGTGGAAACATGATTAATCATCCAGGTTATCGAAATCCCAAAAGGAAGCAAGGTGAAATATGAGCTTGACAAGAAAACTGGACTCATCAAGGTAAATATCTGTGCCAAGCTAATCTTCCTGGTAACTTTAGTACGTTAAGTGTGACTGCTAACTGGTGTTTTTTCTATGTGTAGGTTGACCGCATATTGTACTCATCTGTTGTCTACCCCCACAACTATGGCTTCATCCCCCGTACCCTTTGTGAGGACAATGATCCCTTGGATGTCTTGATTATCATGCAGGTATTTTTATGCTTCTTTCTGCTGCAAATGCTATATTGGAACTTTATTTCGTGAATATCGGGCAATGAAAACCTGAATATGATATCAACCTGTTGGGCACATGCTACCCATGTCCTATCATTCGCTCTGAGACAATCATATTGCATGTCTCAATAAATAA
Source organism: Malus fusca (assembly GCA_035220775.1). Taxonomy (NCBI): domain Eukaryota; kingdom Viridiplantae; phylum Streptophyta; class Magnoliopsida; order Rosales; family Rosaceae; genus Malus; species Malus fusca. The sequence continues at coordinate 21,259,459 of CM069070.1, forward strand.
ATAATAATCATATAAAAATATTTGGGCTTAATTTGCCATATTTGTAAGGAATCGTGTTTTTGAAAGTATTGTGTTATATTTGTAAGTAACTTTACACAGCTTCCAAATCCATTTGGTTTATTTTAAAGCTGATGCTTGTAAGCGGAACCTCAATCTGATTTGTTTTGACACTTGAAAAATCTTACAGGAGCCAGTTGTTCCTGGATGCTTTCTTCGTGCGAAAGCTATTGGCCTGATGCCTATGATTGATCAGGTATATATGAAGACAGAAAGCGTTGTTATCTTAAATTTGTCACAAAGGTTTTTAACTTTTCATTTATTCAGGGTGAGAAAGATGACAAGATCATTGCTGTTTGTGCTGATGATCCTGAGTACCGACACTACAATGACATCAAGGAGCTCCCACCTCACCGTTTGGCTGAGATCCGGCGCTTCTTTGAGGACTACAAGAAAAATGAGAACAAAGAAGTTGCAGTTGACGACTTTCTCCCTGCAGCTACTGCCTTTGACGCAATCCAGCATTCCATGTAAGTGTCAATCCTCTCTGACCTTCTCACTCATATGACCTCCTCTTTGTCTGTGAATTAAACTGTTGATAGTCTTACAAGAATGTAGTGGATACAAGTTATGCCTGTGTCTAAATTTCTTTTGACATCAACCAGTGTCCATGTGCATAACATCACTCATTCTCGTTGGTTTGTTTAGTTCTACGAATGGAGTATAATCTTAATCTCTTTCTGTTTCGTTGTGATAGGAACCTCTATGCGGACTACATTGTGGAGAGCCTCAGGCGGTAGTTGTTCGTGCAAGTGATGAAACATGATGCTATCACTACTCTTATTATATAGGGAACGTTATATATTCGTTTCTCTGCTATGAAAAATAACTGTATTATTTTGTTGTTAATGCAGACATTTATGCCTTATGCTCCAGAATTTAGTTGGGATTGTGTCTTAAACCTTTTATATAGTAATGGTATCGACGAAAATGATAGGAAAAAGGAGCAAGGAAAATAGTCTGGGTTGATATATATTGGTTTATGCCTTTATTTTTTCATTTGGTATGTGACTCTTGAGTTGAGTCTTCCCTTTCTGTTTTTGTTGGAGAAACATGTTTTATTTACTTTCTTTGTGTCGATGTAACGGAGCAATTCATTTTGTAAAATGCTTACTTTCAAATGTATCATTTGTTACCAATTTCAAATTATGATTTTCCGATGAAATAATCGGTTCGAGGGAAGGCTTAACTCTTAGCCGAGATTGAATCTCAATATTGACCCTTTCATGTGATCCCATTAGTGTCGTACTTGCCAACTGTGCAGGTTGAATTTTAAACCTTTCATTTGTAAGTAAAGCGGAGTATTGAGTAATATCTAATTAGTAGTGAAGCGTCTCATGCCAAATGAATTCGTTCAGGTTTGAGATTTTATCTCAAAAAACGGTGATTCTATTAGCAACAAAGCACCCACTTAATTTTAGCAATGATCCTTAATTTTAACTCAATTGGAGCAATGGTCTCTCAACTAAAAATTCATTACTATTAGTCCCTCAACTCATCAAAACGTGCATCTATGGTCATTCAACTAAAAATTCATTACCATTGGTCTCTTAATTTTAATCCAACTGGAGAAACAGTCCCTCAACTATAACCAAATTGGAGCAATGATCCCTCAACTTTAACTCAATTGTAGCAATGGTCCTTCCAACATAACTCATTTTTACAAAATTCTGGCAAAGTTGACGAAAATGACCATAGCTACACGTTTTGATGAGTTGAGGAACCCCAATTATAGCAATGGTCCTTTGAACATAACTTATTTTGACAAAATTCTAACGAAGTTGACGAAAAGAACCATAGCTACACATTTTGATGAGTTGAGAGACCAATGGTAATGAATTTTTAGTTGAGGGACCATTGCTCCAATTTGATTAAAGTTGATGGATCATTGTTATAATTTACTAAAAAAAAAAAAAAAAAAAACCACTTGTAGTATGACGTGGAATCAAGTCCACCCACATCCGTTACTTGTATCAATCCACACAACCGCAATTAATACATCCAAGCTGTCTGCAAATTGGCATCCCAAATAAACAGTCAAACTTCAGAATTAGTACTCACCGGTAATATATGACCATGTCTTCCTTTCTCCACAACAATTTTCTAACATTGATGCCAACGTGTTTTGGGGTAACCAGTCTCCGTTCAACACCCTTACTCTCACCATACTAACAATGTTGTGCAAATGCTCGAATTGGACTATATAACTTTGTATGTAATCATCACGCTTTCATTGTTTTTGTTTTGTTTTTTTTCGGTCACGAGAGATCCAAATCACACTGTCATTGTGGTATCATCCATTCATTTGTAGTAACACATTTTAGTTGGAGCGCTATCATGTCCAGTCACATGAAAAAATAAGACAGAGTGGACATAACAATACTATTTTATTCGTATTAATATTTATGCCCTAAATTGTGAATTTATCTACTTAAATTATAACACTTGGATGATAGAATCGCATGTAAAGGCTTGGGCTTGGAACCCAAAACTTAAGTCGGTGATAAAACCTTTTGGATTTAATACCAAATTAAGTTGTCCATTATATGACTTAGCCAAACCCTTCATTCTCTTCTAATGTAAAAATATCAATATACTAAGAAAAAAAGGACTTCCATCCCAATATCAAAGAAGGTTAGCGTAGTTAATACACCTATTCTAATCACAGTCAGAGCCCATAGGTTGACATTGTGATAAGCGTCCAGGTCACAGCCACGATGTGCTTATCTACGAACTCCACGTGCTTCCATCGGAACTCTACACGTGGCAGAAACCCATCTTCAATCGTCAACATAATAAAAATAATAAAATCCTTTAAATATTCCAAGCTCCAAGCTTAAGGCATAAAACCCTTTCGTTCCCATCCCGCAAAAACCCAAAACCCCTTTGCTTCCAAAGGGCGATGTTCTAAAACCCTAATTTCCCCAGTCCGAACCCAAATCCAAACACCATGAGCTCCTTCACCAACACCACCAATTTCGACAACCTCATGCTCCAAACCCTAATGGGCAGGCTCCAAATCCGACCCCCCACCAACAACTCCTTCCTCTCCCAAACCCTCGAGGAGCTCCTCTTCGACGCCGCCAATCTCTCCGACGACGACGACGATGAGAACAAGACCCAGCTCGCCAAGGAAGAATCCCGCCTCGAGAAGGAGATCATCCGGGTTGTTCTCAGTGGCAAGACCGATTCCCTCAAGCCCAATTCGGGTCAGGCCGTCACGATCGGGGAGCACCACATTTGCGTTGGGTTTCATGAGGAATCGGGTTCGGACTATCGGGTTTGGGAGTGGCATGGGCATATCATGCTCTTTGATGAAGAGAACGGGTACACCCCGGAGTATATATATGGGAATTACTTTGAGAGGCTGATTGGTAAGGCTCGTGGAAGTGGCGGCGGCGGCGGAAGTGGTGGTGTTCGTGAAGAGGAGACCAAGGAGGAAGATAAAGAGAAGGTGACCACTTTGGGGCTCAGGGAGTTGATTGATGGTGTGGATTCGGGTCAGGGTCGGATTCTTCATCGGAATATCAATGCGGGTTCTACAAGGTTGATATGAATTACCCCCCTTATTTTTCTTGTGTGTTTTCATATGATGTGCTTGTCTTTGCATTGCCTTCACTTTTGTTGGTGCTTAGGGCTTTTGTTGGTGCTTAGGGTTTTCAAAGTAGTTGTGATTTCAGAAATGGTATATTGCAATGTGATTACGCTACATTTTGTGTTGGAACTTATATTTGGAGAGAGTTCGGGGCTGCATAAATTGCTCTTTTGTGCTCATTACCCTAATTGTTTAGCTAACTTCTCACATTGATGTTCGGAGTGAGCACAATCCTTCTTTCGAATATTAGAGTAAAGACTTTATGCCTACTGTATTTTGGGAAGATGGCACATTGGGAGGGGCACATCTATTTTGTTGTTAGAAATGGTAATAATTTTGATTTTTGTTGGTTTAAATTTTATTGTAATTTTACTAAATCAAGTTGGAAGCTCAAAAATAGATTTCACCAGCACTGTAATGAACATTTATGTCGTGGTTGAAACAACATAGCCGTTGGTGGCTTTGCTTTCTGATAGACAATTCTAGTGATGAGAAAACGTTTGTGATAGGACTGTTCAAGATGTTGACTTAAAAGCTTAAGAAGTTTCGCCTATCTTACCAGATAGGCTGAAAAAAAAAAGAAGGTCAAGCCTTGATTATTTAGCATATTATCTTGAAATTGGTTATGATATGGCTACTAGCGGCTATATGAGGTAGGCCGGCATCTCACAAGGAATTAGAGAATGATTCTGCTACCACTTACTCTTACCATCGATTTGTTATCATGTTTGTAGTCTTTTCGATATCCTGCCAGCCACCTTGACTGTGGACCCTTATGCTTGTTGAAACCAATCTGGCATAGGTTGATTTAAGACGAGGTTGAAAGTTCTCTTAGAATATAAATGTTCTCTGTCTAGATCTAGGAGACTAGGATCTTGTTTCAAGTTGGGTTCTCTCCCCCTAAATACTGTTTTCTTCATCCCGTTGTCCGTAATGGATTTGAGACGCATCATGTGAAAAAAAAAGGAGTTATAGAAGTAGAGTTTAATTCTTTAGTAAATTTTTTGAATGATTTTTCTGAAGTCTTTCTCCGATTCCTTCACCAAGCATTATTTAAGTCCACCTTGCATGTGCTTTTTTCCGTGTAATAAGTTTCTCCTATTAACCTCATCTTCATGTTATAGTAGGTTGTGATTCAGAACTCTGAAATGACGGGATTTTTCTTAGGATTCTACATTCATGTCTAGCTGGGATTTAACTTTCAACCTCAGTATTTAATACCTACACGTATAAACCTAAATAAAGATATGGTAGGATGTGCTTTTGTGTATAGGATCCTGCCGATCGTGTCATTTGCAATGATCTATATGTTTAACCTGATTATCCTTTGTCTTACAGGATTAATTAAAAGAAAGGCTTTTGGTTCTTAAGAAGTTTCTCATGTTAAAGAAGGAGCTGCGTTGAACTTTTCTTTTCTTTGGTACGTGGTGTGGGAATTCAGGACTGCTTATCACTTTACATGGTTGTAAGCTGTTTTCTTTTTGTTTTCGTTTGAATTTCCAATATGTAAGACGGTACAGAAGAAGAAGGAATGTATTGTGAGACATCATTCTGTTAAAAGTAGTTTTTGATTAACCTATCAATGGACTAAAAATGGTGCATCTACTCTTTTATATTACTTGGTTGTAAATTTTAGTTATGCCTGAAAGCTGGCTGGTACAAATAATCGAGTTCCAAAGTTTCTGGTTCCGAAATGGTTATATTCTTGATACACTAGGTGTACTATTTCTAATTTATTGCTTGACTTACTTCAATAGAGGGAGAATGGCTTGCATGGAACAAGTTTACCGTCACATGGTGTCTTGGTTGCTATGCACGACAATGCATTATTTGACTTACTTCATCATTCTTGTATTCCGATTCTAGGTTTATCAAAACGAAGGAACTAGGCACATTTGATGTTTAGGATGGCTTGGCTTGGACAACTTACTAAACTCAAAGAATAGAGTGTTGAATGAAATGGGAAGATTGAGAGGGATAAGTGCTTTTGTAATTTCTCCATCTTCTACCTTCACATGAACAAGATATATGAAGTCTACAAAGCTATTATTCTTCTCATGTTTTGAAATTTCATGTATATTGTCATATACCAAAATTCAAATTTATTCAACAAAACAACATAGAATTTGTACATTCTATCATATTCTCTATAAATTTTTTTATTGTTTGGAATTTTCGATCGATTCTCCCTATATAATTTAACCCATGCAACGGTTTATGAATAGACAAATTATCCACGCTTAAGTTATTATGATGTTTTGGTTCTCCCTTTTATTTTGCCTCACATAAATCCTGACTCCACCACTGTTCAAATACCTGCTATATTATCTACATTATGGGGTGAGGAATGGGTTAAGGCTGATAATGGGCTAATCATAATAATTTGGTTTGAATTCACCTTTAGCGAGAATCAAATCTAAAACTTTACTTACAAGTGAAAATGAATACCAATAGACCGTAATACAAAGTGGCAGAAGGTAACAAAGTCTTTTAAGAGATCTTAGGTTTGAATCTCATGGATGACAAGTTCATATCCAATTTATTCTCTTACCCCTTAGTGTAAATATGTTGTTGCATAAAAATAAAATAAAAAGTTTGCAAATTCAAAGGTATTCAACCAAAATTCTAAATAAATTCATGAAACTCTATGGATACTCACCCAATGTTTTGAAAGAGTTTATAAAACTCAACACAAATCTAAGTGTATTCAAGGGAGTATGATTCTCTCTCCTCTTATTTTCATCATATTCCCTCCCCTCCTCTCACAAATAGTTTTTTGTCTTCTTCTGGCTATTAAAAAATTAACACAACACGTTGACGTGGCTTAACTGTAACTGTTCAAATAGGAGGGGAGGGACAGGGAGGAAGACTAGGAGGGGAAATAATCCTACTCCATATTCAATATGATCTTTAAATAATTCATAACACTTCATGTGTATTCAATTAGGTAAAAATGTTAGGGATTTTATGAATTTGGAGGGATTATATAATGTATTTTAGGTTTTCGGAAATCAAGTCTCTCCCTCTAACATTTTGAATGATTTCAGTCGGGATATGAGAGCATTCATCTTGGATGGGCTTACTACTTAGATGATTTCAGCAGTCATCCGCTCTGCTCTAGATTCGCATAGACATTCAGGAACTATTGTCCTAGGGGCTAGGGTTACGAACTTATAATCTATGATGATCTAGTCGATTAGGAAATAATCGAGTTAAGAGTTCTAGCTATAAGTGCTACAAATGGTCTAAAGAGAGGAATGAAAGTAATTGACATCGAAGCTCCTCTAAGTGTTCCAATCGGCGGAGCGACTCTAAAACAAATTTTCGAGCCTTTTTTCATGTTTGTCTCGAAGGTCTGGAGAAAGCTGCCGTCATAAGGATTTTCCTAATCCTCCCTTGCACATCCAATTGAAAAATGTAAAAATTTGTACAAGTCATCCTTTCCGTTCTCCATTAAAACTCCTTCAAACTCCGTTAATCGGTCTGACCACGACTCCAGTAAATCCAACCGCCACCACATGTCCAAATCTATCCAACGGACGCCCAATCATACACGTCACCGATCCTCGTGAAAACGAATCACCCAATCACAACTAACCACCCCTCACTATATAAACAATTCGCACTACCCGCCCCTCCACCAAAATCCCTGAATCCACTCCCTCTCCCCGCACAAATCCGTTTCAACTTCCCTTCGAGTCCGTTCGCATCCTTTCCGATACAACAACAAACCGCCCGAAATGGCGCCGATGAAGGCCGAGAAGAAGCCGGTGGCGGAGAAGGCACCGGCGGGGGAGAAGAAGCCGACGAAGGCGGAGAAGCAGATCCCGAAGGAAGGCGGAGGAGGCGTGGAAATGAAGAAGAAGAAGAAGGTAAAGAAATCGACGGAGACGTACAAGATCTACATCTTCAAGGTGCTGAAGCAGGTCCACCCGGACATCGGGATATCCAGCAAGGCCATGGGGATCATGAACAGCTTCATCAACGACATCTTCGAGAAGCTCGCGCAGGAGGCGTCGCGTTTGGCCAGGTACAATAAGAAGCCGACGATCACGTCGAGGGAGATCCAGACCGCCGTCAGGTTGGTGCTTCCTGGTGAGCTCGCCAAACACGCCGTTTCCGAGGGCACCAAGACCGTTACCAAGTTTACCAGTTGTTAATTTTTCATTTATTTTTTGCGATATTTTTTTTTGTTAATATTATTTTCGTCGTGAATAATATGCATGCAGTTGTATGGAATTGGTTTTGGATTTTTCCAGATGACGAATCTTGAGTGGTTCTGTTTATATAAATTTATTCGGTTTTGATGAATCAGTGAAATAGTGAGCAATCCGCAGTTCCGCACCGTTGTGGGATCGAAATCTCTAATAATTTGCAGATTTCAGTTGGTGAAACAGGGATCCCCATTTTCCTGATGGTTGGTGGATTGAAGATTTTAATTACGTTCCATTCTTTTGTTTTTTAAAACAAACATATTATTTAGGTGGAAGATGGGGCTAAGTCTCATAATGAAATTGTAAAAATGTGGTTCATTAGGCTTTGACACTAAACCGTAATATTAAGTGACTTATTATTTTCTTAGTATGAGAAGGTAATTAAGTTAAATTGCTTCAATCATGGCCCATTGAGACGTTTCTCTACAGTGTCTTCATGAAACGCTCTCGAGTGCTTGCCAAGGTTGCACATACAAAATTTTACTGTTTTTTTAATTAGTAGAAGCAGCTTTAGGAAAAACTAGAAATATGGCTTGAGCGTTGTTGCGGGATTAGAAATCGTATGGAAAAATATGTTTCAAAGCTATAATATATTGTTACAGAATGTTAATGTTGCTCGGGTTTCGTGACATCGTCGTCGTGAAGTGAGTGAACGTTCTCCAAATCTCGTTTGTTATGTAGGTTTTAAGAACTAAACAGTAAAAAAGGGTAGACATAATGAGATCGGATTAAGTGTGAGGATATAATTTTGTATTTATTTATTTTAGTCTTGTAAAGCATTATCGATTTCTTGTTATAAGAGGATTTTCATATTTTTCTACCCAGTTTCACTTTCCTTTTATTTATTTTTATTTTTAGCTTGTGCGCCGGATTTGGGTTCGACTGTCACACCTCGAACCCGGGTCGACAACAAAAACTCGAACCCGAATCTGAAACGTGAGTTAAAAACTCAATAAATAAAAGGAAATTGACACGGGTTGGAAAAATGAACTCCTCTTATTAAAATAATTCATGATTCTTAAACAAATCAAGAATTCTTTACAACCTACAGTAAATAAATGAATACAATTTCTCTACTCCAATCTAATCTGATCTCATCCTGCCTACCATCTTGAATGTCTAGTTCGTAAACCTGCATAACAATAGAGGGATGAGCTTCAACAACTCAGTAAGTACATAACCTTATCACAGTAAATTGACAATATTAAATTAAGTGTCATGAAATCATATAGCCAAATATCAAATCATTATTGATAATAATGCATGAATGCAATGCAACGTCTTCAATTACCCCCGTTAATTTATATAATAAAATACGTGAACCTGCACGTCTCATTCCATGCATTTTACCCCTGCATAGGTGGTTCGAATATTCTATTATAGAAACTAACCCCCATATGATATTCCAAGTTCATAAACCCTTTTTGCTAGTCATCTTATCTAATTCATTGATCTCCAGCCCAAATCACCCACATCGACAATTCCCGTCGATATCCTATTATACTGTGCACATCGGGCTCGCCTGGAACTGGTTTCACAATGAATAGATTCACCTACACAAAAGATCATTTCCAACTACCCTTATTTCCATACTTCCAATCTGAATACTGAAATTCCCACCTCATCAACATGAATGATGCACAAATATCCACATGTATCATAGTATATTCTCAACGAATAGCATTCCAGCAATGATTCCATATCCAATAACAAGTAAACACTTAACTGAAGCAATTGACCAATTAATATTCAATCACATTAATCAACCAAAAAGATCAAGAATATTATAGCACTTCACGAAATTTAATAAAATCAATTTCGGTAAAGGTCTGCCTTATTTCCCTTACCTGGATTCCAAAGCTTAAACAAAGATCCACGTCACTATCGAAATGGCTAAGCTCCACGTCACTACCGAAATAGCTAAACTCCATGTACTTAAACAAGTTCCTTGATCACTCCTAAATTATCATATATTTCTTCTACTGTTTTTATCTTCTAATTTCTCTCTCTAAACATATATGTATACACCTCTACGTAAGAAAAACACTTGCAGGCATATCATGCATTTCTCAAAATCAATTTCTCCTTTGAAAACGGTTGGAGGAATGTCCTATTTATACTAAAAGACGGCGGCTGCAAAACTTGGAGATTAAATAAAAATAATTACAAATAAACATCGGTCTTATCCTCGTGACACTTGTCAAAGTAATATAGATTGTAAAAACTATTTGGTGCCCCTGTCTTCCTCTTGCCACGTCCATGTTATCTAATTGCCTCCTCATGCTAATATTACGTTTTGAACTATACCTTGACACCTCCACTCAATAGGCTAAGTTAGTCAGCATCTACAATGCTTAGACAACACTCTAAGCTCCCCACCGATTGCCACCTATGAATAAGATTTCATGCATGTAAAATCACGCCACACACACAACTAACTTCAATGCTTACGAGCACCTCATGTCAACCTAAGCTCTACGATATGTATACATACATATACATATGTATAAAACATACATATACGTAATGTACTAAAGGGTAATTCTATTAACACCCACAATCTTATGAATACACCCCATAATTTTATTTTTTCGGTTAAATTTCCGTTTTTACCCCGACGAATTAAATTTTGTAGTCTAAAATAAACTTCATCCACCCTCTTATGCCGGCTGCCAAAATCCTCATAAGCACGGCAATCTCCATCATCGACGATCCACTCAAATTGCTCACAAACCTGAAAAGTCATAAAATTCCGCAAAAACAAAGTTAAATTAAATCAACACAGGTTAGTGAAGCAGAGGATGTTAGAGAGAGAGAGATAGAGAGAGAGAGAGAATAATAACTCTTCTTTGAGACGTTTGTTTGGATTGAAGGTGTTGGGAAGAGAGTCCACAGATGAAAGAGAATCCACGGATAATCCATGGGGATAAGGTGGCTTCAGAAAAATGGAGGACAAAGTTGGAATTTTAGAGACACATTTTAGATGTGGGACGTATTCATAAAGATGTGAGGTGCTAATAAAACAACCCTTCTTAAAAACTCTTTAAATATAATATATATATATCTAAAATACGGGATCTCACACGTCGTCATGGACGTGGGCGATGACGAGATCGGGCATGGCTCTGGTGTCGCGGCAGTACAGAGTGCCCATTTTCTGGAGAGCAAATTGGGACTTTAACAACTTCTGCTGTTTTCACTTCCACATTTCGGACAACCAGGAGAATGAGAGAAGGGGGAAGTTTTGATTAGTGGGCAATTTGGGAATTTGGGTACTTTGGGAGAGGAACCTTCTAGAAGGTGATGGGACGACGACGCAAGGCTTGGCGGCGGAGGGCTCGAAGGTGGAGAGGGTGAAGAGGAGGAGGGTAAGGAAGACGAGAAGGGCACATATGGAGATTGTTGATTGGGCTTTGGAGAGAATAAGGTTGTTGGAGTTAGGGATTTTAGAGAGAAAGGGGGATGGGGGAAGAAATTACAGAGGAAAGAAGGAAGGTGGAAGAAGGTTGGGGGAGATTGGTGATGAAGGAAGGATGTGGTAGAGGGTGCGGGTTGTAGAAGGAAGAAGGAAGGGAGGGGGTTGGGAGAGGTAGAAGACGTGTGGGTTTTTTTTGTGTTTTTGTTTTTTTTAATATTTTTAATATTGAAGTGGGCCCATATTGACACGTGGCGCTCAGTTATTGTCCATGTGGGCGCCATGTCATTAGTTAACATAAATTCTAACGGAAAATTTAACGGATATATGAAACTGTCCCAAAATTAAGACTTGAGGTATGACTCTGAGATGAAAAAAACTTCATGTACCAAATGTTAAAAACCACGAAATTTCAGGGTAGTAAACTGAGATTTGATTGTGATTTTTTCTATTTGTCTTTACTATAGACTAATTCAAAGACATGTTCTTCCTGCATAAGCAGATCAAGCTGAAAGGAATCAAGGTAAAAAGAAAGATTTCGGGATTCGAGAGACTGATGGCATGCTTATGCAGGAAAGCAGAATGTAAGTGCCAAATAATGCAGAATTAAAGAAATAAATTTTGGATGAAGCACATATTTGGGCATATGCGATGCATCCATGAGGCACTAAGATGTATCATACCATTAGGCCATTTTATTATTGGCCGGGTATGAAAAGAGAAATTGCCGAATATGTGAGTAGGTGTACCATTTGTCAACAGGTTAAAGCTGAAAGGAAGAAGCCGTTTGGGTTGATGCAGCCACTTCCCGTTCCACAGTGGAAATGGGAAAATATTACTATTGTGTACAAGCTTCCTCGTACACAGAATGGTTATGACGACATTTGGGTGATAGTTGATCGGCTTACTAAGTCAGCACATTTCATTCCAGTGAGGGATAAGTATTCATTAAGCCGATTAGCTAAGTTATTCATATCACAAATTGTAAAGTACCTTGGCGTCCCAGTTACTATTATCTCGGATCGGGATCCTAGATTTACTTCCAAGTTCTGGGTAGCATTTCAGGAAGCTCTTGGTACGAGATTACTTTATAGTACGGCATATCACTCTCAGACAGGTGGACAATCTGAGAGGACTATTCAGACATTAGAGGATATGTTGAGATCCTCAGTACTGCAGTTTGGAGATAGTTGGCATGGTTGTGTGGATTTGATGGAGTTCATCTACAACAACAGTTATCATTCGAGTATTGGTATGGCACCATTTGAGGCACTTTATGGGAAATCTTGTCGTACGCCTCTATGTTGGTAAGAGGTTGGCGAAAGAGTTTTAGTGGGCCCTGAGATTGTGGATGAGACTACTCAAAATGTTAAGGTAATTAAGGAATAAGACAGTGCGTTTGGTAAAAGTATTATGGAGAAATCATTCAGTGGAAGAAGCTACTTGAGAGACAGAGGATCGGATGAGAGAGATGTATTGGTTGTGTGTAATTTCGAGGATGAAATTTTATAAGGTGGGGAGATTGTCACAGCCCGTCCCGGAAAATAATTCTTGTTGACGTAAATTGACGAAAATGCCCATGAAAGGATGGGTGACCCAATGGGAAGTTGCTCGTGAGTTCCCAAAAACAAAACCGTGAAGGAATGGTAAGCCCAAAGCGGACAATATCGTGCTACGGTGGTGGAACGGGCCGAGATGTGACAAAATGGTATCAGAGCCAATCCCTGACCGGAAGTGTGCCGACGAGGACATCGGGCCCCTAAGGGGGGTGGATTGTAACATCCCACATCGCCCATGGGAGTGATCCTTAAATGTATATTCTCATCCCTACCTAGCACGAGACCTTTTGGGAGCTCATTGGCTTCGGGTTCCGTAGGAACTCCGAAGTTAAGCGAGAAGGAGGCCAGAGCATTCCTAGGATGGGTGACCCATTGGGAAGTTGCTAGTGAGTTCCCAAAAACAAAACCGTGAGGGAATGGTAAGCCCAAAGCGGACAATATCGTGCTATGATGGTGGAATTGGCCCGAGATATGGTGGACCCGAGCCGGGATGTGATGGGAAGTTGCTAGTGAGTTCCCAAAAACAAAACCGTGAGGGAATGGTAAGCCCAAAGCGGACAATATCGTGCTATGATGGTGGAATTGGCCCGAGATATGGTGGACCCGAGCCGGGATGTGACACACGGATTTTAAACGCAAGATGCAACAACTATTTATTTTTCCAAAGGTTTTTAATGCAAGAAATTTGCACATATAATTTGGCTGAGAAAATTGAGAAAGATGAGAAGATCAAAAACAGAGAAAAAAAGGGCTTGAGAGATAAAGAAAGGCAAGCAAAAAAAAAACAATGAAAATGAGGAGAGAGAGAAACCAAAACCAAAAAGAAGGAAGGGTTGAGAACTTTTGGAATCAGACCTACGTGTCGACATCCTAGAGAAGCAGGCTGACGCATGGATATCAGGGACAAACACGTAATTCTAGTGTGTAACAAAGAAAGAAAGTTGGAAACTGAGGGGCAGATCCATCATTTCACTTTTAATGAACAATGCTCTCTCACACGATGAACAATGATTTTCGGCTCGCTTTTAGTAGATAGTAATGTTTCTGAGCAAAAGTATTTTTTAGAGAAACAGTCAATATCCACATGACATAGGCTAGCTAGACCAATGTGAGAAGCTTTTAGGTACAAAGAACAAATATTATCAAAACTGATTTTTTTTTTTAACAAATAATATTATTGTTTGGGCCCAAAATAAAAGTTTGGGCCGAGTAAAGAATCATGCTCGGCCTTGCGGCGTGGATCGTTCAGTACGTGGGCCTCCAAACCTGGGTCGGCTAGGTCATAACGCAAAACAAGTCGAGTCCTAGTGCAATGAGGAATATCGGCAGGATTAATAACCTGGAAGCGAATCCGGCTCGGTTAAGGACTAGGTTCACAATCCTAGTGAAAATAGGACTGGTCGAGTTGGTGTTGATCCGGAGGGAATGACCTAGTCCGAGTAAGATTTCAATTCGGATTCAAGGAGATCCGGTGCTATAAATAAGGGAGGCTGTGCACATTCAAAGGCGCTCCAATTCAACACACAAAACTGCCCTGCGCAAACCCTCTCAACAACTTTGAGATTTTTTTTATTTTCTCTTTTCGCTGACACATCTTCCGTTGGCATCAACAGCACTGTGAAAGCAACCGGTGATATCTTAAGTCGGCATAGATAGCTCTGTCACCGTAGAATCAGCCGGTCTCGCAGCATCTACCGTTGGCATCAACAGCACTACGGCGAGGACGGTTGATTACCTATCCAAGTCTCGGTCGAGAAGGGTTTCTAGATCCTTATTGGTCGAGGTCATCTCATCAGCCTTCTCGGCAAAGTGAGGTGTTACAGTTATTACATTCGGCACATTGAAAGCCGAATTTGATATTGAACTTCGTAAGAATAGTAACCTTGTCTTCAGGTTCGAGAGCCCAAGAGGCCGAGACGTGTTCCTTTCTCGGCCGCAATCGCAAGACGCAGAAGTCAGCCGCGCACCCAACGCAACATCAACAAAATTTACTCCTCGGCCGAGCTCGACCGACGAGTTGGCACGCCCCGCATTCACCGAAGGACGTAGTTAGCTCATAGATTACTCGACCTGCGCGCCACGTAGGCTTGGTAGTTTTTAGGGTCAACATTTTGGCACGCCCGGTGGGACCTAGTGCTAAACTACGAAGTTCATGCCAATTGAAACGCGATCGGTAAAAAAGAAAACAGCTATGGGAAAGTCAACAGCCGATTTTCCGATTCAGAACATAGGACAAAGTGTGCCACAGGCGCAGAATCCCCTTAGCGCCGTGACACCTGAGTCCACAAGCGCGACTCGCCGAGAGAGGGAAGTTAATCTCGGCGGTCAACTCCGCAGTCTAGAAATCCCTAACAGGAACACCTGCATTCTCAATGAAGGGATAATGGAGGATTGCGACGAGGATGACGGTGAAGGATCTGACCCACCAACAAGGTCGTTTCTTCGAAAGCGACTCGACGAGCAGTCTCGGTCAGTCGAGCAGACGTTTAGTCGAGGCATTGACAAACTACATGACGTGATACTCAGTTCCAATGAGCAACAAACCAGATTGCTCGAAATGCTGGTTAGTAAAGTCAGTAACAGCAGGCCTTTCGATCTTCTCCAGCACTTGCCACCAAGAAATAATCCGTTACCAATTGTACAGGCCGAACCAATTCCTGCTCGGCTCAAACCAATTGACTTGGAAAAGGGAGGAGGGTCGAATAGTAGGTCGGACGGAACCGACCAGAGGATCGAAGCAACACCTGTTGATATGACCGAAGTTCAATGGATGATTGACTCGGCCATGAAGAAATGGCCGAAGTTTCCTAAGTTTATCCACTCATACCCGGCCTACGTGGAAACGTTCGGATACCCGAAAGGTTTCAAGATCCCAGATTTTACCCTTTTTGCCGGTGAATCGTCCATGTCTTCGTTGGAGCATGTGGCTCGTTTCACCGCGTAATGCAGAGATGTTAATAGTGACTTCCACAAGTTACGGCTGTTCAATTTCTCATTGACCGGCTCAACATTTGCTTGGTATATCAACCTCCCTCCTAATTCCGTCAAAAACTAGGAGGAGTTGGTCGAGAAATTCCACGAGCAGTTTTATAGGCCAGGGATGGAGATGTCAGTTTCTTCATTAGCAAGGATGGCACAGGCATCTGATGAGTCACCAGTAGATTATCTTACCAGGTTCAAATTAGCCAGGAATTGGTGCCGTGTGCCTTTACCCGAAGTCGAATTTGTCAGGCTTGCTTTGAACGGCCTCGACGTCGAATACAAAAAGAAATTCTTGGGGGCAAACTTTCGGGATATGTACGAATTAGCCCAACATGTCGAACAGTATGATTATTTGCTCCGCGAGGAAAAGATTTCGAAAACTCCATCTCAGGGGACGATTTACAAGAATCCTACTGTCAATTATGCATGCGTTAGCGTGGATGAATGCGTTAGCGTGGATGAATCCTACTGTCAATTATGCATGCGTTAGCGAGGATGAATGCGTTAGCGTGGATGCCGATGAGATAGTGATAGATAAGCCATACGTTTGCAAAACATTGACTCAAGTTGACTCTAGGGAAGTCAAAAGCCGTTCGGCCACTGAAGGAACATTGAAACCGTCAAAAGTTTATACTTTTGATATCACAAAGGCTGACGCAATTTTTGACCAACTGTTATCAGTAAGAATCATCAAACTTCGGCCTGGTCACAACATTCCCAAGGCCGAAGAGCTTAAAGGAAATGTGTATTGCAAATACCACAATTCAAGCAAACATACGACAAACAATTGCGTCGTGTTTCGCGATAACGTCCAAAGCTGGATTGATAATGGCAAACTGAAATTTCCAGAGAAGAAGATGAGTGTTGATACTGATCCGTTCCCCACGGCAACAGTAAATATGGTCGATGCATGCCTACTTAAGGACAAAGGGAAGGCAGAAGTTGTTGCGACACAACGTTTTCGTAATCAGAATTCTCGGCCACGTTTCGTGGCCGATTTTTCGTTCAAACAAACCACCTACAGCTTTAACGGGGCCCGCTATTGTTAAACCTATGAGGGATTATAGCACCGATGAAGACAGTGGGACGGCGGTTTTGTGCAGTAAATGTAGAACAAAGGTCGGCAGTGATCCAGATGAGAAGCCTTCTTCGCTTATAACGGAACGACCTACGGCCGCAACCCAGGAAAAGGTAGCCAACGTAGGCCAGCATCAAGGGGTTTTTGATAGGCTCGGTCCTAAAGTACGGATGGAAGAGACACCCTCAGTCAGGCGGCGCCTCGATTTTGATGCTTCATTTTATGACGATGACTACTATAAACGTAATTCTAGCAGTTCGGAATCATCGCGGAGCCAAAAAATTTTCGAACCTCCCGAGCCTAGAGATCAACGTTGGTATACATATCATTCTTCAAGAGGCGTCTACACCGCACTGTCCAAATCCCAGAAACGCCGGCACCAAAGGATAAATTGCATGGCCCGCCGACGGGCAGCCCAAGAAACTTCAGTCCCTAAATGGCAGCCGAAGGACATAATTGCTACTGATGATGAACGACCACCTCCAGCTATTATGACATAGTCGGTTCAAGGGAAGCAGCTGGTCGACCAAGATGTCGAAACCACGTTCGAAGAGGCTGATAAACGGATCAAACTTCTTCTTCGACCAGGGGAGATGAAGGCACGCCTTGAACATTTCAGGCAAGAGGCCGAAGACAAATTAGTCCCGCAAGCTATACAAGAACCTTTGATCAAAATTCGACCAAAATTTGCATCCACCGTTCCTTGGGGAAGCTTTGGAGTATATGCGAGAATTTCATAAGAAACATTCGGCCAACGATCTGTATGGTTTGCCGAAGGCATGCTAGGACACCATTGATCTAGTCCTGACTTTTCTTGATGCCGAGCGCATCATCCAGAAAACCTCAGACCCAGGATTGAAAGCAAGGTTCCAGCACATACGAGAAGCTCGTGTCCTTGGATTTGAAGTCGACCCATACACTGATATTGATGCAGCCGACCTTCCTTTCTCAATGGAGGACGTTCAGTATTTACGATATCACTTCGAAGTATTTTCGGCTGTTTCTCTCTTCGGCCTTACGACCGATGAAATAGCACGTGTTGCACATTTGGATGCTTATCTTGATACCAGAGATGCCCGGATACATTACCGGGAGCAGGTTCGGATCCTGACCCCGAGCACACTGTCGACCTCACCCTCACCTGAGGCAGTCTTGCAGAACCAACAAGCTGCCGAAGCAGCACCACAGGATCGAACCATTGAAGAAGGAACAGAAGAGTCTATTTGTCCAGATCTGACAAAAACGGAGTCCGCAGTCGTCGATCAAACGAGAGATGAGGCTAGCGAGGAGGGTTCTAACCCGATGGGCCCGTCGATCCTGGATAACATGGAAATTAGTATGGTCCATGTGTTACCCGCTGATTTTCAATCAAGCACGGCTCAACCGAATTTCCTCGATGGTGATGTAGTCGCCGAGGAAGCCGGCCATGTGGATTTTGTATCTGTTGTTGAAGTTGAGTCAACAACTAAAGATGATAGCCTAAAGGCCGCTTTGGCCGAATTGTTCCCTCGTTCATCATCGGCCGCACTTCACCATTTAAAGCCATTGTATGTGACGACCCACATCGAGGGATATCCAGTTTCTAAAGTTTTTGTCGACTGTGGAGCTACCGTCAATATCATGCCTCTGAACATCATGAAGGCCTTACGTCGCTCGAATGACGAACTTATTCCGTCAGGGATCACAATGAGTAGTTTCGTCGGCGACAAATCCCAAACCAAAGGTGTACTTCCGTTAACTGTAAATATTGTCGGTCGCACTCACATGACCGCCTTTTTCGTGGTTGATTCCAAAACTGAGTATAATGCACTGCTCGGTCGAGATTAGATTCATCAAACCAGTTGTATTCCTTCGTCATTGTATCAAGTGCTTGTCTTTTAGGACGGTAAATCGGTCATTGTTCACCCGGCCGATAACCAGCTATTCGAAGCTAATATGATCCAAGCACGGTATTATGATGACCACGTCGGCTACATTACTTTGCAGGGCTTCAATGATGAAGGACGGCCGACTCGGATTTCTGTACAGAAAGCTATCGAGGTTGGCGCCGAGACTGTTCACCAGGATTCGGCGAGACTCGGATTAGCCAACTTCCTCCCCGAAGCCGATGTTTGACACCGATCGGGAAACACGTAGGGCCGCGATTTCATCCACTATGGAACGACTGCTGGCCCATTGGTATACTATATCTAAACAACCAAATTCGGGCGTTAACCTCGTTGAGTTCCTTGCCGAAGGAGATAATGGTCATGTCTTATCTCTTGATAAAATTCAAGCAGCCCCGGCCGAGCTCGAAGATCATCGGCCCCAAGTTAAGGACCCCCTGGAAGAGATTAATGTTGGGACAACCGATGACCCACGACCTTTGTTTATTAGTGCTTTACTTCCCCAACAAATGAAAGACGAGCTTCGTGCCTTGCTTACGGAGTTCAAAGATTGTTTTGCTTGGAGTTACCATGAAATGCCCGGCTTAGATCGTACTCTTGTCGAGCATGAATTACGTATTAAGCCCGGATGTAAACCTTTCCGTCAGCCACCGCGTCGTTTCTCGACCGAAGTGCAACTCAGCATCAAGGACGAACTCGTTCGGCTTTTGAAAGCCAGGTTCATTAGGACAGCTCGATATGTTGAATGGTTGGCGAATATTGTTCCTGTTTTAAAGAAAAATGGTGCACTGTGCATCTGCATCGATTTCAGAAATCTGAATCTGGCAACTTCCAAAGATGAGTATACAATGCCGATTTCAGATCTGTTAATCGATGCCGCGGTGAATCATGTGATCTTATCCTTTATGGATGGACATGCCGGGTACAACCAAATATTCATTGCCGAAGCCGATGTGCACAAAACTGCTTTCCGTTGCCCGGGGGCACTCGGCACTTACGAATGGGTTGTTATGCCATTCGGTCTCAAAAATGCCGGCGCCACATACCAACGGGCTATGAACACCATCTTCCACGATTTAATTGGAACCATCGTCGAAGTTTACATCGACGATGTTGTCATCAAATCTAAACACCGACAGACACATCTGGACGACCTCCGACAAGCTTTTCTCCGCATGCGTCAGCACAACCTCAAGATGAACCCTGCCAAATGTGCCTTCGGCGTGTCGGCCGGAAATTTCCTTGGTTTCCTCGTGCATCACCGTGGGATTGAAGTCGATGCGAATAAGGCACGCGCAATCATCAATGCCCCACCCCCAGCGACGAAGAAACAACTCCAGTCCTTACTCGGTCAGATCAATTTCCTCCGCCGATTTATTGCTAACTCGGCAGGTAAAATGAAAGCGTTCTCCACGCTTTTGAAACTCAAGGACTCGGATAAATTCGTGTGGAACGACGAGCATCAGACGGCGTTTACGTAAATCAAAGTCTCCCTCACGAAACCATCTGTCCTGGTTCCTCCTCGGCGAGGTAGACCTCTTAAACTTTATATCTCGGCGGCCGAAGAGTCCATCGGCTGCCTCCTCGCACAAGACAACGATGCCGGTCGAGAGCAGGCTATTTTTTATCTAAGTCGCAATCTCAGTCACCAAGAGATCAATTATCCCGCCGTCGAGAAGTTGTGCCTGGCCGTTTTTTTTTGCCGCATCCAAGCTTCGGCATTACATGCTCCCGTCGGTCACCCAAGTCATCGCTCAGACCGACGTTATCCGGTACATGCTTACCCGACCAATCGTAAAAGGTCGAATTGGGAAATGGACGATGGCGTTGTCCGAATTTAGCTTGCAATACGTGCCTCAGAAAGCTGTCAAAGGCCAGGCGATGGCCGACTTCCTTGCTCAACACCCTTCCCCCTACGGTTTTGGGGATGCCGATGTCGAAATCGGCATGGTTGCGACGCACGACAACCATTGGACGATGTACTTTGACGGCTCCAGTACGTCATCCTCGGCGGGCGTAGGAATTGTCATTCAATCCCCAAACCACGATCGCTGGTATTTTTCGCTTAAGTTGGATTTTGAATGCACCAACAATCAGGCCGAATATGAAGCCCTTATCATCGGTCTTGGAATCCTTCATGACCTGCGGGCGACCCGCAACCTCGTCCTCGGCGACTCCGAACTTGTGATTAACCAACTTAATGGTTCTTTTCGTTGCATGAGTTGTACCCTGGCGCCTTACCACATGATCGCCAGCTATTTGGCCGAATCCTTCGACGGTATTACATTTAAACATATTTCCCGGAGTCATAATACCGACGCAGACGAATTGGCTCAAATTGCCTCCGGCGCACAACTCTTGGGGGGCAAGCTAGGCCGAGAAATACCCGTGTTGCGACAGCTATACCCGGCCTTGGTTAACCAACAAATCCTCCAGCGCGACAACGTGATACGTACAAGAGTCATGTTTTTACCTTCGTTGTTAGATCGAGACGACCTTGTGGACGTTTGCGCCGTCGAGGCAATACCATATGATTGGAGAAAGCCCATTATGCAGTACCTTGGCAATCCCAATGATAAACACGATCGCAAGACAAGAGTTCACGCCACGAACTATGTCATGTATCAGAACGAGTTATACCGAAAAGGCGAAGATGGTTTGTTATTGCTATGCCTCGGCCCCCAAGAGAGTGCTCGGGCGATTACAGAAGTCCATGAAGGGGTATGCGGAGCTCATCAATCCGGACGGAAAATGCGATGGCTACTTCGACGGCACGGTTACTTTTGGCCAAGGATACTAAAGGATTGTATCGAGTTTGCACGATGATGTGTACAGTGCCAAATCCACGGGCCTATACAAAGGGTCCCGGCCGAATCATTGCATTCGGTCATAAAGCCATGGCCGTTTAGAGGATGGGCCATGGACGTAATCGGCAAAATCACACAATCTTTTGGAGCCGCTAAGCACGCATGGATAATAGTCGCAACCGATTACTTTACTAAGTGGGTCGAAGTGAAATCATATGCCGAACTAACATCTAAAGAAGTTTGCGACTTCGTGGAGGAACACATCGTGACCAGATTTGGCGTACCAGAAACGATCATAACTGACAATGGAACAATCTTCACAGCCGAGAGGTTTAAAGAGTATACGGCAAATTTGAAAATTCAGCTCGAACAGTCTACACCGTATTATCCACAAGCGAATGGGCAGGCCGAGGCAAGTAATAAAGTGTTGATCGGCATCCTCGAAAAAATAATAAAAGAAAGGCCTGGCATGTGGCATTTGAAGTTGAACGAGGCATTATGGGCATATCGAACATCGCCCCGATCGGCGACTGCGACAACCCCCTACGCATTAACCTACAGACACGATGCAATGTTACCAGTCGAGTTAAGCATAAATTCGTTGCGATTAATCGAACAAAGTAGTTTGTTTAGCGCCGAATATAATCAGTCCATGAGACAGGAACTAGATGATTTGGAAGAAGCGCGACTTGATGCTTATAACTTACTGGTGGCACAAAAACGGATTGTAGAGCGAGCCTATAATCAAAAGGTGCAACAGAAAACATTCGGCGAAGGTGATTTAGTGTGGCAAACGGTATATCCCGTAGGACTAAAAGATCCTAGGTTCGGCAAGTGGTCGCCGAATTGGGAAGGGCCGTTCGTTGTGCATAAAGTATACGGCAAATGGGCGTATCATCTTAAAGACCGGACCGGTGTAGCCCACAGATTACCAATCAATGGGAAGTTTTTGAAGAAATACTATCCAGTCACATGGGAAATGCGGGAATAGAAAACCAGTCCATTAAGATTGATAAGCATTTACAAAATGAGTAGGTCGATCGGTTTACATTCAAATACATTCAAGGTGAAGAGGGTAGAAGAATGCCGAGCAGGGCATTCAGCTCCAACCACCGCACTTCGCCCATGATGACCTGGGCCTGCCGGTTCTTTTTCTCCAGCTTCAACTGCTCGACCCGTTTTGCATTCGCCGCGTACTCGGTTAAGCAAGCCTTGCCGCCCGACTCAAAGTCCTTGGCAAGATCGGAAGCAATGGCCGATCTTCGTTTCGACAATTCGGCCATTTGACGGTCGAGGTCGGCCAAGACCTCACATTTAGTCTTCAAAGCATCAACCTTCGGACAGAAAGCATCTTGAATACCCATGGCAGCCTGCAGGTCTTGTTCGGCCCTCAAAGCATTCTCGGAAACATTGAAAGTTTCTCGAACCCGCTCCAAGGCAGTTGACGCCTGAACGACAGCCTCGCCGCTCAGCTGACTGTCGACTCCAAGGTCGTTTAGACATTCGCCCAGCAAATCAAGACCTTTGCGCTCAAGAACTTGCGACGCCGAAAGCGATAGGACTTCTTGCAGCCGAGTTAGAGTAGTTAAATCGGCAGTTTCGGTTGCGGCGGCCGAAGGACCAGCCCCTCCAGTGGTGCTGGATAAAAGAGCTTTGAATTCGACCTCCCACGAAGCCTGCACACACAAATCAGATTAAGCTCCAAAGAAGTCACGAAAATAGAGCAAGAAGGTTTCGTTTCTTTTAACCTGCCGAGATGAGACCTCGGCCATGTCTCCAGGATCGTTGCTTGAACCTAAAGAACTCAATGGCCGAGCCCAGTGTCTTAGATTGCTTCTCAGTTCACGCGGCCGATGGAGGTTATCTACGTTCGATGGCCACTGAGGCGGCCAAGAAATATAGATAACGCCCTTCGGCGCATAAAATTTTCGATGAAAAGAGTGTATAGGCACCTGACATTTAGTATTTTCCTCGTTTAGAATTCTAAAGCAGGAAAATAATCAAGGAAAGACGGTAGAGGGTACTTACGAAGGCCGAAGTAGCCTCTTGCGGAGGAATGTGGAGGTCCTGGTCTTGAGGATGAACGGGCGTTTCCGCCGTTGCTTCTGGCTCCTCGGCCGATCGTTTGCCACGATCGGCTGTGGAGGGGCAGACCGGGACAACCGCTTCGGACGAAGGAGGGACGTCCTGGTCTTGAGGAGAAGCGGATGGTTCGGCCACCGTTGCTGGTTCCTCGACCGGACGTTTACCACGATCAGCCGTGGAAGGGCCGGCTTGAACGGCCACCTCGGACAGTGGAGGAGGTTGTCGGCGAGTATGAGGGCGATACGTCAGCGGAGCCTCGTCGCTCTCGTCGCTCTCTTCCAGAACGAAGACCGAGGGCTTTGGATTTGCAGGGGAAGTTCCCTCGGTCGCAGAAACCGCCTTTTCCAGGACAGGTGCAGCCTCGACCAATGGGGGTACAACTGGTGCACCGGCCCCAGAAACAGGCAGCGCCTGAACTATCTCTACGGCCGAAGTTGGCTGTTTCTCGACCAAGGGTTGGCTGACGGCGGGAGAAGGGGAAACACTAGGAGTCGTCGCCCCCGTGGTTTGACTGGAGATGACGTGAATCTCTCGTGCTCCTTTCTTTGCCAGCTTTTTGACCCGCTTGGTCTCTTGGCGAGGCCGTTTGTTCAGCACGGCCCTACCAGTAGTCTTAGCCTCCTTAGCCATGACCGATTTTTTCTCGGCCGCAGCCACAGCGACTACCTCCACCTTTCTCAACGGCCGACTACCTGAGAGAGTAAAAGCAAATCAGCAAGGTAAATCAACGTGCAAAGTTGAAGAACAAGGGGAGAAATGAACAGTTACCTTGAGCTTGGGTGGCCGAGGCCTTCTTAGGTCGATCGCCGAAGAGTTTGTTCAACATACCTTCGACCGGAGCACCAAAGAACTCCTGGGTATACTTTTCCCACCAATCACCAAAGGTGTCGGTGCAAAGGGTTTCTGGGGTGGCCGGTCGAAGGCGGAATTTTTGGCATTGCTCTTGGAACTCCCTTGCGGCGACATTACATTCCTTCTCCGAGGAACGAGGTTCACGTCCACGGCTTAGGACGGTTCGGGAAGATAGAAGGGGGACCGGGCAGCCTTGGAGGTAGCCGAGTTGTCGAGCAAGAAAGTTAGGATGGTACACTTCCCAACCCGCTCGTTTTCCATCACAGCCGAGATGAAGGTCGCGAGTGAGCACGAACGACCCCCAGGACTGACGAAGGTCGGCATCTTCGTCCGCGCCCCACATGGATGTAGGTAGCCTGATGGAGGAAGGATAATCTCGACGACGACATATCAGGAACTCGTCATCGGAAAGGTCATCAAGGGCGAAAAAGTACTTAAAAACCTCCTCGGCTTGGTGAAAGGGTATCGGTCGGGAGGCCAGTTGAGGTCCAAGCGCTTCCGTTGGTAAGAAATCGACAATGGCCGGCCGAAGAGAGGCGAAGTAAACTTGTAGCCAGAGTTGGAAGACCCAGAGGGGACCATTCTGGTGTGGGTCGATCTTGTGAAGGGTCGTGTCGGCCAGACAGCGGAAGAGATGGGCAATAATGTTGGAGCTAAGTGACAGAAGGTGACCACTAGCTCGTGTCGAGCTCGGCCGACGAGTTGGCACGCCCCGCATTCACCGAATGACGTAGTTAGCTCATAGATTACTCGGTCTGCGCGCCACGTAGGCTTGGTAGTTTTTAGGGTCAACAATTATCTATACCAAAGGGGAGATGATGGGCTTCACTTCACAGAATATGGTTCAAATCCGTTTTTGACGAGAATCGAACTTAAGACTTACAAATGAAAATGAATACCAATAAACTTTAGTACTAAGTGACACTTTTGTGATTTAAATCACAAAATAAAAACAAACAAAAAAATAAAATCACGAAATAAAAATAATTAAAAAATTATAACCACAAAATAATACAAAAATTCGTGATTTAAATCATAAAATAAAAAAATAAACAAAGAAAGAAAGTTGGAAACTAAGGGGTAGATCCGTCATTTCATTGTTAATGAACAGTGCTCTCTCACACGATGAACAATGATTTTCTGCTGGCTTTTAGTAGATAGTAATGTTTGTGAGCAAAAATATTTTTTAGAGAAACTGTCAATATCAACATGACATAGGCTAGCTAGACCAATGTGAGAAGCTTTTAGGTACAGAGAACAAATATTATCAAAGCTGACTTTTTTTTTTTTAACAAACAATATTATATATACTAAAGAGGAGATGATGGGTTTCGCTTCACAATGAGTTGACAATAATATGGTTCAAATCCATCTTTGATGAGAATCGAACTTAAGACTTACAAATGAAAAGGAATACCAATAAACTTTAGTACTGAGTGACACTTTCGTGATTTAAATCACAAAATAAAAAGAAACAAAAAAATAAAATCACGAAATAAAAATAAACAAAAAATAAAACCACAAAATAATATGAAAAAAATCCGCTAGAAGGAGGGTTCGAACCTCCGACCTTGTGGGTAACAGCCACACGCTCTAACCAGCTGAGCTATTCCAGCTCTCTGATATAATGCTGGACCTTTTTAATTTTAAATTGCATCATTCAATTGCTCAATCCTAACACCCCGTTAAACCACAACTCATTTTGTCTTTACAAGTTCTCACCGACATTTAGTTGGCAACCTTATCGAAACGCCCAAACGACTCTTTCTACCGTACAACAAATGTATGGATCATTTACAGATTCAATGCCATCATTCTATACTCTAGGAGGGAAAGATACTGTATTGTTCACTAATTGTGAAGTTTAACTCACTCTCCACATCTTTAGTGTAGATAATATCATTTGATCGAAAAAACATACTGCATTGCTGTACGGTAAATTTTTCCCACTCAAGCATCATAAAGCAGATGCTCTCAAAGTACCTAGTAAGATGTAAGTGCGAAAAAAACACCAAAGCAAAGCAATAGTTATATAAGGGGAAATGATTGATACAAACTCTTTTTCTCATCCGCCACACCCCCTTTTTTTTTCTTCTCCTTGACAATTGAATTGAACAAATCAAAGGAAAATCAAGGACCACGATTAAAGGGGTGTAGAAAGTTGAAAAATAAAACGTGCAGACACCGCTCTCACTTATATAAAATAAGAAAAACTAACGAAAAGTTTTAAAAACTTTAGATTTTAACGAAAATGACAAAATAAAAGTGTAAGTGAATAGCATCAAGAATGTCTTTTAAAGGTAAAAATGTCATTTTCGTTAAAAGTGAACAGTACGATAGTGTTTCATTAAGATTCCCTATAAAATATCTCCAACTGCGCCATTGCAAAAGGCGAAAATTTAGAAGTCGGGTGAATTTCATTTCATATGAAACACAGATGTTCTAAGCGGATATTGAAACAGAGAGTACAAGAGTCTTAAGTCCTAGGGGGATAACGAGAGGGATAACGACACATGAAGACATCCTACTAACCATGTACAGACATGGAGACTCCATAGACAGGTACTACCATAGACACTGCTAATTAGATCAGTTATGCCTTCTTAGGGGACTTGGTGGCAGCTTTGACGGGCGACTTGGACTCCTTCGCAACCCTCTCATGCTTCTTTGGCAGAAGCACAGGGTTGATGTTGGGAAGCACACCACCATGAGCAATTGTCACACCCTTCAGGAGCTTTCCAAGTTCTTCATCGTTCCTCACGGCCAATAGCACATGCCTTGGGATAATGCGATTCTTCTTGTTGTCTCTTGCAGCATTTCCAGCCAGTTCCAAAACCTAACCAAATCACGTCATCACGATTAACACCAGTTCCTAACCAAATCATACGGCATATACTTGAACCCATTTGGCCGCTAATCAAAGAGATTGGGAATAAATTTGGGTTACTGGCCGTTGTAGGACAATTATAAACTTGAAATAAGTAAATCAACACCAACGACATGATCAACACTAATTTTCATTGGAAACGTCTTAAATGCCTCATATATACTACTTAAAACTACACGATTAACACGTGTTGATCGACAGCCTCCAATCGAATTGATTCATCCTCAGAATGCAAAATTCTCATTGTTGATCCTGTCGATTGTGCCAATCGTGTTGTTTCATATGGTAATATACGGGGGGATTTGAGACATGTCACGTGTTACGCTTCGTGTGGATCATGTTGATTTTCTTATTCCAGCAAAAGAGATTTATAAAATTGTCCGATAACGGCCAACATTACAAAACCAATACACCCAAGAAGACAATTTTAGAAACTTGAATTCTGAATTGAGGGAATGCAAACCAATGATCATAGGATAAACTACCAACCTCAGAAATCACATGCAGGAGCTCATCTATCTAACAGAAGTTAAGCCATCAAGGGCCTGTCTGGATTCCAAATTACAGTTAAATCATTTACAATCCTCTACAATTTAGAAAACCATGATTTCCTATTTCCTTTTTCCATCTTTTTCTTACCAACCAAACAGATCCCAACAGTTAACAAAAAGCAAAACCCTTTTCACCAAAAAAATAAAAATAAAACTTGGTTTTCGTCACCAAATAATTTCATATTTTGGCATAGGTCAATGTACATTTCATTTTCTAGCTGAGGTCAACAGAAACGATTTTCCCCTGCAATTAAAATCAATACCACTTGCTTAAATTTCTCCTCTTTGACATGCACAAAATGCAACTCAAATCAATACTACTGGCATAAATTTCCCTTCGTCGACATGCACGATATGTTGATTGACCCAATCCTCATATCGAAAACACTCTGTGATCTCAAACAAATTACTTCAAAAATCTAATAGCAAAAACCCTAAGCAACTGATCGGCTAATTCAGAGACATAGAAGAAGCTGAGATTACCTCAGCAGCAAGGTACTCGAGCACAGCAGCCAGATAAACCGGAGCTCCGGTTCCGATTCGCTGAGCGTATCGGCCATGCTTCAAGTACCGGCCGATACGTCCGACCGGGAACTGCAGACCAGCTCTCACAGACCGGGTAACCGGTTTTTTCTTGGGACCGCCGGCTCTCCTCCCTCCTGCGCCTTTCTTGAACTTCCCACCGGTTTCCATCACCCTGCCCTCCGCACTGGGATCAACTTCTGAACCGACTTTCCCGAGAAACAAACAGAAAATAATTAAATAAAATGTAGAAGTGAAATTTTGTGCACATGGAGCTTCAGTGAAAGGGGCAGGTGAGATATACACTGGGTTAGGTTAGAGCACTAACTACGGTTTGGAATCCGTGGACATCCACCGTTGGATTGGCTCAGATCGACGGTTGTAAGAAGCTGAGTTTGCAATCCAATTGTCTGGAGTGGACTCAATTGTAAATTGGGCTGACTACTGTTGGCGTTTACTTTCTTATACCAAAGTTGAAAGGACAAAGATTGTCTGCCCTCCACTTCCAGTGCCCTCCCGTGCCCTCTTGTTTTGTGTGGTCACGGTTAAGCCACGTCAACATTTTATATTATTTTTTTATAGATATAATAAGACAAAAATGAATAGTAATATAAAATGTTGACGCGGCTTAACCGTGACCACACAAACAGGAGGGCACGAGGAGGGCACCGGAAGTGGAGGGCAGACAATCCTTGTCCAAGTTCAAAACCCTTTTCAAATAAAGGGGATTCATCAATTTACCTTTGAACTTGTAAGGATTGGCCAATTTCTCCCCTTAATTCTCATAATTAGTCAATTTGCACCTTATTGTTAAATTTTTTAATTTGAGTAAATTGTAGCTATGATCCTTTAACTTTAACTCAATTAGAGCAATGGTCCCTCAACTAAAAATCTATTACTAAAAATCTATTACCATTGAACTTGTATGGATTGGCCAATTTCTCCCTTTAACTTTAATTTTGGCCAATTTCTCCCCTTAATTCTCATAATTAGTCAATTTGCACCTTATTGTTAAATTTTTTAATTTGAGTAAATTGTAGCTATGATCCTTTAACTTTAACTCAATTGGAGCAATGGTCCCTCAACTAAAAATCTATTACCATTGGTCCTTCACTTCATCAAAACGTGCAGCTATGGTCCCTCAACTAAAAATTCATTATCATTGGTCCCTCAACTTTAATTTAACTGAAGAAATGGTCCCTTAACTTTAACCCAATTGTAACAATGGTCCTTCCAACATAACTCATTTTGACAAAAGTTTTGACGTAGTTGACGAAAAGGATCATAATTACACACTTTGATGAGTTGAGGGATGCTAAATGGTCATTCCAACATAACTTATTTTGACAAAATTTGGATGAAATTGATGAAAATGACTATAACTACACATTTTGATAAATTGAGGGACCAATGGTAATAGATTTTTAGTTGAGGGACCATTGTTCCAATTTGATTAAATTTGAGGAACCATTGCTACAATTTACTCTTTTAATTTTTCATCCATACTTCAGTTAAGTAGGTATCCGCATGACCTTTAAGGGCAAAAAAGTCAGTTTACCTACACCTTCCGTTTTCTTCCTTTTCTCCAAGCCGGTTCCACACCACAACTATCGTTTGCAACCCTCTAACTCTTTCATCAAATACGCCGCCCGGAACCGCCGCAAATACTCTCCTAGACCCGGATCTATTTCCGTTGGAGCTGTTGCAATCACCCGAAGACCCTCTGGGAGAGTAGAACTATCATTCCTCTTCCTCTTCTTCATCGTCTCGGTCATGGGTCGGAACCGGTTTGGCATTCTCCCAACGGCTCAGCCTCGAGGTTTTGTGAGCAAGCGGCAGAAGCAGATGGAGGTCCAGTGAGTTAACTTTCCGAGTTTCTTTTTCGGCCTTTCGACCAACACTCCCGCCGAGTCAACTCGTTCCTCGAGTCTGCGCGAGTTGACCACTGTGCCTAGGTAGAGGAACTCGAAGCTGGTGGAGGAGCCGGTCCGGACCTTGTGGGTACCACTGAAGGAATGGCCGAGATTGGGCGCCTGGAATAGCCTGTTGGTGTGCTTGGATCTAACATACGACTTTTGGTCCTCGTCATCAGGGAAGTTGCGGCGGTTATGGTGTGGAACCAGCATGGGCACGGCTTGGAGAAAATGAAGAATAAGAGAAAGTTCGAAGAAAATGAAGAAGAAAGTGAATGTAGGTAAAATGACTTTTTTGCCCTTGAAGGCAGTCATTCGGAAGAAATGCGGATACCTACTTGACGGAAGAATGGATGAAAAATTAAAAAATTTAACAGTAGGATGTAAATTGACTAATTATGAGAGTTGAAGGGGAAATTGGCTAAAATTAAAGTTGAGGGGGTAAATTGATGACTACCTCTTCAAATAAATTACAACATGTATTGGCAAATAGAAAAAGGCATATTGTAGATTTGTCTCCCGAATTTGTATAGAGTTGTCAATTTCCTCCTTGATTTTTAATTTTAGCCCATTACATCTGAATAATTATAATTAGCCAAGTTCTTGAACTTTATGTCACAGCCCGTCCCGAAAGATTATGTTCCTAGGCGTGAGATTACTTATTTACCCTTGGACGTTTTGTGTGGTTATGTGGGTGAAATTTTATTTGGTCAAATTCTAAATTTTCCTAAGTTTTTGGAACACATAGGAATTAAAGTGTTTATTTGGTTTTGGTTGAGGACCATGTGTGCCACACACACATACACAATTACACTTCCTCTCTCTCTCATTCATGTGCACTCTCTCTCTCTCCTCCCTCTCGACTTTCTCCTGTTTCCGTCAACCTTGTACGGACGAACGTCAAATTCACCATTCACGCACAGATCAACGTTAAAAAGGTAATGTTCTTGTTCCCTACAAGCTCCTAAGTCCATTCGTACCGTTTTTAGGACTTGAAAACCCCAAAAACCCCGAGAACTCTAACCCCATATTTCATGCATTGTTCATGCACTAATTAATATGAGGTTTTTAGGAGTTTTTAAGGACATAGGAAGCTTTGAATCATCCTCACGAAGCTCGGAGAAGAAAAACCAAGCGATTTGGACGTCGGGATCGTTAGTTTCAAGCTTGGCCGGTTTTTCTTGAATTTCTCCGGCGAGATCTCGTGATCTTTGGGGCTTTAAACAGGTAAGGAAATGTTCTACAAGTTAAGAGCTTCAATTTGGTACTGGTTTCATGAAATTTGGTTGAAAAACGAGTGAGATATCAAAGTTTGAAAAATTCCCAGTTTTCCGGCGACGACCACGGTCGCCGGAGTTATGAGGTAGGGGATGACGGAATATTCCATCAACTTTGACGGAATATTTCTAACGGCGTTGGTTAGTTTAACGGATTTCGTTACTATTCCACGGAATATTCCTAACGGCAGTTAGGGTTTCCGTTAGGGTTCCCTGCGCGTGGCGGCGTGTGTTGCCGTGCCTAGGCCGGCGCATGGCGGCACGTGAGTGGTCAAAAAATTATTCTAAAAATATAGAGATGTTCGTGGAGTTGTGTAGATCACGTTGGTATATTCAAACACCCCATTTGAGCATTTTATGAGAACTTATTAGCTAGTTTTGTCTATGTGCTTTAAATGATGTTTTTATAGTTATTTTGCATATAGGGGAGACTTATCCCTAGGACGAGCGCGGTCAAGGGTGACTCGGGGGCTACGACCCTTCGACATACCAATGAGTGGGCTTTTGGTTTTCAGTATATACTTATATACTTGATAATTTCCCAGAAAACTACGTTTAAATGAAGTATGCCTTGAATTGCCATGCATATAAATTTATATTCTGTATATGAGTGATATATGATGCATAATATATAATTTATGGTGCTGTGGACGCTCAAGTAAGTACCAGGTGAGTTATGTTTGGTTATGTGATGTATCGATGATGTGATATGTGATTGAGAAACATAGAGCTCATAAACCTGCACCTAGGGTGATTGTGATTCAGCCAGAGATATGACACATGCCTGTATATTATGTCACCTCCCGCACCATATGCTCACTTTGGATCCAATTTAGGTGCACAGTCATGTCGTACAGACCATCGTAGGTGGTTCCGACTCATAGGTGACTAGCGAATTATCGCCCAGCTATCATGAGAGAGTAATATTGAGCATAACTATATTACACCCGGTCTTGTCGTACATATCCCGTCTTAGTGGTTCCGACTTATGTGCAGTGTAATGTCGTATAGGTCATGGTAGTGACTCCGGCTAGATTGACTAATGAGCTATGAATTTAGCCGTACAGACTTATGCAGGGATTCCGGCTAATATATTATTTTTCCATGAATTTATTCTCACCTGAGTTACTTATTCTATTTTTATGTTTTGGCATGACATACTTATGAATATGGTTATGTGAAGCATGATTTGAATTGAGATACTTATATATACGATTATGCATATGTTTATATTCTATTTATGGGAAAAATTATACATGTTTTACGGCGAGGGGATAGAATTGTTGAGAAATGAAATGGTTTTGTAAAACATTTGTTTTTGCCCACTCACGTTTTCTGTTTTTCGCCCCTCTAGGTTTTAGGTAAGCTTGCTGTTGGTGGCGTATGAGGATTTCGGCGGTTCTGACATATTAAAATAATTGTAGGACATCTTATGGTACTGTATAATTAGTACTTGTCCTACTGGATTGCACCTAGACTTTCTATGCTCTGATTAGGAGTAATTACACTTGTATCTCACTCTTAGCACTTCCGGTTTATTAGTGCACTTTAGTAGCTTTCGGTTTTTATTTATTCGTATAACTCTTATCTTTACTGCTTCCGCAATGTGCACTTGGCTACGTCATCCTCACGTGAAGGCCAGCATGCCTCGATCTCGGTCGGGGTGTGTCACTTTAATTTTAACCGATTATTCTCCTAAACTTTTATAAATATCCCTTGACGCTAGATATAAAAAATATCATTCAATTTTCTATCTATTTTGATCACTCAAATAACACATGACAACTGTATGGGGGCAAAAATAATGGGAAACTTGATGGATGAACAATTTCAAAATCTAATGCTGGGGGAATTAACTATTTATAAAAATTTTAGGAGGGGAAATCAGTTAAAGTTAAAGTTAAAGAAGGAAATTGGCTAATTATAAAACTTTAAAGGGTAACGGCTAAAATTAAAGTTCAAGGGAAAATTGATGGCTCTAGGTGGCGGTGGGGGGGGGGGGGGGGGGTTGTAAGGGTGGGGGACAGACAAATACCTCAAAGAAAAAATAATTGAGCCTGTTGTTCACTCACAATAATTGAGGTAGTTTGTGTGCGTCCTGTAATTAAAGTAGTTTAGAGTAATTTACCTATTTTTTTTAATGTGAGTGTCATACCACCAAATCAGGGCCGGCCCAGGCCCAGTGCAAGCAGGGCAACCGTCCGGGGCCCAAAAATATTGGGGGCACCAAAATTATTAGGGTGGTATATTTATATATGTTTTCATAAGAGTATAAATTTATAAAATTTGGTTCAATGACACAGAAATTTAAGTAGAAGAGGTGGTTTGGTCATTTGAAAATAATGAGAGGTCTTGAGTTCAAAACACCACATGTGCTTATTTACTTTCTAATTTTTACAAATTTCTTTTCATAAGAGTATAAATTTATAAAATTTGGTTAAAGGATCAAGAAGTTTAATTAGAAGCAATGGTTTTTGTGGTTTAAAATTAGCAAGAGGTCCTAAGTTCGAAACGTTATGGGCATGTTTATTTTTTTCAATTTTAACAAATTTTTGTTTGGTTGTTAATTTATTTTTAGTTACTAGCTAGTAGCTATGTAGGTTGTTATTTTTAAATATTCGTTTCAATTTAAGTCTAATCTTCAACAATGAGTAATACGTAGACCAAATTTGTAGCGCACATTTGTAAATTATATGACGTGTTATCAAAATATTTAATTTAATGTTCATTCATTACTAATACATATCAATTAAAGACTCGAAAACATCATTATTTTTTTAGTCCCATATTGACAAGGTTAGTAAATAAGAAAAAACACCTCATGATTTATACAAAAACACTTTCAAAGTTCAAATGGAAAACAAAACTCATCATCTATCTACTTATAAGCCCAGAGTTGTTTGGTTTTCTTCTCTCAATACAAAATAAATTAGTCCTTTTGTGTTTCTAAATTATTGAGTTTGAAGTGCTTTTCTAAGTATAATTTTATCAATGTCTTACCTGTGAAAATAAATAATTTTCTTATATGAAGTTATGTCACTTTTTTTGGCGTCGCCCCGGGCCTCAAAAATCTCTGGACCGGCCATGCACCAAATTATACTAGTTTTATTATTATTATTATTATTGAAGCCAAATGATACTAATGTAATGGGTAAACGATACAGTTAATCATGAACCTTGGGTATTGTATTGATAAAGAATATTGAGACAAATCTCTCTGGTCTAATCATTTGATATCAACACGTTATCAACTATCAATATGTCATTTATATTATCAATCGTATCGATACTTCAATTAGATAGTTCTCCATATTTTTTATCATGGAATTCTATATTTCCTGACGGACTAGTCAAGCAATTTGACCTAACTTTTTTTTTCTTTCTATTTGTGTGAACTTACAACACCATATCATATTTGTGACAATCACACTTAAAAGCTTGTTGATAAATACGACCTTTTTAATGCTTGTTTTATTCTTCAACAAATGCGAACCTTTGTTACATACGTTTTCATAAACATGAAATTAATTTGTCCTTTGACTTTATATTGTAATTATGATTCAAAATTACATTGTTTAAATGTCTAGTATTAATGATCAAAGTAACGTTATTGTTGAGACATAGCGATTTAATTGATGAATATTCGAGTGTAGTGAAATGATGAACTACGAATGGCTTGATCCCTAATGAGGGTACGTAGGCAGTCTAACGAGGAGGTTAGATGCAGCCATAAAGTATACGAAAAACTACTATGCGATTCTATTCTCGAGTTGTGCTTTGTACATATCCTGGAGGCGGGGTATGTTAGATATACGAGTATTGGTGTCGTCACGTGTCGATCCTGGATATATGTTGGGATCGGGGCGTGACAAAAATAATGGGAAACTTGATGGATGAACAATTTCAAAATCTAATGCTGGGGGAATTAACTATTTATAAAATATTTAGGAGGGGTAATCAGTTAAAGTTAAAGTTAAGGAAGGAAATTGGCTAATTATAAAATTTTAAAGGGTAATCGGCTAAAATTAAAGTTCAAGGGAAAATTGATGGCTCTAGGTGGCGGTGGGGTGGGGGGGGGGTGGTGGGTTGTAAGGGTGGGGGACAGACGAATACCTCAAAGAAAAAATAATTGGGCCCGTTGTTCACTCACAATAATTGAGGTAGTTTGTGTGCGTCTTGTAATTAAAGTAGTTTAGAGTAATTTACCTAATTTTTTAATGTGAGTGTCATACCACCAAATTATACTAGTTTTATTATTATTATTATTATTATTATTATTATTGAAGCCAAATGATACTAATGTAATGGGTAAACAATACAGTTAATCATGAACCTTGGGTATTGTACTGATAAAGAATATTGAGACAAATCTCTCTGGTCTAATCATTTGATATCAACTATCAATATGTCATTTATATTATCAATCGTATCGATACTTCAATTACATAGTTCTCCATATTTTTTATCATGGAATTCTATATTTCCTGACGGACTAGTCAAGCAATTTGACCTAACTTTTTTTTTCTTTCTATTTGTGTGAACTTACAACACCATATCATATTTGTGACATCACACTTAAAAGCTTGTTGATAAATACGACCTTTTTAATGCTTATTTTATTCTTCAACAAATGCGAACCTTTGTTACATACGTTTTCATAAACATGAAATGAATTTGTCCTCTGATTTTATATCGTAATTATGATTCAAAATTACATTGTTTAAATGTCTAGTATTAATGATCAAAGTAACGTTATTGTGAAAGTTTGTGATTAAATCACCAGATAGTGTTGTTTAGTGATTCAAATTTAATTGTCACTTTATATATAAAGTCAGCATCATAAAATAGTGAAATTTTCAAATATTGCCAAAACGCCCTTTTATAAATAGGGGTGTCAAAATAAAATAATTTAATGAAATAGGGATAAATTGGTAAAATTGAGAACATTTCAATTTAGAAATAGAAAAATAATAAACAAAAAAAGATGCCTTTTCGTGCAAACAGCCGTACACCTTTCCAAAAATATCTGCAGAGAAAAATGAAAAGGAGAATATGTTAGTTGACCCGGCCCAACCCAACTAAAAATCTCCCTCGACCGACTGAATGACCGGCAGTTCGCAATGGACACGTGTACGTCCATGATCTGCTGGCCCGCCAGACTCGGCCGTGGACCCATGGACGCAAAGTATTACCGTCTTCTTCTCCTTGTATACAAACACGGAAGAGCCCCAAAATTCCATCCGTTCTGATCTCCATTTCTGCGATCTCTGAATCTCCTTTTGACTTTGACCCACCACCACATTAGGCCGTTATTCCTTTCTCCGCCATGCTCCGCTGCTAAAACCCCCGATTTCACGACGACCCTGAAGCCGGTTTTCTCAGATTTTGCAGCTCTGGTTCACGATCTGGGGCGGTTTTGCTGCGACGTTCGGGTTTAGGGGTTTCGAAGGGCATACGAGAATGCCTTCGGTGCCCACTCACCTCCTCCTACGACCCTCGGTCCCTAACTTGACTTCCTTCCACGGCGGCTCTTGCTCTCATCGTCTGAAACGTCTCGAAAAGGGTGATCGGCGCGGTAATCTTAGTTAACATTCGGTTTTAATCTCACTTGGGTTCGTTTATCTTGTGGTTCTTGCTCAGCTTCCCAGTTTGTAGCGAAGGTTAGAGAGTTTTCGTCGAGATTTCTTCGAGAAATCTGAGGTTTTAGGGTTCGAAGAACTTTTTCTTAAGGCTTTAAGAAATTTGAAATCGTTTTGTCAGATCTTGGTGCGAAGGCTTTCTTGCTGTTAACTTTTTTCGAGGTAATTAATTTTATGAATTTATGTTTATTTATGTTGATTGGTATTGTTTATATTTAGGTTCAGAGTATGAGGCTGCTGGATATTTTTGGATTATATATATATGTAGTTATTTGTAGTTTATTTATGATTTGGTGAACTGTGTTGATTTGATTTCTCCGATGATGTCTGATGTTGTTAAAATGTGGATTCTGGCATTTTGTAGAATTTGTAATTGTAGATGGACATAAGCTCTCCTCGTGGGAAATCGGTGTTGCGAAATGTAGACAGTTTGCAAGGTTTGCAGCCCTCTGTGAACCAAGAGCAAATTCGTACTAGTTTGCTTGAAGATTATTCGGTAAGCGGGCTTGTAAGTGCTGTTGGTGAGTCCTTGAATATCAGCGTTGGAGAAGACTCGACTGATGTTAAAGACGTTGGAAGAGAGTCGACTGATGTCAAAGATGTTGGAAGAGAGTCGACTGATGTCAAAGATGTTGGAAAAGAGTCGAGGATTGATGTTAAAGATGTTGGAAGAGAGTCAATTGATGTCAAACATGTTGGAAAAGAGTCGATTGATGTCAAACATGTTGGAGAAGTGGAACATGCTTCTGATGGGTATAATACTATTGGTGTGGAGAAGAGAAACACACATGAAGATCCTAATGCACAGCAGGGAAAAGTCACTCGAAAATGCTTGAACAAGTGTGCAATCTTTCCTAATCCTACTGGTGTGCTCTCCCCTAATGCCTCCGCAAGCATAGTAAAGGAGGAACCTAAAGAAGCACTATGCGGGGATGAACATCATCACCAAGCCTGCTTGTGCTCGGTGTCTTTGCCTGTAAGTTATCTATATGCTTACTGGAAGAGCCTATTGTCCCCAGAGTTGTGCACTTTATTCCCCCTAATACTATGTTTTCTCTCTTGGATATCCCGTTAATCATTACCACTTTTG
Organism: Malus fusca; assembly: GCA_035220775.1. Taxonomy (NCBI): domain Eukaryota; kingdom Viridiplantae; phylum Streptophyta; class Magnoliopsida; order Rosales; family Rosaceae; genus Malus; species Malus fusca. The sequence goes on from CM069070.1 coordinate 21,297,868, forward strand.
TTTTCAGTTGATATACTTAAGGAACCTGTTGTTATTGTAATGAGCTCATAGCCTTACACGGACTATGCCTAGCTTGATATACAGCACATCAAACAAAATGGTGAATGTGGTTTAGAGTATCCGGTCATGCTCCCCCTCTTGGCTCCACTTCAAGTGTGGGAGGCGGAATGTGTTTGTTTCTTTGTGTTTTAGCGAACGTTCATTTTTATCCTGTTCATTATGCCTTGTCCTTGATGTTGGATGGTTGCTCTGTAGTATATCATGCAAGGTATAGAAGCGGCATATTTTTTTCTGTGCATCTCCTCTATTAGGTTCTCCAGAAAATATAGATGTAAAATTTAGTGTAATTATATTTATGCATTAATGTACAACAACGTAAATTTGGCAAGTGTAAAATAGGTGGCAGAGTAGTATGCTGTCTTCTAGTTTTGGAATGGTTGAACTGGTACTTGAAAAGAAATGTTGTGATAGTCTAGTTTCCGATGATGTGCTCACTACGTTGGTCTTATGGTTCTTAATGCCTTGTGCAGGCTCCTTCGAAGCTACTTTCTGCTCTGAAAGGTAGCCGGGAGAAAGAGGGCTTATCACCCGGGAAACTTTCTGTCACTTGGGCCCCTGATGTGTACGATCCGCCTGCTACATCAATGTCGCACACAGTTACAGGCAAGAAACAGCAGAAGTCAAAGAACAAGAAGAATTGGAAGAAAGATGGAAAGAAGGGGCAAAAGAGCAGCTCTTCACGTGGAAAAGATAAGAAGCAATATCGCAAATCTGGGGCTTCTGAGAGGTGTCACAGATCTCTGGATCCCCGTGAAACATTGGTCGACCCAAACAATGGTTTTGGTGAGCTTGTGGTAGGCAGCCCAGACCAGCATTCTTATTGTGGGAGCTCCGTCTTGAAAAATTCGCTCACTAACGTGCATTACCCAGTTGCAGAAGCCTCGTAAGCAAACGTAATATCACATCCTACGCTGTGTGCATAAATAAGTTGCTAGAGACAATGTTATGTTTATGAGTGTCTCAGAAAACTTGGAACAATGTGCTACTCTATTTATACCCAGTGTGGTGATTTCTTTATATGTTGTATTTTTGCTATGCTTCTTTCAGAGCAGCGTTTTGTAATTAGTATTACTGTGTTTGTGGCATGCATTTCTACTGTGAATCGGCTTTTTGCTCGCAGAATGCTATCTTATTTGGTTGACCCGATTACGATTTGTTAATTTTCTGCTTGGATTTTGTCTGCGGGTTTATGAATTCATACATCAACAGCATCGTGGAACCCTAATTTATGTGGAAGTTCAGTTATGTTTGCTGTGCTTGGCGACGTTTTCATTTTGTACTGCCATTTCCCTTGTCGAGTATAACTGTTACTTAAGGTTGTGTTAAAGGCCGTATAAATTGAGCTGGTGTTCTAGACCAACGGCTAAATTCAAAATGGAATTGAAGAGTTAACAGCCTGAATAATCTCATTTGGTATTTTGATGAGTAGATTTTATATTATATATTTTACCCTAATCTTAGTATATTTTGGTTAATGTTTTGGAAGAATTTTGATACTTTGAATTGTATTTTCAATATAGGACTTTCGACTTCCTCTGGAGCAAAACAGGACCAAAATGACGAATTTTGGAGTAATTCCAATTGGAGGACGTTCGTGAGTCACTTAGCTTGATCGTATCAAAATTTGGGATTTTTCCACCAAGCGGTTATTTTATGGCGATAAAATAAAAGAGCGATGCGCAGTGCTGGAAAATGACGTTTTTGGACTTAAATTGCGTTTTTGGAGCCCAAGATGACCTCGGATAGGTTCGTGGCCTTCTGGAAAAGTGTTCAGAATATTCCAAACATTAAATCCAGCTTTATTGGGCCAGTTTTGGAGCAGCTTATGGGTCCAAAACGTGGCTGTTCAGATTTTAGACGAATTTTACCAGTTAATTTAGGGTTTGTTTCCTAATTTATTGGGTTTTTATTAATTTTTAGTTTCCTAGGGTTTAGGGGGAGGCTTGGCAGATATATTGCTTGACCGTCTACCATATTTCCGTACGCTTTATTTTATGCAACTTGGGAGACAGAAAGAATTGCTAGGGTTTTGGAGATTTTCTACTCTAAGGTGTTTTCAATCTTTTTCTTAATAATATTTTCTATGATTTCAATTATGAATATTCGTAACTAATTTCTTTTGCTAGGGCGAAGCCTTAAGCCTTAGCATGAATATGTGATTTTTATTTAATTGCTTATGATTGATTGCATGCGTACTTTGAATTGTTAATGACCGGGATAAAAACTATCTAATTGTCTTAATGGCTGATCACCATTAGGATCTTTAGAAAAGTAATTTGATGCAATTTTGGTCGGAAGGTTCCCTGAAATTGACGCTGGCTTCTTGTGATTAATAATTGTAATTTCGCTTAGGATGAATATCACGTCTTAAGGATTGCATGGTTTTTCAAAGGATTTTCATAAAGCATAATGAGTCTTTCATGTTCAGATTTGATCCGAACGTCCGGACGGATTGCATGTTAGATATACGTTCTATGTTGGAGGTTCCAAGTAGAATATGAATTAGGAAAATCTAACCTTCAAATTGGCATGTGTAGATCATAAGTAATTGGTAAAAGTTCATAGGATTGCTAGGTGATGGTGGAACCCTAGTGCTTTCTTTATTTGATTTCTCCCAAAACTGTTTTCTTTTCCCTCTAGTTTTAATATTGCATATTGTCTTATCTTTATTAATTAAATTCGTTTTTAATTTAAGTAGGTTATAAAATCAATCATCTAAATTTCTACATTACAATAATTAAATAGAATCTGATTAGTTTCGAATTATTAAATAATCCATGTGGAGACGACCTTGCGAGATCCGTTTATACTACAATAACCTTGTGATTCTTGCAAGTAAAATAGGAGATTTAAGCCCGTTCACATGAGTAGTAAAAATCCTATCAGAATTCCAGTTGGGGTTGCACAATGACGAAATGACTACTTTATGTTGTGTACTCGGCATTAATTTTAACATAATCGTAACTTAGGTCACAACCCCATGCTTGACCTCGTCCCGGGCCATCACCTGTTCAAAAGTAGAGGGCATATCAAGAACGAAAGACACGAAAGATGTACAAAAATAGTTGAGTTTGCAGGTTTAGTATTCAGTCAGATTAGGTATAAATTATAATCATGGTTCTAACTGAATATCCGACTTGAATCTCCTCCAAATGTTTCAGAAACTTACCTACGGATACACTAATTACAACTGTACCGTGGATCTCACCAGCCTTCTTGAGGTAGTTACTAGCCGAACTCCTGAAAGAAATATAGCTAGTCAAACAACTAGGTTTAAAGGTCGATCTACTCGGAGGGGAGAAAGATGACGAGCGAAACGATTTTGTTACCTGTCAAATAATTGTGGCTCCCCACCATCCATGAGCAGAATATCCCCTAGTAATACTTGGAGCTTGCTTTGGTCGAAAGGTATCCCTGCATAGCCTGCAGCAGCAGCGATTCGCCCCCAGTTTGGGTCTCGGCCATATATTGCAGCCTGATTGACATTTGGGAATTAAATTTAGTATTTGGTACACATGAGCATCAAAAAGGTAGGCCGAGTTCGGATATCATGCCTTTACTAGTGAAGAAGATGCCACCGACCGTGCTATTTTTGCTGCTTCAGCCTCACTGTCTGCACCAGTCACCGTGACCTGCACATCTAAGTCCGGATTAGCAAACACATCTTCGAAATCATATATGAAATACCTCAATTTCATCATCCTCAAAAATCAAAGTGCAAACAATTAGCATAGTCTGGTACTTACCCAGATCCCACACTGAGCACTTTACAATACTACGTTATACTTGTGAGATTAAAGAACAATTTGACTTTAGCTTGAAAATTAAAATTAGAAAAACAGTGAAAATTAGCAATCTGGAATAAGAATGCAGACCTCAATTAAGCAGGTTGCTCCTTCTCCGTCCCAAGCTATTGATTTGGCAAGACCTTGCATTACCTGCAAAATGACACAACAATTGCAATCCTAAAAATTGGATTTAGACCACATACAACAGCTCAAATGGAAAACACTAACTTATTTTTTCCATTTAATTCCTGAAATTTGGATCTCACTCTAGGAGATTTTTAGACCACGGAGGTTAGGTAAAAATTAAATGCGCGGAACTAACCACATCAAGGCATGCTTGAAGTTGGACTGCTTCGTTACTGTTGTAGGAAGATATCTTGGTTCCAGATAGTCCACTAGCTAACGCAATGACAGTATCATTGGTACTTGTATCACCATCTACCTGCAATGAGAAAACACCTTAAGTGGGTTATCATACTACAAAAGAAAGATGCAGCAGGTTGATTACACTCTGTTGGGTGTTAGTCCCACTAACTATGATATTTCGAAAAAAGAGAAAATAGAAAGTTTACTTACTGTTATTTGGTTGAAGCTTCGGTTGACAGCAATTTGAACCATTTTTCTCCAAACATCACTGCTAACCATTGCATCGGTTGTTACTACCTGTTCCCATATAAAACTCTTAGTAACATTAGGTACTAGTAACAAACATCAGCAGTAACTTTAGAAGACATACTCCCAGCATGGTAGCCATATTTGGGTGGATCATCCCGGAACCTTTTGCCATTCCCCCGACTCTTATATTTGTCCCTCCAACCTGAGCAATCACCAGTTTAGTAAGGAACTGACTGATTTTTCAAAGTTGTTTTTATTTCCAATGTTGTTTACTTGGTAGTAATATGCAGAAGCTAGATCACAATTAAAGAATGTGACATTAGTTTACTTTAAAGAGAGTAAATATACTTGGAAATTGTAAAGCCAACGTTTTGGCATCGCTGATTATGCATAAAACAAAACTTCAAACAAAAGCAAGCAACATAAGAGTTGCTCCTGATTGGGTCAATGGTACAGTGTCTTTATCAAGACCCGTACAAGACAAGCACTGAGCACATTAACAAAAACAATTCCAAAAAAAAACAGATATCTCATGCATCAAGGATATAAATACAGGAAACATTGCACACCTGAGACTGCATTGCCACACTCTTGCTAACGAGGTCGGTTGTTGTGATTGCCACTGCTGCAGCATTTGCCCTGCAGACCGAACCAAAATGGCACATCAGGGATATGATTTTAAAATTTTTAAATCCCCTAGTTTCACAACAAAAAAGAATAGCATGCACTCAAAAAACAAGAGAGAACAAGAGAGTTAGTTTACATCAAAGAGAATAAAGTACTTGGAAATTCGATGCCGAAAATAAATACAACCAGGTACATAAACATGAAAGTATGTCATTTATATGAGCTAAGTCTACAAGCATTAACATTTACCCATCAGTTGACGATGACAGTGAATTAACCAGTTTTGGAAGAGATTTTAGAAGTGCTTCCTGCATATGAGAATTAACGAATGAATCGTTTATACAACACTAAGAACATGTCAAGTTATATATCTGCCATAAAAAAATCATGTAACATTTATCAGTCAATCTGTTAATATTCCAAGAAATACTGTGCACGTCAGTATGATTAGAAATGAGCAGAAGAAGAAAACAGAAATATGGTGGCTATATATTAACCTTCTTTATCATTTGACCAATCACACCAGTGGATTCAATCAGCACTTCCTCTTGTCTCAAATGAAGCAGCTGCAGTACAAAAATTCATGTTGAACTTGATAAAAAAAAAATCAAGCCTATGCAAGAGTATCTATGAGATTCACGTGTTTGTCGCTCTCCACATACCTTAGCAAGGCTGCTGGAGCACTCTATTACATCTTGATATCCCGCATCACCCTGGACAGAATTGGAATGTAGCAAAACTTAACTATAACAACATACTCCGAGAGTGATTTAACAAGCAATAAAGTTTGGAAGACAAAATAAATAGAAAATTGACAATAGACATCGATAAATGTGCTACCGTTGCTGCATTGGCTTGACCAGCATTGATCAAAACTGCTCGCGCCTAGCAGATAATCAAAAACACAAAAATGATATCAAACACAACAACAAATTTCCAGTAATTCCAGCATCATTAGCTAATAAGTGAAAGAAGCATTGAAACAAAAGACAGTCAAGAACACCGTTTCTGAAGTCTTTAATACAGATTTGCAATACAACACCGGCGCAGCTGCTACCACATTCGTGGTAAACGATCCTGCAATTAATCAAACTTAAAAATCATTACAAAAATGAAAAATTACACAGAATCAACTAGCTCAAGATGAGATTAATTACTCACCAGCAGAAGTGGCATCAACATCACAAGTGACAAGCGCGAGATCAGGCTTGTCGCCTTTGGCACGAAGACCGCCATACAATCCGGAAGCTTTGAATCCTTCTGCAGCTGTAACTCCGCCGGGAATCTACAGAATCACGAATAAAGTCACAGTCTTGATCAATATTAAAGAAACATGAAAACGAAATTGCACAGAAAAATGCAACTAAAACAAAAACAGCATCGTGGAGAAGGTCAACCTGCTTCCAAGGTCCTTCCGGAAGGAAAATGGGGGCTGCCGGAATGTGAGCGGAGACTTCAACTGCAGACATGGAAATAGCGGGAATTTTGAAGTCCCGTCGAGACGAACCGAAACAAGGGATTGCTGAGAATTTGACGGAGACGGATTGAGGAACGTAGAGATACATTTCGGCAATAACACCTTCGAGTTGGATTTGAAAACGGTGGTTTTAGGGTTTTGCGGCTGTTAAACGTATTCTTTCTATTTTTTGGGCGGCCGAAACGTTTCAAACAGTAATGGTGTGGACGTAAGGAGAAAGTTTTAAAGGATAGTACTTGGGTACTCACTGGTGATTACCAAAAAAGTGACTCTTTGAAGTGGTCCAATTAAAATTTTACACCTGTTATGTCCATACACTTTCAAAAAGATTTTTCAGTGTAACCGTCACACAAAGTGGTACACCACATATCTCTATATAAATGATGGGTTATGTGTTTTAAAAAGTTAATAACTTAAAAATTAAAATTTTCCAACACTTGCATAAAAACACATGATGTATCATCCGTGTTTTCATCACAACTAAAAATTTCTTCATATATCCCACCATTTATATAGTGATACGTGATACCATCCATGTACCGGTTACATTGTAAAATCTCTCCTAGATATGCTCATACACAAACATCCCTCTTCTTCCTCACTGTCAACCCATCTCTTCTCCGTCCGCTCTGATCGTTTCTCTCCGACGACCCCAACCCTAATTCCTTTTATTTTCCAACGACCACCTCTAATCCCTCGCTTCTCCGGCAACCGCCTCCGATTCTAATTTTTTCCGGCAACTGCGAATAGATGGCCTCCCGCGATGGACGTTGTCGTTCCCCGCCGGCCTTAACCTGCTGCTCCCCGATGGACGCCCTTGATTTCAATCTTCTGTTGTGTGGTCATAATCCCGATCTTCAAGCCATGGTGAAGAGGGCGATGTTTGGATGAGTTGTTACCGTTGTTTGGTTACATGTTTTATATAACTTAAAATTTAACAGGTGTCTTATTTACACCACTTCAAAGAGTCAGTGTTTTGTGTACTCCACGGTGAGTAGCCAAGTATTGCCCTGTCTTTCGTGTGAGTCCTACCGTCAATGCCACATATAACAAGTTCAAAGACAAGATAATGAAAGTGTTGCCTCTTAGGACTACAGTTAATGGTAATGTTGACAAGGTTAAGGTTCGGTTTTCATGGAAGGTGAATTCACCATAAATTATTATGACTGATCTGTTGGGTGACGTAGTCAAGTCCCTCACTCTGTTGGTATGAGTACATTATGCCATCTCTAACCGAGGGCTGGCCAGAGAGCTCGTTTTAGCCCTCTGGCCCTCCAAGATTCCCCAAGATATTAATATTTTAATGAACAGTACAGAGCCATATTTGCCTCCGTCTCCAACTGAGGGCCAGATGGCTCGTTTTAGCCCTGTCACAAAAAACCGTCTCCAACCGAGGGCCATAGGGCAAAACATAATTTATTATGCAAAAGTACAAATTTTGTGAAATAGAAGTTCTAGGAAAAAAATGGAATTTAAAAAAATATGAAACAAATTTTGTGAAATAGAAGTTATAGGAAAAAAAATGGAATTTAAAAAAAATATGAAATAAATTTTGTGAAATAGAAGTTCTAGGAAAAAAATAGAAGTTATATGAAAATTTTGTAAATAAAAAATAATCATAATAATGTAAAAAAAAAATCAAATCAAATGCAACGGCTAGTAGCCGTTTCATTTGAATTTTTAAAAAAAAATCATGTCGGTTATAACCGACAGGAATAACAAAACTAAAAAAAAAAATAGCCAGCCGCCCTTTGAAATTCCGTGGGGCCCTCCCAGATTCCCGAGCCCTCTGGCCTAGCCCTCGGTTGGAGACGGTTTTAGGGCTATTTTCGGCCATCTGGCCCTCTGGACCCTTCGGTTGGAGATGACCTTATTGTACTAAAAAAAAGAGTACTGACAGTGTATGATTGACTTAAAGGATACTTTGTGTGAAATCCCGTTCCCGGATTTCATTATTATAATCTACGTATTTGTATTATTGAGATCTTATATTATTTTTTTGAGAAATTATATTAAATTATTGGATTTAGATTTTAATTAAATTAGTTACGAAGTTTGGAAGTTTGGAAAGTAATTATCTAAAATTCGTTGACCTTTCGGGGTCACGATTAATGTTTTCGAATAGATCTTGAAACCACGAACGGATAAACGAAAGACGTTTGCGAGTCCGGGTTTGAACGGTATAGTTACGAACAATTGAAGTTGTGTTACTAAACAATAGATTTTTAAATTTATTTAAAACTCCCACCGTGTGGGAATGGTAACCAATTAGATAAAAGAGTGAGGGACCAAAAGAAAAAAAGAAGAGAACTCTAGAAGCTGCCGGATGGCAGCAGGGGAGAAAAAAAAAGAGAAAGATTCGGGAAAGAAGATAAAAAAAAAACTAGAGAAGAGGGAGACGCTGAGAAACAAAATGCAAAGAGAAGGAACATAGACGTTGGCGCATCTGAGGTAGCTTTGCCACACAAGATGGTCACAGAACCAACAATCATTGTGCAGACAAGGAGTGAAGTTGATCTTCTCGATGATGGCTATAGGTGGCGCAAGTACGGGCAAAAGATGGTCAAAGGGAATCCTCATCCAAGGTGGTAACTTCCTCCATATAAATATTTTTTATTTTCAGTTTTATGGATCGCATTATATGCAAAGGCAAGCAGGTTGTTCTCTCTACATTGTTTCTTACATGTTAATACTCACCATTAATGAAGTAATAGGCTTGCATCTTTCTCAGCCGAGTTAAAATGGGCAATAAATTATTCCGAAAATTCTTTGCACATTATTTGATTGATGGAGGTGAAATCAAGAACTATTAGATGATGGATTCGGAAAAATCTTTAGGGATTGGGATGAATTCAGGATTACTTATGCTCCGATTGATTAATAAACAACTACTTTCTGATCTTAGAGAGCCACATCCTTAGCGTACATTTAAGCAATATGTGAACAATTTAATTCTAATGTTTTTGTTTCCACTGGAGAATTGAAATCCAAGGGGAAGAAAAGAAAAAGAAAAAAAAAAAAGGAAAGAAGGGGGGGAACAAGGAGAGAAACTGTAACCCGACTTTTGAGAGAGGTCGAAGGAAGTATAGAAGGAAGTGTAGAAGATGATGTCTGAAGAAGCAAAAAGAATCATAACGAAGGTATGATTCCTTTTGTCGACCTGCAACATTGGTGAAAACTCCTAGCTCTCTTTGTTCTTTCCATAATTGCTTTGTATCAATCTTCTTATTACTTTCAATTTTATACATTGGGTGTGTTGATCAAATTATCATGTTTTAGGGTTTGGGTAAAAAGGTCAATTCTTGTTTATTGTTGACATAATTGAAATCAAAGTTATAAATATGATTGAATTGTATAGAAGTATTCTGAAGTTATGTTTTGGATTAGAGGAGTTTGGGTTCCAAGTTGCAGGGAACTTATGTGTCTACAGAGAAAAGCTATGTTTCAAGTAGCTTACTTTGGCTCTTGATTTCTATGTCCTAATGGATTTCTTTTGATCCATTATTATGTGTTTTGAAACTAGACATGTCAATGATCAAAGCCCATCTGATTTCACATAAATCTGTTGAGTTTTGATATGTCAAAACCATGTACAAATTTGAGTCACGAAGCTGCCAGGCGACATCAAATACTGGATTTCCAGTTTCGGGGTTCAATTCTGTATCTTGCATAACTTTCAACTTGGAACCCTGTTTCCTACAAATCTTATATGTTTTTAATGTACTCAAAACAAGCGTCGAATCTCATGTAAGTTTGCATCATTTGGTATAGTTATGGGTGTTCAAAATCGGGCTTAATCTTGGTTGACTAAGACTCTTTTTCTGCAGCTTTTGTGGAGATGAGGATGTTGCTTTTGCAATATCAATTCTTCTTACAACTTTAATTTTAATTTACTTATCTGTTTTGAGTTTGTGCTTAAACCACTTGATAAGGTTACGTATTGGGTTCCAAAAGAACCATTTTCTTATACAATTATGTGCCAACGTATTTATGCATTCTTTACCTATTCAGGTTGTGTATACACATATTTGTATATTCATGCATAAGCATGCAAGTTCTTGAACTACACCAAAATAGCCTTTACGTTCGTAATTCTTTTTCATAGGCTGATACGGCTGTTGGGTAGTTCCAACTTTATCGATCAAAGCATTTCTTTAAAGTTAGAAACAATGTATTTTATATAGGTGTGCATTATATGATTCCATCCCTTGGCTTATAAGATAAATTTGAGTAAAGCTGTGATATGATTATAAGGTCAATTATTTTATTGTTTTGGTGCATTTTATATCTACTGAAACACATCATTATTAATGGTCCAGAATTATTCCTTCATGTGTATTTACAATGATTTATTTTAGATCAACCAAAAGGGCATTGAATTTGGATACTGTTACATTAGTAATCCAAAGTAATTTCATTAGGATTAAAATTCAAGTCGTGCATTTAGTAGTATCTTACATTTGTGAAACAGAATTTGGCCACGATGGTGGATCCTTGTGTTAGTAACTAAGAGCAATGCTTAGGAATCTAGGTAAGGGAAATACGACATACCTTTATGGAGATTGATTATATTTAACATCATGAAATGTTATATTATTTATCTCATGGTTGATTACTCTTGTTGAATGCGTACATCATTGGATCACTTGGATGAGAACTGAATTATGGCTTTTGTTGGATGTTTATTGGTTTGATTACGGCTTGCATATGTGTGTGTGTGTACATGAGATGGAATTCTTATCATGCATGGCAATAATAAGAGGAATGTTAGACGAACTACGAATGGCTTGATCCCTGTTGAGGGTACGTAGGCAGTCTAACGAGACGGTTGGATGTAGCCATAAAATATATGGAAATTACTACGCAATTTGGACACTGAGTGGTGCTTTATTCATATCCAGGAGGCAAGGCATGTTAGATATACGAGTATTTGGTGACGTCGCGTGTCGATCCTGGACGTATGTTGGGATCGGGGCATGACACTTTGGATGCGGTCCCTAATCCTTAAAATTTTGTTGATTAAAACCTTAATAGTATTCAAAGTTTGATCAAAGTCTCTTGATTTTGTACACCTCATTATATTACTATTAGTATTTATATTTTTATAGTTTTGACATTAATTGTTTGATATTTTATAAGATTTATAATCCTATAAATTTAAAATCTCTCATTATAATACTATTAGAAACGGTTACAATAAAAAAATTCAAACATTTTGATTTAATAAATGGATAAAAACTATGTAAAAATAAGAAATAATAAATGGCAAAAGAATGTATCCATAGTGTTAAAAAAATTGGTACATTTTACAAAAAAAAAATAGGTACATTTCACATATAACAAAGTGGTACATTAATAAAGAAGAATAGGTACATTATAAATAAATTAGGGTACAGATAAAAGATTAAAAAATTATGAGTACAAATGAATTTTTAAAAAATATAGGTGCTAAAAGAAATTAATACATTGGTACAAAATAAAACTAAAAAGAAAATAGTACAAATTTTTAAAAAATGTTGCAAATTAAAAGTGGGTACAAACTAAAAATATAAATATATGATACAATGACACACCCCGACCTAAATCAGGGCATGCTAGCTGTCACGTGAGGGTGACGTAGCCATGTGCACAGTGCGGAAGCAATAGATATATAGAGAAATACGAGAGAATAAAAACCAAATCAACTAGAGTACTAGCTAAGATAGAGTGCTAGTGCGAGATTAAGTGAAATACACAACCAGAGCATAAATATCCTAAGTGCAGTCAAGCAGGACAAATACTAATTATTCAACACCCAAAGGTGATCCTACATTAATGATGTTCTGTCAGAACCCTCGTCGAAAACCTCGTGATCCACCAAGCACTTCTATCTAAAACCTGGAGGGGCGCAAAACAGAAAGTGTGAGTGGGCAAAAACAAAGTTTTTCAAAATCATTTCATTTCTCAAAAGTTCTAACCCCTCGCCGTAAAACCTGTATAATTTCCCATAAAATATATATACTAGAACAGAAATCATACTCAACATGAAAATCCATAGAAGTATACCATGCCAAAGTATCTCAATGCAATGCTATAAGTAATCCAGGCAAATTATTGAAGGAAATTTTGTGAAAAACATGTTCATTTGAATAACATCATATAGCATGCAATTAACAATTAAAGGCGGAATCATGCTTTCATGCATTCAAAAACAAAACATCTACCATGAAATTCAAAGCCTAGTAGATTGGTGAACCTTGACTCAACTTAAAAACAACAATTTGTTAGTTGAGAAATATTTACCTTTGTAGATTCCTCTTTGCATATGCAAAGGATAATCACCCAAGAGATAGGGCCTTCATTCCTTGCTTCTTAGCTACATGGATTTGGTTAGAAGAATAGGTTCTCCAAGTTCCCAAAATTGAGAACCTCTAAAGATTCTACACCAAGGTTGGATTGGAGAGGAAATGAGTGACCTTGAGGAAATAGAATTGCTAGACAATATCCCCCAAGGTGGTTGGCCTCTTAGAGAGAAATGGAAGCTTTGTGTTCTCACCAATTTTCTCTAAAATCAACAACTTATGAATTTTATGTTATAAAGTTCTTTATATAGTCACTTCTTTAAATGACCTAAAGAACCAAAAACCCTAATTCATCACTATATGGCCGGCCACTCTATTGGATTTGGGCTTTTGGGCCTTTGTGAATCTTTATTCATTAAGTTGTCATACAACTTAAGTCAATGGGCTTTGACGTTCGAAGTCCATTGGGCCTTAAGGTCCAAAAACTATCCCGAGGTCTTTAACGAACTTATTCGTTTGATTAATTAACATATTAATTAATCCTTGCCATAAATAATTAAACCATTTAATTCATCTCCTTTGTTTCTTCAATCTCCACCTTATTTGGTGTACGATACATTAGGTTCCTTTTAGCGAGGCAGTGGGCGATTAAAACCATTTTACATCGATTGTGAATTGAAACTTACTTTCAATTCTCCCTTTAGTGATTACACACGTTTAGGGCTTCCACAAACCATGAGTGACCCCTAGCAGCATATCATGGCTACCCAAGCTAATCAGAAGAGGTAGAGAACCTATTCAGTTTAGGATTACAAATGCAATACGGTCTTTCTCTAATCTAATACTCTTGACCACATTGTTTGGTTTGATAGTTTATTTATTCATGTCTACTATCCAATGTGATTCTTGTGCTTATATGATTACTTTGAATGTGAATTGGAACGCATTCCCAAATCTCATTCATACTCTGGCCAGAGATTTTAATCATATCATAGAGTATTCTCCCTCAAGCCAATTGAAGGTTAGAGATCCCTTGTTGCGCATTCACTTGTCTCCATGACTAAGTGGCTTAACCCCAATGATGTCGTGGACACCCCGATGGGGTGACTTTGACATAATCAAAGATCAAGGACTTAACCACAAGACAACAACTGTGATGCCTCAGGTCAAAGACTAATTTGCATTATCCTAAACATGAGTTCTCATGTGACATGAGTATGAGAACTCCTCGTTGATCGTGTTCAGTGAACTCATTCTCTATTGAGCACCTACGTACTTGTCTTGATGTCACACACACCAATGACTCGAGACTAGTCACTCTCCCTGAGAGAAGACATAGCACGTACTGATCTTATCGGACTGTCAATGCCCAATTGGCAATCCTATGATCAGGAACGTTTAGGATGTGTCTACGAAAGAATGGTCTCATTAATCTAACTTCATTAAATTGCATTCTTCCAATCACATATTCCTTGGACTTTATCGTTTAAGCATATAACATTTATATGAGACGTCTCAAACAATAATGTTTGCCCTTTATATGTAAACTAGATTAGTTTAACATGTGAAATATCCGTAAAGTATCATCATATGAATGGCTTTAGGGCACATTTCCAACAATTATATCAATGTCAAATATCGCATCAGCCAGATCCCTCTAACTCAATATGCATGGCTGAGTATATAGCTCATAACCAATCTCAATCATATCAAATCAAATCCTACACACGAGTCGGAACCACCTAAAGTGGTCTGTATGACAAGACTAGGTGTATAGTAAATATGCTCTAGTGTTACGATCATGTGAAGGCTGTGTGAATAATCGCAGGTCACTTACGAGTCGGAACCACCTAAAGTGGTCTATACGACAAGCATGTGCACCTAACTTGGATCCAAGGTGAGCATATGGTACGGGAGGTGAACATCACGTGAAGGACTGTGCCCTAACTCTGGGCGGGAACACTAACATCGGGTGCAAGTTTATGAGCTCTCATCATATCACATCATAACTTACATAACTGAAGTAACCTCATATCTTTAATTTATGAACTTACCTGGCACTTACTTGTGCGTTCCCAGCACCAATCATAAATATATGCAACTACTAATGCATAAATAAAATAGGCAGATACTTTGCATGGCATTTCAAAACATATAATCATTCAAATTCATTTTCTGGGAAAAATCTCAAGTATATAGGTATATACGGAAAACCAAAAGCCCATTCACCGGTACGTTGAAGGGTCGTAGCCCCCGAGCCTCGATTGATGGCGCTCGTCCTCATGATAGGTCTCACTTATATGCGAAATAACTGAATAAAAGTTATTTAAAGTACATACACAAAACTAGGAATTAACTTCTCATACATTTCTCAAATGGGGTATTTGAATATACCACCATGATCTGCTCATCCTCAGGAACATCCCCATATTTTTAGAAAAATTTTATGATGCCCCACGCGCCGGCAAGGGCACGGCCAGACGCGCCCCCACGCGCGGCCACATGCCTGGCACGCCTAACAGAATCTTTAACGGCGTTAGGAAATATTCCGTCAAAAGTATCATATTCCGTTAAAACTAACCTGACGCCGTCAGAATAATCCGTCAAACTTGATGGAATATTCCGTCGTCTTCAACCTTCGAACTCCGGTGACCGACGCCGTCGCCGAAAAACTGGAAAACTTCAAATCGTCATTTCCCGCTCATTTCTCAACCAAATTTCATGAAATTTATACTAAAATGAAGCTTAGGACGAGAGGAACAAAACCTTACCACTTTCAAGCCTTGAAATCCACAGGATTTTGCCGGAGGAACCTCGATAATCCAGCCAAACTTGAAACTCGCCAAACTCGACTTCCCAACATCCAATTCACTTCGTTTTTCTTCTCCGAGCTTCGTGAAGATGTCCTAAAGCTCAATAGTAGCTTTAAATCTCTTAAAAACTTCGATAACACGAGTGCATGAACAGTGACCCAAAATTGGGTTCTCGGGAAAATGAGGTATTCATGTTCTAGACATGGTATAGATGAGTGCGTGACGATGAGATGAAGATGATGATGCTAACCACGAGCTCGATCTGTGCATGAAATGGAGGGTTCAAGGTTTGTCCGTACAATTGTACGGACATGGAAGAAAATGCGAGAGAAGGAGAGAGAAAGAGAGGGTCAACGGGATTGGGTGTGTGTGTGGTCCTGATTTTCTTACAACCAACCAAAACAATTAGAACCTTTAGTACTAATTGGGTACAAATAATAAGGAATAAAACCTATTGGTCCAAAACCTTAGTCTATACACACACACAACTCAATAATAAAAAGGGTATAATAGAAATTCCCACGCTCTCGAGGATAAATAATATACACGTTCGGGACGGGCTATCACATACAAAGTTTAGGCATAAAACATAAATATACCATACGTAATTTTTCTATCATTGATTAAATATACAATGTCACGTGACGGTATACACATGAGTACAAACACAAATAAAACTTTAAAAAATTGGGCACAAAAAGAAACTAATATATGGGTACAAATTAAAAATGAAAAGAAAATTGGTACAAATTAAAAATAGGTACAAACTAAAAATAAAAATATATGGTAAAAAATTTAGCCATAAATATAAATATACTAATTGTAACATTTTTAACACTAAAGGAATATATTTAAAAATAAAAATATTTTATTATTCAAATAATTAATGATGTTATTAATATCCAAGAACATTGATAAAAAATTGAAAATGAATAGGATTTTAATCAATGAAGTAACAAAAACAAGGATGTGAACCTAATTTTCCCTTGACTTAAATTACTATCTAAATGGCGCATCAAATATAAGTAAGTTCCCTGCCATTTTGAAATCAATTTGCATTATAGAGTATGAAAACACATGTTTTGAAGTGATAGTGCAATTGTTATTACAATCATTGTTTGTAACACTCATCACGTTCCCAATGATCACTCGAGCAACAGGCAGATTATTGTAAGAAACAACTATTCCATCATTCAAACTATCACATACTAGCCTCTCCATACGCGCTCGCGTGCATGTGAGAGGTCATTTTTTGAGCACGGGAGCTATGCGCCCTTTAAAGATGGGTTTGGTTTAGTAATTTTTCTAATCGTTTAACAGTGTTATTTCGTGAGAAATTGTTCATGAATTATGCATGTGAGCGGCTTTCTTATCATATTAGGCATTAAAATGTTCTTATGCTTTTCTTTTTCAAGCATCTTATTGTGATAATTTTTTTCACGGTTATGTTACAAACTATTACTTGCTTTCTAACAACCCAAGTAGTAAAGGTTTACTCTTTATCATGAAAAAAATAATCAACTCAGAATTTTTTTATTTTTTATAAAAAATAATCAACTCTGGTTTGTAAAGAAAAACACTCCTCAAAATCCATATCGGTGGATATCTTCGTAGGGAAACATTCTGTTTTAATAATTTGTCAAAGCTAAACAGTGGTGCAGCAAGATCACGGTGTTCCACCATTCGTGCATTACAAATATCACCCTTAAGATTAAAAACTGAAAAAAAAAAATCAAATTTTCGAAGTGCATGGTTTAACAGAATCAGTGTAAGTTTTTTTTCTTCTTTTTCAAAAGGGGAATCAACTAGTGGCAAGCCATGATTATCCACTCATTCCCGACCCGAAAGGGCTATGGGAAATTTCACCTTGCCCGTGGCCACAGTCAAGTAAACTCACCAGCTCGGAGCATCGAACCCGAAACCTCCCACATTTTTTTGTTTATTGGGGAGCCGCCGCCCGCCAACTTACCATTGGGCCACTTGTGGTTTCAATGTAAGTTCCATAGGTAAAATGTGCCAGAAAGGTTAAGAGAAGGAAATTTAAAGCATGGATAACCGTGTTTAAATAATTCAAGTGTTTGATATTTCTCAATACAAATAACCAGAGAGAGTTAGTGTTGAAACTGCCCTCCTTTTCATCACAATGAGATTAAACCCAAGCAACTTATGCAGTCATCATCCACACCATCCAATCGTCTTGTTTGATCTGAAGCCGGTTTCCGAAGGGTCTTGCGATGCTTGCGGTGGAGGGGCATATCTAGGCTCCCTAGGCTTGGCAGGGTCGACGAAAATAACCCACCCATCCAAGAACTTGGCATTCATTCCTTCTCTAGCTTTCTCAGCTTCTTCAACTGATGCGTATGTGATGAAACCAAACCCCTTTGATCTTTGAGACACCCTATCCATGACCACCTTAGCTGCATGGCCAACAAACGCAATGCGTTCGGGTTAAAGCATTGTAAGAAAGGTTGTTAGGACTTAGGAGAGCAAATGAACAAGCCCAGAATCGACTTTTACCATCTACAATCTGTCCAAATGTGGAAAATGCCTCTTTAAGCTTTTCGTCTGTTGTTAATCTCGAAAGACCTGCTCATTGCAAA
Source organism: Malus fusca (assembly GCA_035220775.1). Lineage (NCBI taxonomy): Eukaryota > Viridiplantae > Streptophyta > Magnoliopsida > Rosales > Rosaceae > Malus > Malus fusca. The sequence goes on from CM069070.1 coordinate 21,316,129, forward strand.
TAACGAAACAATAGTAATGATTCGAGATTCAACATATTCGCGTCTTCAAGATTCTACAAATGGTAATGTAGTCTCCTCAGGAGCTCAACAGTTCTTCAGTATACAGATGGCATATTTACAGCCATATTTGTTCTGTTTTCTTTTCGATCAATTAGTCGAATTATTCGAAAGTATTGGATTGAAGCCTTGTTATTAAATTAAAAAATAACAAAAATTAAACACAGATTGAGGCACAAGAATATGCAATTACAAAAAGGCCTAATCGCTTATAGACCACAACAAACATACACAAAAAGTCTAAAGGAGCACCAAATTATACAAAAAGGAGCACCAATTATATAAACTCGCATAATCTGGGTGGAAACCACAGCCATTGATCGTAATGTGTCAATGTCTCATCGACAGGTAGTCGATATTTAATTTCAGCGAGTGGGATTTGATTTATGATCAATTTAGCCAAGTTCCCAAAAAAGATTCAACCTTTGACAAAATAAGTGAAAAAGAAAGAATTTTCGAAGCAAAGAAATGAAAACAAAGCACGGGTTTCTGCAGGATTCGATTGAATTTCGCACACAGTGAAGAACAGAAAGAAAATAACGGAGTGGGTGAGATCGAAACGTACCGCTGATGAATAGCCTGGGGGATGTGAGAGTTGAATTGTGACGAATGGCGGCGAATTGGGAGTGGAGAGCGGAGGAAGATCCGCCGAGGACGCGTTGGAAGGTGGAAATGAACGCCATTTGAATTTTGAGATGATCCGACTTCAATGGACAGTGTGTGATGGCAGAGTCGGGGGATTTTGGGGGTTTAGGGTTTAATGAGCAGAGAGAAATATCAGGTTCGGGTCGGGTGGGAGCAGAGTTCCAGAAGCTTCTACTCTTTGTCCAAACCCGACCGGGCATGGCCCAATTGGGATTGTTCCACAAAAGTGAACGTCACGAGTCACGAGTCACGACTCACAAATTTAATAAAGTTCCGAATATGTCCCCGATCACATATAGTGGAAGTTTAGAGGGTCGGATGGTCGCATGGTTCGGTCGTCCGCACTCTAGAATTTCTCAACATAAAAGTTTAAGGGAATGTAATACTGGAGTCACCAATTGCATTTCTAATTAGATTCATGGTTTTTGTGAAATAAAATTGTAGCCTAATCTAGCATCAAATAAATCTTAAATAATTTTAAAAAATATACACAAATAATACCAATCACTAATATTTAATAAAAATATAATTGGAAACACTAAATAAACAATAATTCTATATGAATCATGATTTATTGCCCTTTAATTGTCTGTTCAACGTCCTTAAATTATTCATTTATTATATGTTTGTGACATGTTCTATTTTTTGAGACGAAATGATAGTAACTTTATTGATAGGATTATAAAGAATTAGAGTCTTGGAAAATATGGTTCTAAATAATATCACGAGACTCCTCGAATTAATACGAATCAAGATCTGAAACAAGAGTCAACTAAGCTATTTTATGCACCACAAAATTAGTGGTTCTATGAATATGACACAATTTATCCAAATTTTGCAAGCAAGCCCGAATGTCACCTGCCTCTAAACCTAGCCAAAGCCATCACCGCGGAGGCTGCCCAAAGAGTTCACAACCTGAAGGGAATTGGATTCCATCCAGATCCATTTTCTAGGGATCCTCACATTTCAACCATTCATCGTGTATTATACGATCAGAAATCATTTGATTTTTTGTTATTTAAAATCAAACACAAACAATATCTGACAAAAACTAACCGTACAATGTACGATAAACGGTTAGGATATAAAAATCTCTAAGATTCCCACAAAATGAATCCGAAGAGGATCCTCTTCCAACCTGAAGGGAGTAACTTTTAAGTACAAACATTCGACCATCCCTTCTCCAAAGCCAGCTGCACACTTTCGCTGCATGGAACTCCACCACATCGAGCACCGTTACATGTGTGATTTTCAGACAAAACCTCCAGCATAACTACCGGCTTTGCAACCGGTTTTATTCGAGAACATTTCACATATTCATATTTTATGTTACATGAGTTGCCGTCCATAGTACTAAATCCCAAAGTGGTAGAAGCAAAGTGACAATTCAAAGTGAACCCAAATGAAAAATGTGAAACATAATCGTCATACAGTAACCAAATAAAAACGTGGGATGCATGCAGGATAAAAGGTCAGCATGCACTTCTTTTTCTTCTCTTTTTACATACTTTCTTCTTACTCATCTTCCTCCTTTTACTCTCTAATTCCATTTTCTCCAATAATATTTTTCTTTAAAAAAAAAATCCTCAAACCGCTGCTTATTGGAGAGGTGAATCAGTAACGATATTACATGACAAGTGAAGCGCGAAAAAGAAAAAACTAACATGTAAAAGAAAAACTAAATCTAACTTCGAACATCGCGGAAAATTGACAAGTTGTCAATCCGTCAACTTCACCACCTTTTCTAGCATTGACGTCCCCCTGAAAATTGTCAACTGCACTTCCCTCATGTATTTCGATAACTGGCAAATAAGAGAAGTTCAAGCGGTTAGGGATTGTTAACATTCACTAGCTGCTAACATCAAGAAGATTGAAAACAAGAACAGCCCGCCTTATAATACCTAGTTAGAAAAATCAAATTCTCTGTAACTGCGTACTATCTGCAGATAATATATGCAATTCAAGTAACTGTATTCACTTACTTGCTCGTCTCTCATCTTTCTAAATCCTAATTTCCCCGTCCAGATTGACTCGGCTTCCTCAGCTGCGGGGAGAACCAGTTTTTCCACTTTCAGGGAAATAAGTAACCTCTCTATGCATGAAAATAATGCTTGGAAATAACCCTACAAACACCAAAAAACAATGAGGTCAAACTTCAAAAAACCGGTGATTTTCATAGAAAAGAAAATTCTAGTATTATCAGATAAACGCTAGCAGATTCTAAATCCAACTTACTTTTCCTTGATGTTCTCTACTAGTAGCAACAATAGGAAGCTCAGCAACCTCCCGACCAAAAACCCTAACGAGACCAGCAGATACAACAACAGACCTGTACATAAACGAAAATTATTACTAGCGTAAAATGGTGTGACAAAACCATCAAGTACTAGAATTCGTACTAACACCGGAGGAGCAACGTACCCCACTATTAAAACTACACAGTACATGCCTCCAAACTCTTGACCTGAAATATTTCTCCTGAAAAATGCCAGAAAAAATAATTGATTCAATAATATTTTTGTCAGAGAAATTGTATTGGATGAACAAACGCTACACAAAAATACATAATTCCAAGAAGCAACAAATAACTAAAAAACAGTGGAACAAATTAAAAACCACCACTTACCCATATACCATGACAGGGATCAAGTCACGACCAGACTGTGCAACAATAGGGTCAAAGCACTCCTGCCAATTGAGCACAATCAATTTGAAGGTGACAACATCGATAACTATTCCATATAAATTTGCCCGCACAACCAATTTGAAGTGACAACGTATGAAAGATACACAATTGAGAACTAAGAAGTGACAGAAAAATACATAAATAGGAAGCCTAATCTTAGAACGCCAAGTGACATACGAGAGAAGCCATTCCCTCAATATATTTGTCCTGTAAAAGTTTTGATGACTGAAACATAACTTACCAGTTCTAAAAGTAAATTCTATTTCTTTGTGAATTTTAAACATACAATTGGGAAAGAATAAAACACCAAAGTCCAAGTTCAGTGTCATACGTTGAAAGGCATTAAATGAGCATGAAAGAATAAGGGTAACAATTCCAACGCACATATATGTACTTACTCGAAAAATAGCAGCAGCCCTTGAAAGGAAGGGTAGGTGTTCCGGATAGCGCCTCTTTCCACTGAAAACTCGCCATTGAACATCTGCCATTCCGTCAATAAATATACCTCTGTCTGCATGCTTCCGGATTATTGTATCTGATAATGGAGCTGGAACATGCTCTGCTTCACTGAGTACTAAATTCTGTAAAGCTGCATGAATCCTGTTACAGTCATCACAACAAAACCATTTATCTTTGGGGAGTTCCTGCAGTAAGACAGCAAAAAATATAAATTAGCATCCCAGAAATATAAAAAATTTAACCACCACAAGGTTCAGAACATACTTTTAAGTCACATAATCCACTGTTCCGTAAGCAGCCAACATGGAACTCCTTCTCACACTGAACAAGAATCAAGGGTAAGAATAAAACGATGATAACTAAAGAGAGAAAATTTTGACAACTCTCGTTGTATGTGATCAAAAGAATGAAAATGCAAGTTATACCTGATCACAGATTATAACAGTTCGTTCATCAAATAAAGCCGCACTGAAATCATGGCTCCTAAAAATACAAAATAATATGTTAGCACCTATGAGTTATAACCAAATGGCAAACATCAAGTGAAGGAATTATATCGCAAGAGTCCTCAAGAGAAATTATATAAAAATATTGCAAAGAAATTGCGTAGAAACCAGGGTGCCACATTTCCAACAAAACAGTTTGTAGCCATAAATGTTGACCATGATGTGAGAGACTCAAAAAATTCAACCGACTTAATTAAAACCTTCATTCACTTCAGGCTACTTAAAATGCGTACAAGAAATGAATGGAATTAATACACAAGAGGAACCAACCTGCAAACAACGCAGCCACCAATTTCATACTCAGGTGCATTGAAGACCCGTGTCAACCGTATTACAATAGGTCTTCCAAAATTTGAAGATTCCCCAGCAGCAGCTTTTTTACCAGGTTCAAACTTATCTCTACAATCTGGACAATGCCAATCACCTTGAGGAACCCGTGGTAAATCCAAACAAGCTGCAATATAAACAAAGGTTAGACCCAAAATAAAATGAAACACCTAACAACTACTAACTTGATTGACTCATAGGGATATTAAAATTCTTAACAACCTGATCAATAAATAAGATGACTTTGTTTCCCAACAAAAGAATTGAAATATCAGTTTATTTTTTTGAAGCATGAGTAATATTAGCTGTGGGGAGAATACATTCTATCATTCGATTGAGAAGACAGTGATGTGGAACAAAAAAAAATTCGTCAAACCATTAAATTGTTCAGTAATTTCAATTCAATAGCACTACAAAAGCATGAGGAGTGATGAGGAACAAAAATCATTCATCAAATCACTTAAATATTCAGTTAAACTGGGGAAAGAACAAAACGGAATGTATCAAATGTGATCTTAAAAGTTGATGAGCAAGCCTTAAGAACAGAAAGCAAATGTATACATCCACAAACTAAAATCAAGTACCAAAAATTAGAAACAATATCAACCTGAATGATAAGCACGAGGGCATCCATCACAGAAAATCATATCCCCTGTATCATGTCCACATACAGCACACATATCATCATTGCCATCACTGCCACCAATTGTCAGGTTTTGGCCATTGGCCAATGACATGGCTATATCGTGAAGTGTCAGTCCATTGGAAATATAGATGTGACGGTAGCTGCAAAATGAAATAAATTATCTACACATGACACACTAAACAACTAGAACAGCAGCCAGAGCTCTTTAGAGCTCTTTAAAAGCTACTCACGGTTGACGCCTTGCAGCCATTCCAGCATGAGCTTCAAACTGTGAAGGGCTTATCTGTTTTCACATAAAGAGTAAATTGACATGAGAAAAAAGGGAAGGAGGGGCTAGACCAATATACAGGACTCAAATTTGATGTGGTCTGTGCAGCTCAGTAGTTACCTCTTTGTCACAGCAATTACAGACTATCCCATTTCCCTGCTTATAGCCACTAAGTAATCTCTGGGAATACCACAGCATCAAATCATTTAAAGATCAGAAGTTACAGGCATCCACACATGAAAACAGCATTAACATGATAATTATATCCATAAATTACCTGCCCCTTGACATAGTATGCCAATTTAGCTCCATCTGGAAGTCCATTTGGCATAAATAGTAACCGGTGGAGATCATTATCCCTGTCAACCAACAATAATTTCCCAATCAAACAAAACTCACCCATCATTGAGCAGCATCTTATAAAAAACTCCTCACAAAGAATCACAATAGGAAAAGGAGGGGAAGGGATGATGCAAACCTTTTCCTATTGCCACCTTCAGCAGTTTTCTTCTGGTACATAGCTGCATACGGATTGTGGAAGCTTGGTCTGCACAGCAGATACAGTTTCAGTTTTCTCATGCAAAAGACTGCATGTTTCAGTTTTCCATTAGCCAGTAAATAAATGAAGTTCAATCACCGTTAAATTAATCTAACAAATTTAATGATGGACATATATTCAGTGTATAGAAAACAAAAGTACCATGTGTTATGTTTATTACCTGGGAATTGGATGACGCAATTTAGGAAGCTTCACACGATGTCTTTTCTCCACTTCAGCCATTCCATCACTTCGATTAAGAGTTTCTGCAGAATGTTTTATATATCGAAAAAGGAACATTGGGGTCTTAATAATACATTAACATAATTTATTTATCAGCCGGACACAATTTCATTTCCTTTCCTTGATCACTTTTCCCTTAGAATTTTCGGTCTTCCAACATAAGTATTTTAAAACGCAAAATTTGTCAAATTGCGATATCTTTAGCCAACTTTCATCTGACTAGATACACTACCCTCAAAATCTCATCATTCACATGACAAATGAGCTTCATGGATGGCAGATTTTCTAGATCTGAGATACATGGTCTTTGTCCTAGGAAGTTAAGAAAAATGATGGTGAAATTAAACATGAATTGGAATCAAGCTCATACCAAGCAATGAAGTTTTCTTCTGACAAGCCCTCCCCTTCCTTCCTCGTTCACTTTCCTTCCCATCCCCCTTCAATTCCATAAAATAGTTCCCATCCAAAACAAATATACACATCATAATCGTCATCTTGTTGGGCCTACTTGGGATCCTACCTAAGTGGGTCTGAATGTCGTCTGATGTTATTTGGGCTACCGCATGTCCATAAATCCTATGTGTGTTAGAGTCAAGTATTGGCTCGATTATTAAGGGAAGGGCTTTTTAAAAAGGCTTATTGAGAAAAGAACAATTTCGGGAAGGGAAAAAAAAAACTAAGAAGCTTGTTGCTATTACCTTTCCAAACACGGAAGGACTCTTCATTGAGAGCAGAACCAGCAATATCCTTTATCACTTCATCCAGACTGCTTAGCGGAGCAGTCTTCAGTTCTTGTATGATGCTATAAACTGCCCTCCCATTCTCCATGTATATGTGATTATTAGGATGCCGAGTCTTGACACCAGCATGCTGCTCAAACTCATATGCACTGAGTACCTGCTCATTGCATTGAATCAATCAGCTATAAGCAATATTGCAGTTAAACTCTAAAACAATGTAAACAGTGAGTATACTTGCCCTGGTGAAATTGCATGATGAGCAGCCGCACAAATAACCACCGCCACTTATAATTCCATGTAGCTCTATCTGCCAAAATTTATATTAGAACCTCCATAGAAAATAAATATTCATACTGCAAGCACATATTATATCCAACCCAGAAGAATATATATGTTTGATAAAATACCTTTGGCGGGGAGGAAACATACGTCACTCGAGCTCCATCAAGAATACCAGTAGACAATAGCTTCTTAACATTTGAAGGATAGCTGCTCGGAACTACATAGTTAGAACTTTCCAACTTTGAATTAAGCGCACAAGGATGAAAGTTGCCGGTTTCAGCGCATTGCCTCCAATATGAACTAGCTGGAAACTCCCTACTTGTACTAGGCATCGCTTGAAAGTCCATTCCGGGCTCCTCGTGTGAACCTCCATGTGAAAGGTCTTGATTACTCGCAGTCTGATTCTCCTTTTTCTTGCTGAACTTGAACGTAATCTTGCGAATCCCAGATGAACTGGCAAGCTTAGGAATTTCTACCACAACACGAGAGGTCAATACATCACCATTCGTCTCGTTCTCAATTTGACAATTATCTTTCTCGGTACACTGTCCATTGCTCAAGGTCTCCTCTGCACCCGAATTCCCCGAACATGAGGACTCAACTTCACCACACTCTGTTCCGTTACTATTTACCAATTCCGCAGGTTGGCTAGTAATGTCCTGAAAAGTGGAGCTATTCTCTTTCGGAGACACGACGGGGTTTGATACTTCCGATCTTATATCCTCATTGGAATGCTCCTTCACTTGCTTCTTGTTTGGAAACCCGTCTGCCCCGCTATCATCTTCGAGACACTCGTGCTCCCGCTTCAGTTCAGTTCTCGGGAAGTTTTCTGTTTCCACTTCCCCATCTCTCAATTTCCCCACACAAATTGCCTCTTCTCCCATCCAACTACAACTCCACTCCAAAATCCAAATTCGACAAATCCCCAAAAATCAACACTTTGAGACTGAAACAGCATTCAATCAGAAACCCAATTCCAAAAACGAATCCTAATTCGCCGAGCTCGAATCACGAATCACAGTTTTTCGCTCAGAATTCGAATACAGTTTTTATCCTAAAAACAAGTAATCGAATCAAAACCAAACCACAAAAACGAAAACAAAAACATTGGAACCATCAGTTTAGGAAAAGATTCGAAAAAGAGTTAAATTTAATACCTGGTACTTCAAATCTGAAAAAAATCGAATCGAACAGGACTTGGAAATCCGATAGAAGAAAGAGGAGCTCGGAGATCCAAAGCGTTTTCGAATCGATTTCGGAAAGATGCGGATCTGAAATTCAAAAAAAATAAATCTGGGTTGTTTGTGTGGAGTGAGATCTCTGAAGAGGAAATAGCGCGGGATGCGATAAGGGTTTTAAGAAAAGTGTGAAAACATGCAGAGCGGCAAAAATAGCGAAATGAAAAGCTTGCCTCGCGCCCCAGATTCAACTTTTGAGGGACAGATGTAGTCCATAAGACACAAATATTATTATTTCTCTTTTTCTTTAAATAAAATAAAATATAAATAAATTAAAAAATGGTGACGAATGAGTTTCTTTGGAAGAATCGAGAAGCCAGGTGGATAAAGCTTACGGGCCCACTTTTTGGACGAACCGGATGGCGCCGCGTGGCGTACAACCATCGGGACCCATAGAAACATTGTGAAGTGTCACGTCGATGACACGTGTGATGGGATTTGGAACCGCGAGTCCCGCGCCTTTTCAATTTTCCCGGGAATTTTGTAATTTTAAGAGTGGTGTGCGGAATGAGGATCTCTCCTCTTTGTGAGATCATAGGGATCTTCAAATCGTGTCCGTTTATCGTATATCGTACGGTCAGAAATTATTTTAAATTAAATATGAATCGTACCTGAAAAAAATTGACCCCACGATATACGATGAACGTAAACAATTTGAAGATCCTCAAGATCCTTATAAAGAGGATCCGGAGAAGATCCTCCTGGTGGTGCATGGAAGCAACTGTGAGTGCGGCGTTTGATTGAATTTGAGCTGTGGGATGGTCCAAGTGGAGGCATATGAGGGAGTGTAAAAAGTTTTTGAGGGGTCGAAACACCTAACTACGGTATATGGTATTCCTCTTCATTAGTAAGTGAGGGGTTCTGATTCTCATTAAATGGAAATTTGAATTACATTATTGCTAACTTATCATGAGGTAAGGCTAAGCCCAACTCCCTCCCACTTAGCGTTAATCATATCGTTTGTTTGCAAAAAATAGGGGCGGTTCGGTATGGCATCCTAAACCGGAAATGGATCCTGAATCCCAAACTAAAAATTTTTGAGACGGGAGTTTGAAGACCAATCTTGAACCGAAATTTTTGGGATTTCCGAAATGTTTTCAGTATTTTAGAAGATATATGAACTAGATTTTGAATTTTAGGTTGAAATTTGAGATTTTTGGGTTGTGGGCTAAAATTTAGGCTTTTGGCCTAAAATTTTGTTACCCAATTTCATATCAATTGAAATTTAGGTTTTTTACCTTATACCAACTTGAAAATTCATACTAATTCAATTACCAATTCATTCATACCAAGTCAAATTGACGTTCCAAAGTTTCAAACTACTTAATTTCATATTTTTATTTCTAATATAGTCTACTATCAAATTACTTAAATTCAATATTCAACATTCAACATGCATACAATAAAATATATATATATATTATTCGGTTTGGATTCCTGAACCATTGAATATGTATTTCCGATTCCCATATTGAAAGGTTCGGGATCGATTCAATATGGAGTCTCGAAAATTTCAATGTTATCAGTTTAGAAATTTTTCAATATGAGATCAAGATTTTTTTTATTTGGTTTCAGATTTTTGAGAAAATTTTCCAGCTTTACACCTAACTGTCATAGCCCATAAAAGAGAAACACATAACTGTCCCCAATGATGGATTTTTTTTTCTTTTCTTAAAAGGAAGATAAAGATGAAGAAAATAGAGTGTGGGCCAGGTGCATAATACCTTAATTAAGTGGGCTCCGGAGACTGGATCGATACATGATACCTAAGTGGGCCTCTTTCCTTTTAAGATGGCTTGGCTGCGGACCATGTTGATTTTTTAAGGAAGCTAGCTAGTTGCAAGTGATCTTTTACCACAGTGGTGGAAAGGTGTTGAGCCCTTATATGACGGTATGAGTTCGAATCCCGTTAGTGATTAATCTAACATATAATCTAACAAAATATATCGTTTGACAAAAACAAAAAAAAACTAGCCAGTTATGTTCTTCTCTAGTTTTCTTTTTCAATATTTCACACTTTGGGACGTATTGATCATATATCGATGATACAACAAAGACATGATGACAAGACAATGATGATATAATGACGACATAATAAGCATTGATCATTTCTTCAACAAATGTCAAAATATGTTTATTGCAACTAATGGGCCCTTTTTTTGTACAAGCAATAATTGAAATTCAGAGATCAAGGAATTTCGGAAATGGACCTTGTTGCGAATTGCATGCATTTTTTAGTGGTCACCACTCAATGCCTGCATAGTTTCCTCTTGCTTTGTTGCAAAAAAAAAAAAAAAAAAAAAAAAAAAAAAAAGCACTTGCATATCATATGCATGTTGTGAAACTAATTGCTAAAAGAGAGAATACAGATTCGGCCAGAAAGAGAAGAGAGAGGAGAGAATAGAGAAAGAGATAAGGGATTGAGGAGTTCTATGTGTAATTCTTCATGTTTAGTCTGTTTATTTATATTAATTATGGTGGGCTTTACTTGCCCTATAAGTAATACAAGTCATACAAGTAAAAAATCTTCCAAATTCTATAAGATTCCTACTTTTAGTTTACACAGTCGTACTAGTTAAAAAATATTATTCACAACATTCCCCGTAGTTACATCAAGTCTTCATGATCAAGAGATGACAATTGTTGTCGTAAGTTCTCGTATGGCACATGCAATGCATACGCGTGTCAAAGCAAAGGTGCATATAAGGAGATAATCTCATTAGAACAATGCTTGAACTTCAAGTCAAAGGATACTAGTATACCAAAAAAATAATTGAGTTTATACATAAGCACTTACCATATATTGAGAAAGAACAATAAGCTCCATGTACAAAAAAGTTTGTGAATATTCAAAAACACATAAATCATATGAATTTTCCATGTTCTGAAACTTTCAAGATTACGCCGATTCAAAAATTCTAAATTTGAAAAATTGTGATCCAATCCAATTCGATTCCAAAATTTTAAAACGAAAATTGAAAATGTTATTTCCAATCCAATCCGTCCGAAAAGCACCCCTATCCTTCATTATCTTTTTCTTTTTCTTCTCCTTCCAAGTTGGGGCAAAACACATGCAGTGTGGGCAGGGCCGGCCCAGGCCCAGTGCAACCAGGGCCATTGTCCAGGGCCCAAAATTTAAAGGGGCACCAAAAAAAAAAAGTCCAAATAATTAGGTATAAAAAAAAAAATTTGTCCAGAGCCCAAAATAGGGAATGGAGGGCAAGAGGCCCAAATTTGACAATAAAGGAAAGGGCCCAAGTTTTCAGGATTTAAAAAAAAAAAAAAAATATATATATATATATATATATATATATATGGACCGGCCCAGGTTTTGGCTTAAAAAAAAAATAAATAAAAAAAAAAATAAACAATGTAAAGGACCACTTGTCCCCGGTCCCCCCCCCACCTAACCCTAATTCCCCTTTTCCCAATTCCCCACCCGCCCCTTTGTTTCCCCCCCCCCCAGTGCCGTCTGTTATTTTCCCACCCCACTGCCATCTGCAGGCAGACTGCACTGCTGTTGCAGCTTCCAGCCTTCCAACCCCGACACATAGACCAGGGCCCCAACCCCGACACATAGACCAGGGCCGGTCCTGAGTTTTTGGGTGCCCAGTGCGAAAGTTCAAAATGTGCCCTTTTTTAATACAAAAACATATGATAAAAAAAAATATTTAACGAGGGCTAGGCCCTCACGCCCAAATTATATTATCTGAGAAAATATACAACGGGGGGGACATAGTACCTAAACCCCGACAATCAAAAGTACAATCATACACAACCACTCCTAGCAAATCTCCTTCAAATTTCAACCTTTAAGAAATTGTCTTCTAGCATTTTTTGAAGCAAAATCATCAATTATATCATCATACTCCAAGTCTTCAATCTCATCTTTTTCAATGCATAAGATTGCTAATCCATTTAGCCTATCTTGAGTCATAGTGGTCCGCAAGTAAGATTTTAATAATTTCAATTTTGAAAAACTTCTTTCTGCAGATGCCACGGTCACAGGTACAGTCAACATTACACGATAAGCAATCAAGACATTAGGACACATGTCAATTTCTTTGACAAAGTTTGCTATTTCCATGGATGTCCAAGGGTTATTAGAGAGAAATGCTTCTTCAGGTAACATCATTTGCAAAACCTGTAATTCGGAACATAAGTCGGCTCCATCTACATCCATGGTATTTCCATGTTTCAAATGTGCTTCAAGATTCATACAATTTTGTTTTAGCTCTTGATCATCCAATGAAATTAACTTCGATGCATCAAACAAGAAGCCAAAAATATATTCAAAAGCCTTTAATTGTTCAAACCTGTGTTTCAGTTGAGAAAGAGCAATATCCACTATAACAAGAAAATAATCTGTTCTAAATGATTCTTCAGCAGACTGTTGTTCCCTCTCATTACCATCAACTTCATCATGATGTCTTTTTCTAGGTCTATGACGTTTAGTTTGAAAAACAGGGTCAATTTCCGAATCAAGTGCAATTTCTTTAGCATCACTCATGGCAGAAGCAAAACCAGTTTCTCTATAGTTTTCGAAAAACGTAACAAGTGCTTCCAATGCCTTTACAGCAACATCAAGACGCATGTCTTCAGATCACCAACATTTTCCTCTAAATCACCACTATTTTCTTGGTCATTAACATCTTCCTCCACATAACCACCAATTTCATGATCATAAGACTCTCCAACAACATTTTGTGACTCATCACCAACATTTTCCTCTAAATCACCACTATTTTCTTGGTCATTAACATCTTCCTCCACATAACCACCAATTTCATGATCATAAGACTCTCCAACAACATTTTGTGACTCTTCACCAACATCATTTTCTCTCAAATTTTCAACCAACTCATTCTTTGTAGAAAAAAATTTATTAAGAGATCCTCTTAAACTTTCGGCAATTTCGTTATCCTTTGCCTTTTTTTTCCTTTTCATATTACCAGAGAGTTGTTTCCTAAAAGACATGGCTTTGATAATTTGTTTGCAAAAATTACCTACACATGATATAACAAAAATTTCCTATTAAAATTATCATTCCAAGTCCAACACATATTATATATTATAAAAACACTAACATCTATTATATATTATTACTAACACATATGAAGTCAAACAATTCAATTAATCAAGAATTCAATCCATCAACAACAACAATTCTACACATCAATTATCATATAATTCTATTTCACTTGCAAAATTTAATTTAAATTATGAATTAATAATTCAAATTTTAAAAATTAGTTTATCAAATTACCTCAAAAATTACTCGGGTTGGTGAATGCACAATGACAACCGGCAGCAGGGATTGTGGCTGAGAAAGACAAGGACCTGTGATGGGTCTGTGTGTCGGGGTTGGAAGGCTGGAAGCTGCAACAGCAGTGCAGTCTGCCTGCAGATGGCAGTGGGGTGGGAAAATAACAGACGGCACTGGGGGGGGGGAAACAAAGGGGCGGGTGGGGAATTGGGAAAAGGGGAATTAGGGTTAGGTGGGGGGGGGGGGGGGACCGGGGACAAGTGGTCCTTTACATTGTTTATTTTTTTTTTATTTATTTTTTTTTTAAGCCAAAACCTGGGCCGGTCCATATATATATATATATATATATTTTTTTTTAAATCCTGAAAACTTGGGCCCTTTCCTTTATTGTCAAATTTGGGCCTCTTGCCCTCCATTCCCTATTTTGGGCTCTGGACAAATTTTTTTTTTTTATACCTAATTATTTGGACTTTTTTTTTTTGGTGGCCCTTTAAATTTTGGGCCCTGGACAATGGCCCTGGTTGCACTGGGCCTGGGCCGGCCCTGACACAGACCCATCACAGGTCCTTGTCTTTCTCAGCCACAATCCCTGCTGCCGGTTGTCATTGTGCATTCACCAACCCGAGTAATTTTTGAGGTAATTTGATAAACTAATTTTTAAAATTTGAATTATTAATTCATAATTTAAATTAAATTTTGCAAGTGAAATAGAATTATATGATAATTGATGTGTAGAATTGTTGTTGTTGATGGATTGAATTCTTGATTAATTGAATTGTTTGACTTCATATGTGTTAGTAATAATATATAATAGATGTTAGTGTTTTTATAATATATAATATGTGTTGGACTTGGAATGATAATTTTAATAGGAAATTTTTGTTATATCATGTGTAGGTAATTTTTGCAAACAAATTATCAAAGCCATGTCTTTTAGGAAACAACTCTCTGGTAATATGAAAAGGAAAAAAAAGGCAAAGGATAACGAAATTGCCGAAAGTTTAAGAGGATCTCTTAATAAATTTTTTTCTACAAAGAATGAGTTGGTTGAAAATTTGAGAGAAAATGATGTTGGTGAAGAGTCACAAAATGTTGTTGGAGAGTCTTATGATCATGAAATTGGTGGTTATGTGGAGGAAGATGTTAATGACCAAGAAAATAGTGGTGATTTAGAGGAAAATGTTGGTGATGAGTCACAAAATGTTGTTGGAGAGTCTTATGATCATGAAATTGGTGGTTATGTGGAGGAAGATGTTAATGACCAAGAAAATAGTGGTGATTTAGAGGAAAATGTTGGTGATCTGAAGACATGCGTCTTGATGTTGCTGTAAAGGCATTGGAAGCACTTGTTACGTTTTTCGAAAACTATAGAGAAACTGGTTTTGCTTCTGCCATGAGTGATGCTAAAGAAATTGCACTTGATTCGGAAATTGACCCTGTTTTTCAAACTAAACGTCATAGACCTAGAAAAAGACATCATGATGAAGTTGATGGTAATGAGAGGGAACAACAGTCTGCTGAAGAATCATTTAGAACAGATTATTTTCTTGTTATAGTGGATATTGCTCTTTCTCAACTGAAACACAGGTTTGAACAATTAAAGGCTTTTGAATATATTTTTGGCTTCTTGTTTGATGCATCGAAGTTAATTTCATTGGATGATCAAGAGCTAAAACAAAATTGTATGAATCTTGAAGCACATTTGAAACATGGAAATACCATGGATGTAGATGGAGCCGACTTATGTTCCGAATTACAGGTTTTGCAAATGATGTTACCTGAAGAAGCATTTCTCTCTAATAACCCTTGGACATCCATGGAAATAGCAAACTTTGTCAAAGAAATTGACATGTGTCCTAATGTCTTGATTGCTTATCGTGTAATGTTGACTGTACCTGTGACCGTGGCATCTGCAGAAAGAAGTTTTTCAAAATTGAAATTATTAAAATCTTACTTGCGGACCACTATGACTCAAGATAGGCTAAATGGATTAGCAATCTTATGCATTGAAAAAGATGAGATTGAAGACTTGGAGTATGATGATATAATTGATGATTTTGCTTCAAAAAATGCTAGAAGACAATTTCTTAAAGGTTGAAATTTGAAGGAGATTTGCTAGGAGTGGTTGTGTATGATTGTACTTTTGATTGTCGGGGTTTAGGTACTATGTCCCCCCCGTTGTATATTTTCTCAGATAATATAATTTGGGCGTGAGGGCCTAGCCCTCGTTAAATATTTTTTTTTATCATATGTTTTTGTATTAAAAAAGGGCACATTTTGAACTTTCGCACTGGGCACCCAAAAACTCAGGACCGGCCCTGAGTGTGGGAATGAGCTTTTAGTTGAACAATTTAAGCATACCAAGTTAGGGTCTAACCGAATTAAAATACAACTTGTACTATAATGTTATACTACTAATTACATCGAGGACTTTTGAAAACAAACAAGCCCAAGGGTTATATAAACAAACCTAGTTAAATTACAGACACTATCTTAAGTACATCGAGGACTTTTGTGCCCGATACCAAAGCTTTGTCTCCTGTAGTTATCGTAGAACATATACGAAACCTAACTTTTAATTTAACCTTGCTTGGGCATGAAATGTGGGACCATCTTTCCTAAACCTTTAAACCGTAATTTGAAGATGATGGACTGATGGTAGCGTCGGCAAATTTCTAGTGGCTGAGGAGAACTTTTGTGACCTAATTGTGACGTTATTACGTAGTGTTACAATTATATATGATTTACACACATTTAATTTGTTAATACTATAAAAAAAAAAAAAAAAACTCGTCATTCAATACTCATATTACAAATTACAGAACATAAATTAATATCACCTAAATTATTTCGGGAGTAATGCTAAATAGTTGGTCTTCCCAACGTTTCATTTTTTCATATAAAAGTACAAAATACAAACTAATAGTCCCCTTAGGGTGCGTTTGTTGCACCAGACTGTCTCGAATTGGATTAGCTGCGGGGACTAAGCTGGACTGGCTTAGACTAAACTAAGCTAGACTAGCTTAGTGAAGCGTTTGTTGCATTATTGGATTAGGAAGCCGGATTATAATATTATATTATTTAATCTATTTCTATTGATATTTTATTATTAATTTAATCTTATATCAATTAATATTTATTATTTCTTTATCATTTTCCATTTTTCTAGAGTCATCTTCTTCTCTAATCTTTATACATCTCAATTTTTTTTTTCTCATTGTTTACTCCGCCAGTGTCGCCCTCCACTTTCCCCTTTTCCTCCTTTTTCTACTCCGCCCCCTCCCTTTCTCCCGTTTCACCTTTGTACCACTATCCTCTCTCCCCTCTCTCTGTTTGTATTTATTTTGTTTCACCTAATATGAAACGCTTGATGCGGGAGCTGGAGTTGAAGGTAAGCAGAGAGATCTCAAATTGCGAAGATCGTTCTCAGATCTTAAGTTCTTCAGGCGGAGATCGATCTCTCTGTTTTCTGGGTCTGATTCAAGTTCAATCGAAGAAAATGGAGAACCCATTTCTGCATATCGACCAAGTGTTCTTTCGTCGGTTCGTCGGGAAATCAAGGTTGTGGGTTCGTCAGGAAATATGAGATGTGGGCTCGTTGGGAATTTGCAGATTTTGTTTCTTTTTTATCCAGAAAAAAGAATTGCAGTTGACGAGTTTGGCGTCAGAGATGAAGTCGTGCCCGAAGTCTTTGCCGTCAAAATCGAGGTCTAGGAGGTGAATAAAGTAGGACGAAGTGAGATGCCGTCGAAATTGAGATCGAGGAGGTGAATCAAGCAGAACGAAGGGAAGTTCCTAGCTAATCCCGTGGTTTTTGGGGGGACTCGTGAAGACCGGCTAGCGACGCCTCTAGTGAAAGCGAGTCCCAGTTAACCTCATTAACTCTAGTCCCGCAAGCCACCAAACACAAGACTACAATCCAATCCAATCCAATCCAATCCAGTGAAGGCTAAGAAGGGTAAACAAACGTCCCCTTAATTCACGTTATCATGCTGACTAGGTATAGCAAATTAATGTAAAACATGATAGAACGACATGAACACCTACTACATGAACACATAACAATTTACAACGTGATTTTGGATGGGGCTTGGAGTTTATATATTTGGGTACGACAGGAATATCACACGACTCGATAACACATGACAACCAACATGCATACTACTAAGATAGTACCATAGTAGCACTAACTCAAAATGGGATGAGAATCAATTTTGTTTTTTTTTTTAAACTCGTCATACAAAGTCTCTCACTTATAAGTAAAGATAAATATCTTTAAGGTAATGCTATCCACACACACATTTTTACTTCTCACACACCCCTCTCAATTTCTAATCGTCGGATTGGATAAATTGAAGAAGATCAATGACCAAAAATTAAAAAGGATGTGAGAGGTAAAAATAAGTGTGTGAATAACATTATCTTATATTTAAAGTGTAGTACTAAGGATCAAACTAACAATTAATAAGATTAAATGATTTCCATAACTCACCAGATTCACTTAACCTATGAAGGTGATTAGGTGCAGCGAACTTGCTTGCCTTAAAATGGAAAAAAGAAAAAGAAAAACTCGATCTGAAACAGATGAGGACGAAGGTTCCAAGTACCATATGCAGGAACCCATGACCCTGAACCTCAATAATATTTTTCATCAAATCACATGGATTCCCAGCAAATATTTTATCTAGGAGTCCAATCAAAGTTTTGTTAATTATTTTTTTCTAATTATTTATCATTTTTTTTGTGCAAGTATGTAAGACGTTTTTTAAGTCTCGGGATATAAAGTCTAATATTATAATTTAAATTCGATCAAAAAAATTATAATTTAATACTATGTTACACAAGTTTCATATATCGAAAGCATTTTCTAATTATAACATTGTGTGCATTTTAATTTAATTACAATTTTTTAATGTGGGGACTTGTAGCTTCAATAGCAATAATGAGCCCTTAACATATGTTTTTTTAATGGGAGATGTAAGTGTTGGTCGATCAGAGACAATACAAGATCGATCTAAATATTCGCATTCTGCAATTATCTCGCAAGATTTATTTTTTATTAGAGAATTTGTCTTTCTTCTTTAATTGTAAATCACAATCTGACAAGAATACTAATTCTTTATACACATCAATCAATTTCTGTCATTTCTTTTTGGCAAATGATTTTATCTACACTAAAAGGGTATGGGAGTGAGCTAAGAATCACAATGAGCTAGCAATAATGTGGTTCAAATTCGCATTTGGCGAAAATCGAACCTAAGACCTCTAACTTACAAGTGAAGAGAAATATCAGTAGATTGTAATACTAAGTGGCTAGTTCTGTCATTTCAAAATTAATAACATATGTAATAAAAATAAGGATCAACAATTGCATTGATTTTTCAAATCCCCTCGCAGATGCTAAAATCCTTTACTTATCAGTAATTTTGATATAATAAAGAGTGTAGTTAAATACAAATTTATGGACTATGAATACCCGTTCACACCTTCATGAGATACTTCGGTGGTAAAAAACTTCAACCAAGTCTGGTCCAATAATTTGTTAATATGCAATAACGTCTCACTCGTATCATTAGTGCTACGGTTTAATAGTGTATTTTTTTACTTGCAAGTAAGATGTTTTAGATTTAATTACAGTAGATGGCAAGTTAGATATCAAATTATTATGACAACTCATTATGCTACTTAACCAAAATTCTCCACCCGTTACTGTAAAATGATTATTTATCCTTTAATCCCACAATATTTTTTTTTGGAGGATTATGCTCTCTATATTTTTTTGTAGTGATAATATCATTATTTATCCTTTAATCCCACAATATTTCTTATAATATTTTAGCCTTTATCGAGGAGATGTGCAATATGATTGTAAGACCTCCACCATGAATGGCTGTGGTTTGCATTGGTTATTAAAAGCATATGACTTTCTATGTTATCTAACTCCATTAGAGCACTATGAATTTCATTATTGTGTCATTAAATTATAGGGTTTATATCACAAATGATCCCTGAAATTGACATACACCATCAAGATGATTCCTGAAATTGAAAATTAATTAGTGTAGTCCCTGAAAATAGGTGTCACAAATCAATGTGGTCATTCCATCACAATTCTATCAAAAATTCTGTTATGTGCTGATATGACACATAAATAAGTTATACAAGTCTTTTTTTTTAATCACAAATAGTTCATAAAATTGACTCGCACCATCAAGATGGTCCCTAAAATTGTCCTACACCATCAAAATGGTCCATAAAATTGAAAATCGATCAAAGTAGTTCTTGAAAATGGATGTCTCAAATCAATGTGATCATTCCGTCGTAATTATGTCAAAAAAAATTTATATGTTGATATGACACATAAATGAGCCCATAAGTCTAACTAAATAAATAAAAAATTAGAAATATGTGTAATAATTTAATAATTAATTAAAAAAGTTGTCAACCCAGAAACTCAGTCCTGCAATCACCTCTGATCCCAACCCATACTATTCTACCTCCATCTATGTTCTCTAGAAAAAAAAATTCTTAAGACACTCATTTTCACACCCTTCGACACCTTTCATCGAATTGGACCAGGATCGAGATCACCTTTTGTGACAGCTTAGATTGGTGACGACTTTTGTGACTCTAAGGTCAATATTTGGGTGATCGACAACCTCACAACCTTAACCTTGGAGAGCTTGTTAGGCACTTCCTCGATGATCTTTGTGACACGGAGAATGGCAAGCTCTGCCTTGAGATAATCTCATTGTGCAAAGAAGTTTTTTGACAACTTTTTCAATTAATTATTGAACCCACATTAACACATAATAGAATTTTTGACATAATTGTGACGGGATGACACATTGATTTGCAACACCTATTTTCAGGGACTACGTTGATTGTTTTTCAATTTCAAGGACCATCTTGATGGTGTGGATCAATTTCAGGGACCATCTTAATGGTGTGAGTCAATTTCAGGGACGATTTGTGATAAAAACTCTTATATCTTGTGGACCCCATTTATGTGCCACGTTAACACATAACAGAAGTTTTGACAGAATTGTGACAGAAAGACCACATTGATTTGTGACACCTATTTTCAGGGACTACACTAATCAATTTTCAATTTTAGGAACCATCTTGATGGTGTAGGTTAATTTCAAGGATCATTTGTGATATAAACCCTAAATCATATTATGATGATGAACTTTTAAGAGATTAGGACCTATAGTCTCTCTAAGATTCATTGTATGATTAAATCCAGACTTTAGTCCGTTGAATCCTTAATTCTCATCACAATGATGAGTGGGAAACCTACATCCACATATATGAATTTAAAGTTCATAAATAATGCAATTGGGAGCCTACAACTCATTGTACCCATAACCTAATGGGTATATGAATTTGTTGGACTCGGTGGATAGTTGCACCTTGCGTATTTTTCGACGCTAGTAAGAAAATTATTTTGGCCATTTTTGTAGGAATGAAATTGTTGATATTAAAATGACAAATTATTGCATATAAGAGTATAGAGTTAGTTGATTCTAAATAATTGAGGGCTGAAGTTTCTTGGTTTAATTAAAGGGTGGTGCTATTCGCACATTTTTTTTTACCTTCCACACACTTTTCTCAATTTTAAGCTGTCAGGTTGAATGAATTGAAAAAGGATTAAAGTGACAACAACCACCCTCTCCCAAATTGAAATGAATAACAACTGGATAATCATTGGCTTGCGACGTGGTGCCCATTGAGTTGCTTGATTCTTTAGGTCTTGATATAACACAAGGTCACACATGGTACTTCCTTAGGTTGTAGGCATTCCATTACTTCTCGATCTCTTTGTTGTTCATGGTGGCAAGGGTGTAATTACCCTTGTCGCCTACTCTGCTGATCTTGTACGTACCTTCTCAGATGAGATCTATCTTTTTGAAGCCTTCTCTGCAGGCAATGATGAAGGTTTTTCATAGGATTAGATCTCTGGGTTGGAACTGCCAGATCTTGGCCCTTTTATTGTAACTGGAGATGAGCTGCTGTTGGTAGGCTACGATGCGAGTGATGGTCTGCTCGCGTTTTTCCTCTGCCAGATCTAAACTTATGGGCATCTCCTTATTGTTCTGCTTAATGCTTGGCAATAGAGTGTTGATGCTTGGTATGATAATGCTGGGAGGAATGATTGCTTCTGAACCAAATACCAAAGAGAAAGGAGTCTCATCGGTTACTCATCTTTTGGTGGTGCGATATGCCCATAGACATTCGAAGAGTTCGTCTGGCCATTTTCCCTTCTTGTCGGTGAGGGATTTCTTTAAGTAGTCGAGGATCATCTTGTTGGGTGTTTCGGCCTGCCCATTGCCTTGAGGATACCTCGGCGTGGACATGTGTTGCTTGATGCCATACTTTTGGAAGAACTTCGCCAAATCTTTGCCCACGAATTATGGGCTATTGTTGGTGACGATGAACTGAGGGATGCCAAATTGGCAAATGATGTTCCTTCATATGAAGTGCTCTATGTCCGTCTGAGTCATGGTCGTTATGGGCATTGCTTCTAGCCATTTGGTGAAGTAATCGATTGCCATGATCATCATGCTTCTGCCCTCCAGTAGCAGGCGGCATAGGTCATACCAGGTCGATTTCCTACTGCATGAACGACCAATGACTTGTCTGCGGGTGTAGTTCGCTAGCAGGCAATGCTAGTACCGACTTGTAGCGTTGGCAGTGGTCGCACTTTTGTACTAACTCTTTAGCATCTTGGTGCATGGTAGGCCAGTAGTAGCATGCGTTAAGAGCCTTCTGTGCTAAAGATTAGCCTCTAGAGTGGTTTCCACAAACGCCTTCGTGAATTAAGCTTAAAACCTTTAAGCCATTAGGAGGTGTTAGGCAGCGGAGATGTGGTCCAATGAAGGATCTTCAGATGAGAATGCTGTTCCACATGTAGTAGCGTGCTACCTTTATTTGGAGTTTTCTAGACTCTAACCTTTCCGTGGGGAGTGTGCCATTGACTAGGTAATCTATAATAGAACTTTGCCAATTGGGAGTTATACTAACATGTGACACCTTGGCTGCTGGCTTTGCTTTTATGCTTAGCTTGTCTAGATACTTCATCGGAATATAATGTTTGAGTTGGTGGTCAAGGGTCGAACATAGGCTCGCTAATGCGTCCGCGTGGGCGTTGTTTGCCTATGAAACTTGAGTGAGAATGTAAGTCCAAAATACCTCAAGTTGTTTGCGTACATTCTCTAGATATTGCACCAAACTTGGATGTTGTACCATGTACTCCCCAGTAGTCTGGCTGGTGATTAGTTGGGAATCAGAATGAATTGCGAGCTTCTTCACTGCCTAGTCTTTGACCATTCAAAGGCTTGCTAGTAGGGCCTCGTACTCTGCTTCATTGTTGGATGCTTTGAAGCCGAGAATGATCGCCTGCTCGAGCATTGAACCATCTGGGGTGACAATGACCATGCCTGCTCCCGAGCCTTTGTAATTGGATGCGTCGTCGATATGCAAATGCCATAAGTCTCCGTTGGCGGAAATAGGCGCGACTAAGGTGTGCTCAGCTGCTTCTGGGGTGTCGTTAGGCCGCTCTGTTGCATTGCCTAGGCTCGGCGTAGATTCTGCTACGAAGTCAGCCAAGGCTTGGGCCTTTATTGCCGTGTGGGGTTGGAAAACTAAACTGTATTAGCCAAGTTCCAACGCCCATTTCATCACTCGTTGAGAAACGTCCGGACCATGTAGGATTGATCGTAGTGGATATTGAGTCATGGCGATGATTGTATGAGCTTGAAAGTATGGTATGAGCTTTTGAGTCGCAACAATTAGTGCCAAAATTAATTTTTCAATCTTCGGGTATCTAGTTTTCGCATTGAGAAGAGCTTTAGAAGTGTAGAATACCGGCAGTTGAGCCCTAACTCTTCTCGTATGAGGCCAGATCTCACTGCTACTTCTAAGACTGCCAAGTAGATGTATAAATCTTCCGCTACTTCTGGCTTGGATAGTAAAAGAGGTGATGTGAGATACTTTTTCAGGTCTTAGAAAGCTTTTTTGCACTCTTCATCCCATTTGTCTCATTGTGCCCTCTTGATGGCCTTGAAAATGGGCTTGCATCGATCGGTGGACCGTGAAAGAAACGGTTGAGGGCAGTTGCTCGTTCGGTCAAGCTTTGGATTTCCTTCAAGGTAGTGGGATATTTCATATCTAGGATCGCTCGAATTTTCTTAGGATGTGCTTTGATTCCTCGTTGGGTTACTAGGTACCCTCATAATCAGCTTGAAGATACTCCGAATGTGCATTTGGTGGGGTTGAGCTTCATCTTGTACTTTCTGAGGATGTTGAAAGTTTCCGCCAGGTTGCAGATTTGGTCTAACCGCTGATTGCCCTTTACCATGATGTTGTCAACATAAACCTCTATGGTTACCCCAATTCACTTCTTGAACATCATGTTTACTAAGCTTTGGTAAGTGGCTCCCCCATTCTTGAGGCCAAAGGGCATGACCTTGTAGTAGTAGGTACCTCGCTCGATCACGAACGCGATTTTCTCTTTGTCAAGCTCATACATGGCTATTTGGTTGTAGCCGAAGTATGTGTCCAAGAAGTTGAGTAGCTGGTTCCCAGAAGTTGAATCTACTAGTAAATTGATTCAGGGAAACGGATAAGGATCCTTTGGGCATGCTTTGTTGAGGTTGGTGTAGTATATGCAAACCCTTCATTTGCCCTTCTTTTTCTTCACGACTAGCATGACGTTGGCAAGCTATGCTGAGTGTGCTACCTCTTATACGAATTTGGCCTCCAGTAGCTTATTAATTTCTGCTTCGATGATCGCTACTAGCTCGGGTGTGAAATGTCTTCTCTTTTGGATCACTAGTTTGGCTGCAGGGTCAACGTGCAGCTTGTGGCAAGCTATCTTGGGATCGATGTCGGGCATGTTGGAAGGTGGCCATGCAATGATGTCTCGGTTTTCCCTAAGGAAAACCGTGAGTTCTTCTTTCTCGGCTGGGCTTAGACGTGAGCCGATTGTTGCTATCTTTTTCGGCTGTTGGGGATCAAGAGTGATGTCTTCAGCGTCTTCTTGGGGTTTCCATCCCATCTCGTCCGTTTAGACGCCATCTTCTTGATCTGATTGCTGTAATTGCTATTTGGTAGCTTCTTCGTCCCTTTGGACCTCGACAGCCTCTACAGGGGTAAAGGTTCTTGTTTTTACTCATTCAATACTTGCACAGTGCATCATCGAGATGTGGCCTGATTAGACTTGATCCCCTCGACTCTTCCTCTCGAGATGTAGAATCAGATATTTTGATACTTGACGATAGTGACGGCATCCAGCTTGATCAACTAAGGTCTCCCAAGAATCCCATTGTAGGGAGATGGGTCGCTTACAATCGTGAATGTCAGCTTTGAGACAACTGGTAGTGTTTTCACGTCAAGTGTGATGTGGCTGATGACAGTCGAGGTGTGCCCATTGAATCTGGTGAGTACCTCTGCTCGGTGTATAATTATGCTTTCTAGGCCCATCTTCTGAATGACTGAGAGTTAAAGTAGATTGACTGCACTTCCATTGTCGACCATTATTCTGTCGACTATAGCATGGGCTAATTGGACAAATACTACTAGTGCGTCGTCATATGGAAAGTCGACGCCTTCTGCATCCTGCTCGGTGAAGCCAATGATGGGTCCCAGTTGGGTATCGACTGCTTAGACCTGTGAGACTAGTAGAGCCTGATGGATCTTTCTCTTTTTGGAGTTGTTGGTGGCCCCTAAGTGCTCTGATTCGGCGAAGATGCCATTGATCCGAATCGTTTTGGTTGGTGGCTTTTCGTCGTCGTCTGTATTCCTTCTAGGTTGCACATCTGGCTTGTCCAAGTATATGTCAACCTTGCCTTCTTTCACGAGCTTCTCTAGGTAAATCTTCCAAGTGTAGCAGTCGTCGGTTGTGTGATCGGGACCTCAATGGAATGCACAGTATTTGGTGTGATCCAACTTGGAAGTATCTCCCTTTGATTGTTTCTGCAGTTTGAACCATGGTTCGTTCTTGATGTCACGAAGGATTTGGTGGATCGGGATTGAGAACTTTGAGTAGTTTTTGGTCATCGACCCTTCTTTAGTCGTGGGTCGATCTCTACATTTGGCCTCATGACTACTTTTGCTGGACTGCTTCCCATGCTCATTCTTTTGAGCCACTGGTGACTCTTTTCAAGGCTTCTCGGGCACCTTGTTAGCTCATCGAGCCTCGTCCCAAAGTGCATGCTTCTCTGCCAGAGCAAAGGAGTCTGCCCGAGTTAGATCTTCTTTCATGATCAATTCTCTGAATAGTGGGTGGTCTGATGTGAGTCCTTTTTGAAATGTTGCACTTGCTATTGAGTCGTCACATCGACTATCTTCACCTTCTTTGCTTTAAACCTCTTTATGTAGTCGCGAATCGACTCCTTTAGGTTTTTCTTCACATTGAACAAGTGGTCAGACTTTTTCTTGATCGAGTGGTAGGATGAGTATTCTTTGGTGAAAACCAAGGAAATATCATCAAAACTTCAGATGGATCGTGGTGGCAAGGTGTGAAACCAATCTTGCGCCTCACCTTGTAAAGTGGTGGCGAATATTTTGCATATAAGGGCATCTTGTTTCGATAAAGGACCATCGTTCTTATGTAGTGCTTCAAGTGTCTCTTCGGATCTCCATCTCCTTTGAAAGATGTTAAATGTGGCATGCTAAACTTCCATGGAGGCTCTGCCTGCTCGATCTTGTCCGTGAAGGGTGACTTGCTCATGTTGGTCATATCCCGTTGTAGTGTTTCATCGGCTACTTCATTGTATTGGAAATCATGCAATCGCTTGTTTAAAAACCTTTATACCTCTTCCTGAATTTGCCTTTGTTGGGGGGTAATGGAGCTCTCGGCTGCCTTCGGTTTTGACCTGCTGGTCTAGGCTACTCTTCTACGTGCTCGGCTCGTCTATGCTGCGGAGGCAATGTATGTGGTATGTTCCTGGCAGGAAAGGGAATTCTTCGCAGGTTGCTGTTTGAACTTGAGCTGGATTAAGTGATTGCTTATCTCTGTCCGTCGTGCTGCCTACTCCGATGTGATGTGGATGATGCTCCTTGCGGGCCTAGCTGCGAATGAACGCTTCGCCTGGAAGGCTGCTCATGTTGATTATCGGAGTGTGGCCTAAACCGTGAATGTATACTCATTTGCGGGCCTAGTTGAGAGTGCACGCTCCTCCGTGCGCTATAATGGGAGTATACGCTATCTCGATGGCCCAATTGGGAATGTACATTGCCTGAATGCTTGATTCGTGGCTGGTCGAGTGGCTGCTTGCCAAGACGCTGCTGGAAAGGTTTTTCGTCTGCCCTTGTCCTACTTTGGGACACCTCGTATGGGGCACGTTGGATCTCGGTGCACTGCAAGAGTTGATTCACCAAGGTCGTCTGTTATGCAAGGGCGCTCGTCAACTTTATGACTTGTTGGGACAAGTGTTGTTCACCATTCAGTTTGGAAGAGCTTGGAAGGAATGTGCTTCCTTGGGCAGTGGAAGTGTGGTAGACTTCAGGTGCGAGATTTGAGTTGGGAAATGTCAAATCCGCAGAGAAATGTGATGAAAATGCCTCTGGTTCAATCGTAGGTCCTGAAATTTAAAGCCGAGATGGTTGAGCTAATCTTGGGCCGACTTGGGCTGCTTGGGAAACCACAGGAGTAGGCTGGGCCAAGGGAGTGGGCTGCTTGGCGTGTGGTGCACGCTTGTGCGAGGCTTAGGCTCCGCTTGGCAACACTACGCTTGGCAACACATTGGGCTCATGTTGGGTCTAGGTAGCACATGCCGGCTCGACTAGGGCTTGGGTCTTTTAAGGTTGAAGTGGCACAGCTTGGGCCATGGGTTTTGCCAAAGGTGGTTGCTATGGTGGCCACCATGGTGGTTGCCACGGTGATGCCTCGTGGGGGTGTCGTTCCACTCACCGCTATGTTGAGCCTTGTAGATCGCCACAAACCTAATCCTTGAACGTTGGAATTTCCGTTCATCAAGGTTTCCGAATCTCTTACCATTGTACCTTTTTTTTTTATGTTTTATCAAAGAATTTTTAGAAATAAAAATTCCAAGAATAAGAACGTACAAAAAATCTACAAATAAGCAAAGAAACAAAAAACCTTAGATGCAAGAGTCTTTTACGAACGTGTGACTTAACTCTCAATGAAAGCACCAATTTGTGGATGCAAATTTCTTCCTCCTTATTCTTGGACAAAATTGCACCTACAAAAAAAATAACACCTTAGCTCAAGGCCAAGAGCCTCATGCGCCCACGATGAATTTGGGGGGGGGGGCTTTGGCCGAAGAACCTCTGATGCCAAAGTTAGAATTTTGAGGGAAAAGTGTTTAGAGAATCTAGAGAATTTAGTAAGAGTGTTGGAATTGATTTTTGGAGAGAATGAAGGTGTTTATATAGGGGTGTGGCCGGCTCCCTTGGGAGGAGAGGGACCGGCCACTTGGATGGCTTTTTCTTGATTTGTAGCTAATTAGTAAAATTAATTGAATAATAAATCAATTAATTAGCTAATTAATATAATTAAAAAGGAATGATTTGGGGGTTACCTTGTGGAGAAGATTTGATGAGAATGGATGAAATAAGTTTCGAATTAATACCTATTTTGGGCACTTTTGACTTGGTTGATGGATGATTGCCCGTTGCTCGCGCGTAGAAATCTCGGTGTGCCTCAAGAGTAATTTTATCATTTTTACCCAATAATCCAGGTGTCGTCTCCATATCTTCTTGATTATTTTTTACTCCACAAAACACATACAAACCGATCAACAAAATAAAAATCATTTACCCTTCCCTACACCATGTAAGGTGCTTATGGGTTGCCAAAGAGCAGAAAATGTGATTCCAATGCTAAACAAATGCACTATACTCCCAGCCATCCACATCATGAAACCATCATCGCCAAATTCTTGAATGGGACCTGTGCAACTTCCCAATAGATTCACCCCTACTCCTTCCTCTTTCTCTGCCTGTCTCTCTTTCTCTCTCTGTAACCATTCCCCTCATCGAATCTCACACCCATCCATCACTCTCAGCGACAGCAACCACCCTCTCCCAAATCGAAATGACAATGGATGCAATAGGAGAAAGAAACAGAAGATTCAAAATGCAGTATAAAGAAAATAATCACTGAGCAAGTAAAAAAAAAGAAAAAAAATTGTATACCTAAGCAGAATGCATACGAATGAAGTATTTTGTTTTCAGATGAAAACCCGAAGGAAAATTGAAAACCAATTAAGAGAACATAGCAGAAAAAAAAAACGGGGCAAAAAAAAAGCAATTAAAAATAAACATAGATGTATCTCAATTACAGCACGGAGAAGTAACCAAAATGACGGGGAATTCAGAACATAGTTGACAAAGCAGAATTGTAGAAAACTACAGTAGCTTGGATTGCATCTTTCTACATGATTGAAGGAAAAAGGAAAAAGGAAAAAGGAAAAAGTTAGGGGGTGTATTCAATTGAGATTTTGAGGGATTTTAATTCTTTTAATGAATCTAGGGGTATTCAATCAGGATTTTAAGTGATTATCTGAATTTCAATGTGTATTCAATCAAGATTTTAAGATAGTTGATTAAAATCCTTAGAAATTTAGGTGTATTCAATTAGGATTTTAAAGAAGTTTATATCATTCCAGGTGTATTCAATTAGAATTTGATTTTAAAGAATTTCAAAAAGTTGAGGAATTAGAGGAAATTGGAGAGATTTTGTAGTGTGTTTTAAGCATCCACAAATCTCCCATCTCCCCCATGAGATTTCAAGGGAATTGAATCAAAGTTTTACATAGAATCTCTACAAATCAATTAAACTCCATAAAAATCCATGGATTTATAAATCCTTTAAAATCTCCTCAATTCTCAATTGAATACACCCCCTTTAGTAACAAACAAATTAATAAGTCCTATTCAATTATAAAATCATCATTGAGTTTAAGGAGGGTGTATTCAATTGAGAATGTGAGAGATTTTAATGGATTTATAAATCCATGGATTTTTATGGAGTTTAATTGATTTGTAGAGATTCCATATAAAATTTTGATTCAATTACCTCGAAATCTCATAGGAAGAGGTGAGATTTGTGGATACTTAAAATACACTATGAAATCTCTCCAATTCCCTCTAATTCCTCAACTTTCTCAAATGCTTTAAAATCAATTTCTAATTGAATACACCTGGAATGTTATAAACTTCTTTAAAATCTTAATTGAATACACCTGGATTTCTAAGGATTTTAATAAACTATTTTAAAATTTTAATTGAATACACCTAGAATTTCAGAGAATCACTTAAAATCCTGATTGAATACCCCTAGATTCATTAAAAGAATTAAAATCCCTTAAAATCCCAATTGAATACACCCCCCTAAGACAATATGTATTGCAACTATATAATGAACTTAGAAATTTCTAGCCAAGATATACACTGTTTTTTATTCAAAGACATTATTTGAGTTGCACTGAATTGTATGCGAATGATATATTATAACTTAATGGAGATAGTATAATGGAACGATTCCCTTACCATTTCATCAACTAATATGCATTGCAAATCATCAAACTGATCATCAGATCCAATAAATTTGGGCCTCCAAATTCTGCACATCCGGACTCTAATCTTCATGTTCGACTAAAAAGGTTCCAAACTGCGGATCAAAAGTATACTCATTGTGCTATAAATATGGAAGTAAATATACATTTTTAAGTATATGTATCAAAATCAATTTTATGAATATAAAATATTTAGGCGTGTACGGTTGAAACCTGTTAGTAAATTCTGAAGAACATCTTGATACACAAAAGAAGAAGATGTACCCTGGTATAAAATTTGAAAATGTACTAAAAGATTTTAAAAAAAGTAGGAAGGCAAAATTGTGTCATGCACTGTATAAAAATGTATAATCCATATTGATTTTCCAGTACATTCAGCTGATAAATATATACTTCACAAAAAATATACAATACGATTGTACATTAAGTGCTAATAATTTTCATAAAATGCCTATTTACATTTCCTCACAACTTAAGTGATGTCCAAAATAAATGATGGATGATATTATGGTTTATCACTTTCACATCACATCACCACATTCAAGAAATACATTAATTAGTAAAATTGGAAGCCACAACACAAAAGAAAATCTCAGGTAAAGTTCTCATTAGCAGTGAAATTATTAGTATTGCACTAAAAGATTGTGATAAGGAGATAATGATTTAAACAATATTATCTCTATCATCGTTCTGATAAAGAGAAAATATTACTTGTCCAAAACTACCAATCCAGATCATGGCTCAAAACTAACTGTCAAAATCTTGGATAACTATTAGTGACCTGAACAAAATGTAGTTCATCAAACCATAATCCACAGCGATCAAAAGATGGACCGAAGTACAATGCTTGTAGCTCAAAAAAGTAATTCAGCCGTTCCAAGTTCCAACCCACTCGGGCTAAATTTGACATGGCCTGAAACTTTGAATCTCAATACCTAAAGACCTGAAACCAGATTTATTATTTAATCTTTTTATGGAGCTGTCATAGCCAACCCTATTTAGTGGGAAAATGTTTTGTTGTTGTTTTATGGAACTGTCATAGTTTACAATAATGCCAAGCCAGGAAATAATTATGCAACACCATCACAAATTGAAATTTGAGTAACTCGCTCAAATGATTGAAAATCTAATACATATTGTTTGGACACAAAATATTATTTTGGGCCGAGTTTAGAGTCGTTCTCAGCCTAGTAATCTTCTTCTAGAATTATCATGGGCCATCCAGTCATCGTGGGCCGTCCAATCAGGATCGACCGAATCCTATTATAGGACAGATTGGTTTAGATAAGGATGGAGTAGTCAAGACCTAGTGCAATGAGGAGTCTTAATAGGCTAAGTATGCTGAGACTTAGGAGATGAATCTGGTTTGTTAATTGGCTTGGTTCAAAGTCCTTTTAGATGTAGGATTGGCCGAAACCTAATCAGATTAGGTTGAGAAGTTCAAGTCCGAGTATGATTGTAGCCTGGTTATGAAGGGTTTCGCCACCAAGTCTCGGTCGACAAGGATTTTCGAGTCCTTGTTGGTAGAGGTCATCTCATCAGCCTTCTCAGCGAAGTGAGGTGTTACAGGTTACTACATTCAACACATTGAAAGCCGAATTCGATATTGAACTTCGCAGAACTAGCAGCCTTGTCTTCAGGCTCTAGAACCCGAAGGCCGAGACGTGTTCCTTCCTTGGCCGCAATTGTAAGATCAAGAAGTTAGCAGCGTCCCCAATGCGACATTAACACATTTTACTCCTTGGCTGAGCTCGGCCAACGAGTTGGCACACCCCACACACAACCGAATGACGTAGTTAGCTTATTAATTGTTCAGCTTGCGCGCCACATAGGCTTGGTAGTTTTTAGGGTCAACATTTTGGCACACCCGGTGGGATCCAGTGCTAAAGCTACGAAGTTCATGGCCATTGAGATACGGTTAGTAAAAAAGAAAACAATCATGGGAAAGTGAACGACTAACCTTTCAGTCCAGAACCCAAGACAAGATGACTTGTCACAGGCACAAAATCCTTCTGTTGCCACAACACCTAAGGCCACAAGCGCAACACGCCGAGAAAAAGAAGTTAGTTTCAAAGATCAGCCTCGTGGTGCAGAGATCCCTAACAAAACCAAATGCTTTTTCATTGAAGGGATAATATAGGATTGCGATGAGGATGGTGGTGAAGGTTCTGATCCACCAACTAGATCGTTTCTTCGGAGATGACTTGAAGAGCAATCTCGACAATTTGAACAGATATTTAACCGAGAAGTAAAAAGCATACTCGATGATATGCGTGATAATAGCGCTATACAAAACAGATGGCTTGAACTATTGGTTAATAAAGTACACGAAGGTGGACCCGTTGATCGTTCCCGACAACCTTCACTTAAGAACAATCTGTTACCAACGATATAGGCAAAGACAGGATCTGCTCAGCTCAAAACGATCGACTTGGAAAACAGAGGATGATAAAGCAGGAGATCAGACATATCCGACAAGGGAATAGAAACAACGTCCATTAAAGAAGAGGCCAAAGTTTCCAAAATTCATTCACCTATATCCAGCATTTGTGGATAAATTCGAGTACCCTAAGGGATTCAAAATTCTGGACTTCAGCCTTTTTGCTGGAGAATCATCCCTATCATCGTTAGAACATGTAACTTAATTCACTGCTCAATGTGAGGACTTTAACACCGATTTTCATAAGCTACGATTGTTCAACTTCTTGCTAACCGACTTAGCCTTCACGTGGTATATCAACCTC
The DNA here is from genome assembly GCA_035220775.1 of Malus fusca. Classification (NCBI taxonomy): domain Eukaryota; kingdom Viridiplantae; phylum Streptophyta; class Magnoliopsida; order Rosales; family Rosaceae; genus Malus; species Malus fusca. The sequence goes on from CM069070.1 coordinate 21,349,321, forward strand.
TCACCCAATTCCATCCAAAGTTGGGAGGAATTAGTCGAGAAGTTTCATGAGCAGTTCTATCGACCAGAGATGGACGTATCGGTGTCTTTCTTGGAAAGGATAGCTCAAACCTCTGACGAATCACTAATGGAATACCTTACGAGGTTTAAATCGGCCAGAAATTGGTGCCGAGTACCTTTCCCTGAAGTAGAGTTCGTTAGGCTCGCTCTAAACGGCCTGGATGTGGAGTACAAAAAGAAATTCTTGGGGGCAAACTTTCGAGACATGTACGAACTTGCTCAACATGTCGAGCAATATGATTATTTGCTTCAAGAAGAAAAGATCTCGAAGTCTCCATCCCAAGAAACTATTTACAAAAACCCTACGGTTAGTTATGCATTGGCCAGTATTGAGCCGAAATAGTAATCGATAAACCATATGTATGAAAAGCATTGGCCCATGCTAATCTCAAATATGCCAAAACCCGTTCGACCTTTAAGGAAGCTGTAGTCAAAACAGCAAAAGTCTATACTTTTGACATCACCAAGGCCGTGCCATCTTCGACCAGTTGCTGCTCGCGAAGATCGTGAAGCTTCGACCAGGGCATAATATTCCCAAGGTCAAAGACTTGAAAGGAAAAACTTATTGCAAATACCACAACTCGAAAAAGCATACGACAACAACTGTGTCGTATTTCGCGATGTCATTCAAAGCTGGATCGATAATGGTAAGCTCAAGTTTCCCGAGAAACAAATGGGTGTTGACATCGATCTTTTCCCTATAGAGACGGTAAGCATGGTAGATGCTCATCTACCAAAAAACAAAGGAAAAAGAAATGCCGAGTTCATTCCAATGCAATTCATCCTAAAACAGAATTCTCGGCCACGATTAAAGATTGATTTGTTTTCAAATGAGTTGCCCAAAGACTTTTCAGGACCAACTATCATTAAGTCCATGTCAGACTACAGCACAGAGGAAACAGACATGCTGATGGTTTTGTGTAGTTGGTGTAAAGTAAACGTTATCTTAACCGAGCCAAAGAAGAAGCCACTTTAGGCTACAATACCACAACAGTCATCCACGGTCGCAACGATACCTCAAAAGGTTCTCGACGCAGGCCAACGCTAGAAAGTTTTCGATAAGCTTGACCCTCAAACATGGAATGACAGGCCACCTTTAGCCAGACGACGACTCAATTTCGACGCACCGTTTTATAATGAGGATTATTATGCGCGCAACTCTAGCAGTTATTGTTCATCCGCGAACCAGAAAACTTTCAAGCCACCTGAGCCAAGCGACCAACGTTGGTATAGCTATAACTCTCATACCGCATTGTCTAAATCGTTAAAATGTCGGCACCAGCTAGTAGACTGCATGGCTCACCAACAAGAGACCTGGGTTACCTCGACTACCAAATATCAACTGAAAGAAACAATAGGCAGCGAAGATGATCGACAACCTATGACAATCATGGTCGAGTTACTTCAAGGAAAGAAGGTGATCGAACTTTAAAACCACAATTGAAGAATATAAGAAACGCATCAAACTCTTCCTTCGGCCTGGGGAGATGAAAGCTCATTTCGAGCACTTCAAGAAGGAAGCAGAAAGTAAACTTCTTCCATTACCCTCATAAGAGCCATTAATTAAAGTTCGACGAAATCTTCACCCACCATTTCTCGGTGAAACTTTGGAATACATGCTGGAGTCTCATAAGAAGCATTTCACTAATGACCTATACGGCCTACCAAAAGCATGCCAATAGGCTCTTGACCTGGTACTAACTTGCCCTGATGTCGAACAGATCATCTTGAAGACAACAGATCTGAGGATGAAGGCTAGGTTCCAACTTATACTTGAGGTTTGAGTTCTCAGCTTCGAGGTTGAACCATATACTGATATAGATACCACCAAGCTCACTTTCTTTCTTGAGGACCTCCAATATATGCGATACCATTTTGAAGTTTTTTTAGTTGTGTCCCTCTTCAACCTTATGGCCGACGAAAAAGAGCGCGTAGCATGTTTAGATACTTACCTGAACATAAGGGATGCCTGCATTGCCTATCAGGAGCAGACCCATAAGGCTTCACAAGAGCATATCTAAATACCAACGTCGAACAAGCTCGAGGATGACGATTAGGATGAAACAGGTCCAGTGGATGTACCACAGGAACAACTACTCGCTGAAGCAGAAGATGAACAAGTAAAGGTTAATCAAGAGTAGAATGCCTCACCCGAAAATCCAGAAGACGAAGATCACGACTAGATGGGTCATTCGGTCCTTGAAAATATGGAAATCAGCATGGTCCACGTTTTACCTACTGAGTTTCAGCCAATCACGTCCCAACCAAATTTCCTGGATGGCGATGTGGTTGCCAAGGAAGGAATGAAGGAAAAATTTTGTCCTAGCTAAGAACATGTATGAACATTTGAATACATATGCTAACAATTAACTCTTTAAAGTAGGCATGCATCCAAAAAACAATTCATGAAACCCATGACTTTCAAAGCCTAGTATATGGTGAATCAAAAGACTCTTTAACAACATTAAAGAATATGAAGAATTTAGAGATTCTTTACCCTTGAAGCTCATCCTTGATTACACAAGGGATTCACCCAAGTGGAGGGCCTTCAAGTCACCTCCTTGCTCCTTGGATCTTCCTTGTGATTTTCCTCCTTTTAGTGCTCCTTTGCTTATTTGAGGATTTGAGGATTAGTTCTCCAAAACACCAAAAGTTTGATGTCTCTATGTCTCTTCACCAAGGATGTAATTTGTGAGGATGAAAATGGATCACTTAGGGAAGTAAATTTGCTAGATAACTTTCCCCAAGTAGCTTAGAAAACCCTAATTGAAAACAAAGCTATAAAGATGAATTTATACTTCATTTCTTAGGTGAGTGGCAAACTTGCAATTAAGCAAACTTGCATACCCTCACCCTAAATGGTTGGCCTATATGGTTATTGGGCTTATTGCCCATTTTGTTTTAGTTGTCATACAACTTAAACATAATGGGCCTTGTGGACCAAAACACTTTTGGGCCCCGAAGCCCTAAAACCAACTTAAAAGCCCAATACGAACATTTCGTATAATTAATTAACTAATTAATTAATCTTGACCATTCTTCAATTAAACCATTTAATTGCTTATCCATTTCATTTAATTGCTTCACATATATCCTTATTTGGTGTGCGATCCATTAGGTTCCAATTAGCGAGGCAGTGGGCGATGTTACTCTTAACTATCGATTGTGAATTGAAACCACATTTCAATTCTCCCTTTTTGACGATTAGTGTTTGCTAATCAATAGGGCTTCCACAAACCATGAGTGACACCTAGCAGTATGTCATGGTTACCCAAGCTAAGTAGAATTGGTTGGAGAACCTATCCAGTTACAATTACAATGCAATACGGTCCTTCTCTAATACAATACTCTTAACCACATTGTTTTAAGTGATAGTTTGTTTCATGTCTACTATCCAATGTGATACTTTCTTATATGATTCCCTTGAATATGATTTGGAACATCTTCCTTAGTCATATTCATTTGCTTTGGCCAAAGACTTTAGAATCATATTTTAGAGTATACTCATTCCACCATGGAAGGTTAGAGATCCCTTGTTGTGCATTCATATGCCTACATGACTAGATCACATGACCCCAACAATGCCGTGGACAATCCGAGGGAATGCCTTTGTCATGATCAAAGATCAAGGACCTAACCATTAGACATCTATGATGCCTCAGGTCTAAGGACTACTTTGCATATTGTAACCTTAGAGTTCGTACATGACATGTATGTTTGAACTCTCATTAATCGCAGTTCAGTGTACTCGATTACTCTTTCGAGCACCTATGTGTTTGTCTTAGTGTCCAACACCAAATGACTTGAGACTAGTTCATACTCACGTTTGAGTCAACATAACACATACTAACCTTATTGGATTGTCAATGCCCAATTGGCAATCCTATGGCTAGGAACGTTTTAGGAATGAACATAAGAGAAAGGTCTCTTTAATCTAACTCATTAGATCACTTATCTCTTATGTCAAATACATCCCTTGGATTCTCTTATTGATTAAACACATGATTCAATAAATAGTGATTAACAATAAGTATTGCCCTTCCGTTAAACATATAAAAGTTTAACATATTAAGTATTCCAAAAAGCTATTACATCAAATGAGTGGCTTTGTGGGCATACTTCCAACAATCTCCCACTTGCACTCAAAGCCATCCTCCCATGTATCTAATACTCATCTTATCCATATGACGATCAAGCTGGATTTGAGTCATTGGCTTTGTCAGTGGATCTGCTACGTTATCGGCTGAAGCAACTTTGAGGATGTTGACTTTCCCCTCGGTAGCATATCATCTTATGATATTAAAGCGCCTATCAAAATGCTTGTTCTTTTGATGAGCCCTGGGTTCCTTGGCTTGAGCTATCGCCCCACTATTATCACAGTACAAAGTTACTGGTGATGTGATGGTTGGAACCACTCCAAGTTCAGTAATGAACTTTTTCATCCAGAACGCTTATTTGCTGGCTTCAGCTGTAGCGACATATTCAGCCTCTGTCGTGGAATCAGCAATTACACTTTGTTTCTTGCTTTTCCAACTGACAGCCCCACCATTCAGAGTGAATACATATCCGGAGTTGGAACTTCTATCATCGACGTCAGATTGGAAATCTGCGTCTGTATAGGCTTCCACTCGCAACTCTGCCGCTCCTCCATAAACGAGGAACATGTCCTTAGTTCTTCTTAAGTACTTAAGGACCGTCTTGACAGCTGCCCAGTGTTCTGATCCTGGGTTAGATTGATATCGACTAGTAATGCTCACAGCATATGCGATATCAGGCCTTGTGCATATCATGGCATACATGAGACTCCCTATGGCGGAAGCATAAGGAATTTCATTCATTAGCCGTATCTCTTTAGGAGTCTTAGGTCCCATGGACTTAGAAAGGTGAATTCCATGTCTCACAGGAAGAAAACCTTTCTTAGATTGTTCCATCTGGAACCTACTTAGCACCTTATCAATGTACATCGATTGGGATAATCCAATTAATTTTCTGGATCTATCACGATAGAGCTTTATCCCAAGTACATAAGATGCATCTCCTAAATCTTTCATGTGGAAGGTTTTAGACAACCACACTTTTACAGAAGAAAGTACTGCAGTGTCATTCCCGAATAGTAATATGTCATCTACATATAACACTAGGAATACAACTGCATCCCCAACGACTTTTTGATAAACACAATTGTCGTCTTCGTTTTGAGTAAAACCAAACGTTTTGATTTCAGTATTGAAACGAATGTTCCAGCTCCTGGAGGCTTGCTTAAGTCCATAAATGGACCTTTGAAGCTTGCATGCCTTAGTCTCTTCAGACTCGGACACGAAACCTTCGGGTTGAGTCATATAGAGCTCTTCCTGTAGGTAGCCGTTCAGAAAGGCCGTCTTCACGTCCATTTGCCATCTCTTTGAATCAATGTCGGACATTGCTTCAGTGTAGTCCCTAGGGTCCTCCTTTGTTTCATTGTCACCTAAAAGGTACAATTCATCAAAGTCATTATTTAAGCCAAACCTCATAGGTGGCTTACTAACCCGTTCAGATCTACGTGGAGCTAGGGGTTCAGGAACAGGGTTGTCAATATGTCGAGTGCTTGTTTCTGGTTCATTATTAATCTCATTAATTTCCATCTGTTTGCTTATAGTTCCTTTGAGAACAAATTCGTCCTCTAGAAACTTAGCAGTTCTGGCGACAAAGACTTTCTGGTCGTCAGGATGGTAGAACTCATATCCCATAGTTTCTTTAGGATATCCCACAAAATAGCATCTTACTGATCTCGCTTCAAGCTTAGTAGCCTCAAGCTTCTTGACATATGCTTCACAACCCCAAATCTTAATATGATTAAGACTTGGCTTTCTTCCATGCCATATCTCATAGGGTGTTTGTGAAACTGATTTGGAAGGTACTCTATTAAGCAAGTAAGCTGCTGTATATAGAGCGTATCCCCAGAATGTTACTGGTAGATCAGCGGAACTCATCATAGAACGAACCATGTTCATCAAGGTTCGATTTCTCCTTTCAGAAACTCCATTAAGTTGTGGAGTTCCCGGTGGAGTCCACTGTGATATTATTCCACACTCTTTGAGATAATCTAGGAACTCATTACTCAGATATTCACCCCCTCGATCTGATCTTAGGATTTTTATCTGTTTCCCAGTTTGCTTCTCAACTTCATTCTTGAATTCTTTGAACCTTTCAAAGGATTCTGACTTGTACTTCATAAGATATACATAGCCAAACCGAGAGTGATCATCGGTGAATGTGATATAGTATGAGAAGCCTTCTCTCGACGTAGTAGACATAGGTCCACATAAGTCAGTGTGGATTAACCCTAGAATTTCAGTGGCACGCTCTCCTTTTCCAGTAAATGGAGATTTGGTCATCTTCCCTTTCAAGCAACATTCACAAGTACCCATCCGGTCATTACCTAATGGGTGGAAATATCCGTCTTTCGACATCTTGCGAATCTTATCAAGGTTCACATGTCCAAGTTTAAGATGCCACATCTTTTCTTGGTTAACTTCTACTCTAGCCCTTTTGGGTTTTGAGGTATTCCCGCTTTCAATACAGTGCATCCCACTATTCGTCTCTAGGTGAAAAAGTCCCTCTATCATATTACCATGAGAGATAATACGACCGTTCAAGTATAAAGTGCAACTCATTTTGTCAAACAACACTGAGTGCCCATCTCGTAAAAGCTTAGAGATGGAAATCAAATTCTTTATACATGAAGGAAAATATAAACAATTTTTAAGTTCCAGGACTTCCCCAGAGGGTAGGTTAAGCATATAGGTGCCTATTGCTTTTGCAGAGATTTTAGTACCGTTCCCAACTCGCACAACCATCTCCTCATTGCGCAGTGATCTGCTCCCTGTTAGTCCCTGCAACGTATTACAGATATGTTGACTAGCGCCTGAATCAAATATCCAGGAATTGGAGCTCACTGTAAAAGCACTATCTATGACAGAAATAGTCTCTTCAAAAGTCCGTGTCATAAGGCTCGCAATGCGCACCCTGTATTTCTTCTTCCAACGTTCATCATTTCCACAATGAAAGCATGTTCCTTTGGATTTCTTTGCCTTCTTCTTACGCAACCTTTTCCTTATCATTGCATTCTCACTCCCACTGTCCTTTTTGAAACCTTTTTCAAATTTACAGCACATGTCAATCATCTCTTTCAAAGAATGATCGAATCTATTCACTTTATAGTTTACGATAAACTTAGTGAAATCATCCGAGAGAGATGCAAGGAAAAAGTCTTGGGCCATTTTCCCATCGATGGAAGTTCCTAAACTTTGAAGATCTTGAAAGATCCTTTCCATCTTTTGTCCATGTTTATGGACCGATGTCCCCTTTGCCATTTTGGCATTCATTAGACTACAAATATTTGAGAATCGTACATTACTAGTCTCAATGTCATGCATCTTATGCAAACTTTCAACCATGGCACAAGAAGTGTCCATGTGCTTATGTAGCTTCATAAGCTCCTCACTAAGTGAAGTGAGGATTAAGCATTTGGCTTGTAAGTCATCCTCATAGTGTCTAACATAATTTTGACACTCCTCTTTTGAAGCTAGTTTCGTAGGAGGTACATGAGGAGGGGATTGCTTAAGTACATACAATATGTCTTTCACCTTTGAGACATTCTCAATGTGGCGATACCAAGCAAGGAAACGTTGGCCCTTTAGGCCCTTTTTGTCAAGTATAATGGTGGGTATAATTTTAGGCATGTCGTTCACTACATAACATAACAGAAATCGAATTAGCATTGTTGTTTAAAACTATTTTGATTAGGTCTTTTAATCAAATAGTATCACCCACCATTTTTGGCAAATTCCACATCCCTCAATAGAATTCGAGAGTTATATTGAACTCTTAGTGGGTTATGGGAGACTCACCATTACCAAGCCCACCTCACGATGATACGATGTTGGCTAGCAAAAATAATGATGAGAGAATAACGCATTATTCATTTACAACCTTTTGTAATTACCCATCTCGTTTGGCCTCTAGAGAATGTTGCCTCACGATGATACGATGTTGGCACCATTGCACTTAGTTTAAGTTATTCCCACCATGCTTAGTTCGTGAAGGGGTTCAAGAATAGCCTCACGATGATACGATGTTGGCTATCCTCGTTGCCTACACTCACCTCATCATATGTATATGGATTCCTCCTGGATATAAGCACATGCTTTGTACTCCCCCATGATAGGGTGAAGCCGGTGCATGAGTCACAAACGCTTGGAACCCACCACGGTGGAAGGCCTACGAAGAGATATTCTAAACATCTCTCGCTTATCAACTTAAATATTTGTTTGAGGGAATAGCGTTGGGCTACATCAAAACATTTTAATCACATTAAAAGAACTTGGGCCTATCACAACCATTGGTCCAAGTTTATATGAATTAGTAGTATATAATACTCCCACTGTTTCGTTGAAACAAGCGAGACTATATGGAACTACTAACGAATGCTTTGCATCCTCATATGGACTATATAGTCATATTAGGTTTTAGGATGATTATGAACCGTTTGATTTGATCCAACACGAGCCTTGTGTTGGACCTTGGGTCTAAGGTATGTAGTTGTTGATTTTAGTTACGCGTTTAATCCAATTAAACCGTTATTTCCTATTGGGCGTTGGACCCAACTATTCCATTTTGCATACATTTAAACAAAAGGAATACATGAAATAATAATAAGGGCTTATGCCCTTTTACAACACAAATGATGGACTTATGTCCATTTACAACAAATTGAATTAATCAAATTACATTCAAATCTACACTACCAATCCCAAACATTCATAATGTAAAGCGGCCAATCACATAGCTCAATTATCGAGGCATTTGGTTCATAATCACCATTCTCTTAATCAAACACATTTAATTAAGAAAACAACTTTAAACAATTGGTTTTCGGATCCATAGAATTGATTTAAATGGAACTAAATAAAATGAAAATCCAATTCTCATTTAAAGAGACAAACCATTTTGTTCTCATCTAATTTGGGCCATTTTCTAAAAACAAAAACTTTTGGGGTCACTTTGTAAAAACATAAGAGTCCACAACTTCATGTAATTACAACTTAGAACCCAAACATTTTTAATAATGTCAAAAACATCATTAAAGGAGCAAAACAATTTGTCCTTTAAAGTTTTTGGACCTTAACGTAAAAACGTAAACTTTTGGGCCAAAATGCAAATACACAAAAGTATCAAAACTTTATGTAAGTGCACAAAACACCCAAAAATACCCTATTTAATAGGGTGGCCTGCCATAAGTGGTTTTTATTGGTAAAATTCAAATTTTATACAAAGTTTTGTAAGTGGGTTATGTTAGGTGAGGTAAAGATGAAATAAAATTTTGTATGAAATGATTTATGTCATTCTTTAAAACAAAGTTTGTCTCCCATTAAAATTACTTAATCATTAACCATCACCCACTAAAATTAAATCAAAACTTTATGTAAAAACATAAAACTTTTTGAATCAAAACTTCAAAATTTTTTGTTCTTGGCAAGAACTCCAAGAACATTGAAGAACACTTATGAAAACTCAAAATACATGGCACCAAATTTTTAGTTCCAATATTCATGCTTAAATGAAATACATCTACAACATTTGAGATGCTAAATTTTCTAGCAAAATTTATATTCAAAGCAAGAACAAAGCTTGTAACATTTACAACATTTAAATCATAAAACATGAAAATCACAAAACCCAAAAGGATCCACCATACACTAGACCTAGGCTCTGATACCACTTGAAGGAAAAATTTTGTCCTAGCTAAGAACATGTATGAACATTTGAATACATATGCTAACAATTAACTCTTTAAAGTAGGCATGCATCCAAAAAACAATTCATGAAACCCATGACTTTCAAAGCCTAGTATATGGTGAATCAAAAGACTCTTTAACAACATCAAAGAATATGAAGAATTTAGAGATTCTTTACCCTTGAAGCTCATCCTTGATTACACAAGGGATTCACCCAAGTGGAGGGCCTTCAAGTCACCTCCTTGCTCCTTGGATCTTCCTTGTGATTTTCCTCCTTTTAGTGCTCCTTTGCTTATTTGAGGATTTGAGGATTAGTTCTCCAAAACACCAAAAGTTTGATGTCTCTATGTCTCTTCACCAAGGATGTAATTTGTGAGGATGAAAATGGATCACTTAGGGAAGTAAATTTGCTAGATAACTTTCCCCAAGTAGCTTAGAAAACCCTAATTGAAAACAAAGCTATAAAGATGAATTTATACTTCATTTCTTAGGTGAGTGGCAAACTTGCAATTAAGCAAACTTGCATACCCTCACCCTAAATGGTTGGCCTATATGGTTATTGGGCTTATTGCCCATTTTGTTTTAGTTGTCATACAACTTAAACATAATGGGCCTTGTGGACCAAAACACTTTTGGGCCCCGAAGCCCTAAAACCAACTTAAAAGCCCAATACGAACATTTCGTATAATTAATTAACTAATTAATTAATCTTGACCATTCTTCAATTAAACCATTTAATTGCTTATCCATTTCATTTAATTGCTTCACATATATCCTTATTTGGTGTGCGATCCATTAGGTTCCAATTAGCGAGGCAGTGGGCGATGTTACTCTTAACTATCGATTGTGAATTGAAACCACATTTCAATTCTCCCTTTTTGACGATTAGTGTTTGCTAATCAATAGGGCTTCCACAACCCATGAGTGACACCTAGCAGTATGTCATGGTTACCCAAGCTAAGTAGAATTGGTTGGAGAACCTATCCAGTTACAATTACAATGCAATACGGTCCTTCTCTAATACAATACTCTTAACCACATTGTTTTAAGTGATAGTTTGTTTCATGTCTACTATCCAATGTGATACTTTCTTATATGATTCCCTTGAATATGATTTGGAACATCTTCCTTAGTCATATTCATTTGCTTTGGCCAAAGACTTTAGAATCATATTTTAGAGTATACTCCTTCCACCATGGAAGGTTAGAGATCCCTTGTTGTGCATTCATATGCCTACATGACTAGATCACATGACCCCAAAAATGCCGTGGACAATCCGAGGGAATGCCTTTGTCATGATCAAAGATCAAGGACCTAACCATTAGACATCTATGATGCCTCAGGTCTAAGGACTACTTTGCATATTGTAACCTTAGAGTTCGTACATGACATGTATGTTTGAACTCTCATTAATCGCAGTTCAGTGTACTCGATTACTCTTTCGAGCACCTATGTGTTTGTCTTAGTGTCCAACACCAAATGACTTGAGACTAGTTCATACTCACGTTTGAGTCAACATAACACATACTAACCTTATTGGATTGTCAATGCCCAATTGGCAATCCTATGGCTAGGAACGTTTTAGGAATGAACATAAGAGAAAGGTCTCCTTAATCTAACTCATTAGATCACTTATCTCTTATGTCAAATACATCCCTTGGATTCTCTTATTGATTAAACACATGATTCAATAAATAGTGATTAACAATAAGTATTGCCCTTCCGTTAAACATATAAAAGTTTAACATATTAAGTATTCCAAAAAGCTATTACATCAAATGAGTGGCTTTGTGGGCATACTTTCAACAAGGAACACAAGTCGACTTCGTCGCCATCGAGAAGACCGAGCAAATAAGCAAAGATGATAAACTTAAGGCAGCTCTTGCCAAATTGTTCCCTAGCTTTTCTTCCATTAATCTTCAACATTTAAAGCCGTTATATGTTACGGCTTATATTGAAGGCTATCCAGTCTCCAAAATCTTCGTTGATTATGGAGCGACGGTCAACATGATGCCTGTTACTATCATGAAGGCATTACATCATTCCAATGACGAACTTATTCCATTAAGGGTCACCATGAGCAGCTTTGTCGGTAACAAATCCCAGGCCAAGGGAGTGCTTCCGTTGGAAGTAAATATCGTAAGTCGTAATCACATGATCGCATTTTTCATAGTCGATTCGAAGACCGAGTATAATGCATTGCTCGGTTGTAACTGGATCCATCAAACGAGATGCATCCCCTCATCGTTATATCAGGTCCTCATCTTCTAGGACGGTAAATCAGTCGTGGTTCATCCGGCCGATAATCAGCCATTCAAGGCTAATATGATTCATGCTCGTTATTACGACGATCACGTCAGCTACATCACCTTGCAAGGTTTTAACAAGAAATGACGGTCGACTCGGATCTCAATTTAGAAAGCCATCAAGGTAGGCGCTGAGACTGTTCACCAGGATTAGCCAACCTGATTGATGATCCTGATATCTGATACCAAACACGATAGGTGCCGGGCTGCGTTTTATCCACCATGAAACGATTACTGGCCTATTGGTATACTATTTCCAAGCAATCAAATTCAGGCCTAAACTTAGTAGAGTTTCGGGCCGAAGAAGACAACGGTCCAGTTCTAGCACTAGACAAGGTTCAAGCTGCCCCGATCGAGCTTAAAGACAATCAACCTCAAGTCAAGGATCTTTTAAAGGAAATAAATGTTGGAACGGTCGCAGACCCGCGACCTTTATTTATTAGTGCTTTGTTACCCTAACCTATGAAAACTGAGATTTGTAATTTACTCAAAAAATTTAAGGATTGTTTTGGTTGGAGTTACCATGAGATGCCTGGTTTAGACCGAACGATCGTCGAGCACGAATTACGCATCAAACTTGGTTGTAAACCGTTCCGCCAACCCCCCCCCCCCGCGATGATTCACGACCAAAGTACAACTCGGCATAAAAGATGAACTCGTTCAACTTTTAAAAACCGGGTTTATTCGGACAGCTCGATACGTCAAATGGTTGGCGAACATTGTCCTAGTTTTAAAGAAAAGTGGTGCTCTATGTATTTGTATCGATTTTCAAAATTTGAATTGGCAACCCTTAAAGATTAATATACAATGCCAATTTCAACTTTATTAATCGACGTAGCAGCAAACCACGAGATATTATCCTTCATGGATGGACATGTAGGTTACAACCAAATTTTCATTGCTGAGGCCGACATCCACAAAATTACTTTTCGTTGCTCGGGGGCACTTGGGACTTACAAATGGGTCATCATGCCATTCGACCTGAAAAACGCTGGTGCCACATGAAGGAAATATTTGTGAAAACATGTTCATTTAAGCAACATCTATGCATGCAATTAACAATTAAAAGGCAGAATCATGCTTGTATGTACTCAAAAATAAAACTTTACCCATGAAATTCAAAGCCTAGTAGTTATGGTGAACCAAGACTTAACTCAAAACAAAGTGAGTTGAGAAATATTATACCTTTATTGATTCGTCTTTGCATAAGCAAAGACTAATCACCTAAGAGAGAGGGCATTCATTCCTTACTTCTTAGCTCCATGGATTTCTTGGAGGAGGATGGATGAATAGATTCTCCAAGTTCCCAAAATAGAGAACCTCTAAATCTCCACACCAAGGAGAGCATTGATGAATAGATGAATGACCTAGGAAGAGGTAGATGCTAGTAATCTCTCCCTAGGGTGGCCGGCCTCTTAGAGAGAAAATGAGAGTTTGTGTTCTCATCTTTTCTCCAAAAGAAAACCCTAATGATGAAATGGTTATAAAGTCATTTATATAGTCCCTTCAATTAAGTGACTAGAAGAACCAAAACCCCTTTCTTTCTCTATATAGCCGGCCTCCTTAGAGCTATGGGTTGTTTCGGCCCTTTTAGGTATTAAGTCAATAAGTTGTCATACAACTTTTGTTAATGGGCTTGACATTCAAATCTCATTGGGCCTTGCGGCCCAAAACTAACTTGAGGTCTATAACGAACTTATTCGTTTGATTAATTAACATATTAATTAATCATAGCCATAAATAATTAAACCATTTAATTATCCTGACTCATCTCCGTTATTTCTTCAATCTCTACCTTACACGGTGTACGATCCATTAGGTTTTTTTTAGCGAGGCAGTGGGTGATTAGAACTCTTCAAATCAATTGTGAATTGAAACTTACTTTCAATTCCCCCTTTAGTGATTACACACCTCTAGGGCTTCCACAAACCATGAGTGACACCCAGCAGTATATCATGGTTACCCAAGCTAATCAGAAGAGGTGGAAAACCTATTCAGCTTAGGATTGCAATGCAATACGGTCTTTCTCTAATACAATACTCTTGACCACATTGTTTGGCTTGATAGTTTATTCATGTCTACTATCCAATGTGATTCTCTTACTTATATGATTACCTTGAATGTGATTTGGAATGACTTCCTAAATCTCATTTATACTCTGGCTAGAGATTCTTAATCATATCATAGAGTATTCTCCCTCAAACGGTTTGAAGGTTAGAGATCCCTTGTTGCGTATTCACTTGCCTCCATGGCTAAGTGGCTTAACCTCAACTATGTCGTGGACACTATTTGATGGAGTGACTTTGATATAGTTAAAGCTCAAAGACCTAACCACAAGACAACTATGATACATCATGTTAAATGACTACTTTGCATTATCCCAACCATGAGTTCTCATGTGACATGAGTTCTTATGTGACATAAGTATAAGAACTCTTTGTTGATCGTGTTCAGTGGACTCATTCTTCATTGAGCACCTACATGCTTGTCTTGATGTCAGTCACACCAATGACTCGAGACTAGTCATTCTCTCTAAGAGAAGACATTGCACGTACTGATCTTAAAGGACTATCAATGCCCAATTGGTAATCCTATGATCAGGAATGTTTAAGATATGTATACGAAAGAGAATGCTCTCATGAATCTAACTTCTTAGACTTATCGTTTTAGCATGTAACATTTATATGAGACGGCTTCAAACAATAATCTTTGCCCTTTATATTAAACTAGATTAGTTTAACATGTGAAATGTCTGTAAAGTATCATCATATGATTGGCTTTAGGGCACATTTCCAACACCACATACCAACATGCCATGAATACTATTTTTCATCATTTAATTGGTACCATCGTCGAAGTCTACATTGATGATGTTGTAGTCAAATTGAAACGTCACTGCACACATTTAGATGATCTTCAGCAGGCTTTCCTTCGTATGAGCCAACATAACTTTAAAATGAATCTGCCAAATTCGCCTTTGGTGTATCGGCAGACAACTTCTTAGGTTTTCTTATACATCATCATGGCATTGAAGTGGACGCAAATAAAGCTCGGGCGATTATCGATGCTCCACCCCCAACAACCAAGAAACAATTACAATCACTACTCGGTAAAATCAATTTCCTCCACTGTTTCATTTCTAACTCGGCAGGGAAGATGAGAGCTTTGTCCACACTCTTAAAGCTTAAAGATTCAGAAAAATTCGAATGGTGTGAGGAGCACCAAGATGCTTTCACATCAATTAAGGTTTCCTTCACTACCCTAGTTGTCCTTGTGCCACCTTGGCGAGGTAAACCACTTAAGTTGTATATTTCGACCGCCGAGGAATTCGTTGGTTGTCTTCTTGCACAAGATAATGACACGGGATAAGAGTTGGCCATTTTCTATCTTAGCCGAAATCTTAACTTAGCCGAGATAAATTATTCACCCGTCAAGAAACTTTGTTTGGCATTGTTCTTCACTACGTCCAAGTTACGGCATTACATGCTCTTTCTGTTATGCAGGTCATTGCTCAAACAGACGTTATTTGCTATATGCTTACTCGGCCGATAGTGAAAGGCCAAATCGAAAAATGGACAATGACATTGTCCGAGTTTAGTTTGCAATAAGTGCCCTAGAAAGCTGTAAAAGGACAGGCGCTGGCCGATTTCTTAGCCTAACATCCATCCCCATACGGTTTTGGGGGCAACAACATTGAAATTGGCATGGTGGAAACACGTGATAATCATTAGACAATGTATTTTGACGGTTCTAATACTTCGACCTTGGCTGGCGTTGGGATAGTTATCCAATCCCCAGATCATTTCTGATGGTATTTTGCTCTCAAGCTAGATTTCGATTGTACAAATAATCAAGCTGAGTACGAAGCCCTTATCATTGGTCTTAACATCCATCATAACTTGAAGGCAGCCAATGTGCTCGTCCTTGGCGATTCAGAACTTGTGATTAACCAACTTCATGAAACTTTTTGTTGCATGAGTTGTATTTTAGCTCCCTATCACATGGTTGCCAGCTATTTGGCCGAGTCATTTGAAGGCTTCACATTGAAGCACATCTCACGAGTTTGAAACACTAGAGCAAACAAATTGGCTCAAATAATCTCCGAAGCACAACTCCTAGAGGGCAAGCTAGGTCAAGTCATACTAGTAGTGCGACGACAACACCCTTCCTTGGTTAATCAACAAGTTCTCCAACATCACCACATGATCCATACACGAGTTATGTCCCTACCTTCATTGTTGGAACGAGAAGATCCTATAAATGTTTGCGTGGTCGAGACACTACCCGACAACTGAAGAAGGTCAATTGTGCAATATCTTGATAATCTTAGTGGCAACCATGACCGTAAAACAAGGGTACATGCCATAAATTACGTAATGTACCAGAATGAGTTATACTAAAAGGGTGAGGACAATCTATTGTTATTATGCCTCGACCGGCAAAAGGACGCCAAAACGATTACAGAGGTATATGAAGGAATATGCAGAGCTCATCAATCCGAACGCAAGATTCGTTGGCTGCCTCACTGACACGGCTATTTATGGCCGAGTATGTTGAAAAATTGTATTGAGTACGCATGAGGATGTGTATAGTATTAAATCCATGAGCCTATACAGAGAGTTACGGCCGAATTAATTCACTCGGTCACCAAACCATGGCCGTTCAGAGGATGGGCCATTGAAGTGATTGACAAAATTATGTCGTCTTCCGGGTCAGCAAAGCATGCATGGATACTCGTTGCGATGGACTACTTCACCAAGTGGGTCGAAGCAAAGTCATATGCCGAGTTAACATCTAAAGAAGTTTGTAATTTTGTGGAAGAAAACATCATGACCAGATTTGAACTATCAGAAATAATCATAACGGACAACAATATGATCTTTACATCCGACATATTCAAGGAATACACGGCGAGTTTGAAAATTTGACTCAATCAGTCTACGTCGTATTACCTACAGGCGAATGGACAAGCCGAAGCAAGTAATAAAGTTTTGATCGGTATTCTTGAAAAAATGATAAGGGAAAAGCCTGGTATGTGGCATTTAAAGTTAAACAAAACATTAATGGCATATCGAACTTCACTCCGATCAGCAACCGGGACGACCCCATATCCGTTAACTTATGGGCATGATACCATGTTACCGGTCGAGCTAAGCATAAATTCATTGCAGTTTATGGAACAAAGTAGTTTGTTCAGTGCCGAGTACAGTCAGGCCATAAGGCAAAAGTTAGAGGACTTGGAGGAAGTTCAGCTTGATGCCTATAATTTATTAGCAGCACAGAAACAGATTGTCGAACGAGCTTATAATCGACGAGTCAAACAAAAGAAGTTCGGTGAAGGAGAGTTAGTTTGGTAGACCATGTTGCCAGTAGGAATTAAAGATCCCAGATTCGGAAAATGGTCGCTGAATTGGGAAAGACCATTCATCGTCCACAAAGTTCTTAGCAATGGGGCATACCACCTCAAAGATCGAACTGGTTTAATTCATAAATTACCAATCAATAGGAAGTTCTTAAAGAAATATTATCCAGTCACTTGGGAAATGCAAGGATAAAAGATCCATTTCATTAATTTTGCAAAATGGCGTACAAGCAAATTTACAAAGAAAAAAAAAATCCAATAGCCTACTACTAAAGACAAAGTCCTAAGGGGTCGAGGGGAGGAATGCTTCAAGAGTGGCTTTCAGTGCCAACCACCTTACTTGGCCCATCGTGACTTCAGCCTGCCTTGTTCTCTTATCAAGTTGTAGTTGTTGTACCAGTTTTGCGCCCGCCGCTTAGTCCGTCAGTTGAGATTTATTCGACTCGAAGTCCTTCTCAAGCTCTGAAGCAACGATCGACCTTTGACATTGAAGTTCAACGATTTGACAATCGAGGTCGGTCAGTCCTTTCTTCTTTGCTTTTATTACCTCGAGCTCCGGCCGAATAGCTTCATAAGTGACCATTGCATCCTTAAGGTCGTCCTCTGCTCGGAGAGCCCTTTCATAAGTAGTAAAGTATTGTCGAGTTTGCTCTAGGACATTGGATAAATGAACAAAACTTTCGGTGCTTAGCAAGCCACCGGCTGCAAAGTCTTTCAAGCATTCTCTTGCGGAGTCGATGTCTTTGCGTTGAAGAACTTGTGAGGTTGAAAGGGATAGAAGCCCTTGCAACTTAATGAAAGCGTCACACTCGACTATAGTCGCAAAAAGCTCAGATGTGGTGGCAGAAGGCCTAGCCACTCCGGAAGTGCTAGAGAGAAGGGTGTCGAGCTCGACCTCTCATGAAGGTTGTGCAAAGAAGAGTTGTTAGGAAAGAAGAATCCAAAAGAATGGCAGATAAGGAAGTCGTGATAGACCTGCCAAGAAGAGACTTCGGCCATGTCTGTTGGTTCGTTTCTCGAACCTAGAGAGCTTAATGGCGGAGCCTAGTGTTTAAGGCAGTCTTTGAATTCATGCGGCCGATGAAGGCTATCTACATTTGAGTTTCCTAAGTTCACTCCTGGGGATGATCCTCTCGCCTGGATTTATAAAGCGGATTGGTTCTTCGACTACTATCTAACGACTAATCATCAGAAGGTGTTGACCGTCTCTTTCCATATGGAGGGAGATGCATTACATTGGTTCCATCGGATGAACTGTCTTCAGACCACACCACACTGGGAGAAGTTCACTAAGGCATTTTGCACCAAATTTAGTCCATCTGAATTTGAGGATTATGCAGACTCTCTTTTCAAACTTCGCTAAACAAGTAATCTCAAGGATTACATTTCTAAGTTTCGTCGATTAGCAACCCATACTGCTTAAGAGTTGTTCCTTAGGCGGTTTAAAAAAGGAATTGCAATTCGATGTGAAGATTTTACGTCCTGCAAATGTTCATGAGGTGATTGCGCTTGTAGTGCAACTGGACACTAAGCTCTCCAAGCTCCAAGTTGGTAATCCGCGCCTTACTTCACAGATTAAATCTCAGGCGGTGGTCCATTTTGTTACCGCTTCCTCTACCAACAAATTTGGTAATGTCCCTTTGAAGAAGCTTAGCCCTGAAGAAATTGCTAAGAAATGAGAACGTGGGGAATGCTGGTTTTGTGTAGAAAAATGGAGTAAGGGTCACAAGTATGGTCAGAAATAACTATCGATGCTTGATTTCGTTGAACCTGAGGAGGAATTCGAGGATGTACCCTCTGAGTTGCAACTTGAACTCCAAACTATGGAGCTCAGCGAGTGTGTGTTCTATGGCACCAATTTACCACAAAAAACTCAAACTATGAAAATGGAGGGTTTAATTGGAAAACACTTCGTGAGAATTTTGTTATGAGAATTTTGTTGTATTCTGGAAGTACTCATAGCTTCATCGATTCTCAACTGACCAAACACATAGGTTGGCCCTTGCAGCTTACTTAACCTTTCAATGTGATGATTGCATATGAGGGAAATGTGCGCAGTCAAGGTTGCCTAAAGGCTGCATCACTTGTTCTTGGAGGTTATCAGTGTACCCATGACTTATAGGCTTTACCCTTGACTTAGTTTTGAGGGTTGATTGGTTATCTACTATTAGTCTTGTACTATGGGATTCCACATCTTAACCATGGAGTTCCAGAAACACCATACCACTTATAAGCTTTATCATAAGCATGCCATTCATTCTCCTCTACACAAAGTCTATCTGCAGCAATTGGACAAGGCATTTCACACTTCCAATTGGGGCCTCTTTCTCTATTCTATGGACATGGACGAGTTGGAAGCCTCTGAGCTTGATCCAACTCAACTCCAACAATTGCAGACGTTATTACCGAAGTTCGAGGAGTTATTTGTGTTTCCCATTACATTTCCCCAATAGAGAACTCATGACCATCGCATTCGGCCTTACCACTATGGCCCGACGCAAAAGATAAAAATTGAGAAAGTAGTTAATGAGTTGCTGTAATCAAGGTTCATTCGCCCTAGTCATAGCCTCTTCTCTTTCCCGGTGCTCTTGGTTAGGAAGAAGGAAGGTACTTGGCGTCTTTTCATGGATTACAGAGAGCTCAATTCCATCACAATTAAGGATAAGTTTCTTATCCCCTTGATTGATGATTTATTGGATGAGTTATATAGTGCAAAATTTTTCTCCAAACTCGACTTACGGGCCAATTACCATCAAATCAGGATGCACCCTGATGATATTGCTAAAATTGTGTTTCCCACTCATGAAAGGCATTATGAATTTTTGGTTATGCCTTTTGGGCTAACCAATGCACCTGCCACATTTCAAAACATCATGAACGACATCTTTAAACCTTATCTTCAACACTTTTTCTTGGTGTTCTTTGATTATATCCTTGTCTATAGAAAATCCTGGGAGGAACATCTATCTCATTTAAGCACTACTTTTTAGATTTTGAAGACTCATAAATTGTTTCTCAAGAAACATAAGTGTTCATTCGGTCAGTGCACATTGTGTCTCGAGACAGGGTAGCAGCGGACCCTTCTAAATTGCAAGCCATTGCTGATTGGCCGACTCCCACTAATGTGAAAAGCTTAAGAGGATTTCTAGGATTGACGGGTTATTACCAGAAATTCATCCCTGGCTATGGCAAGATATGCCAACCCATTTATCAGTTAACCAAGAAAAACAGTTTCATTTGGTCTTTAAGTGCTCATGAGACCTTCACTCACTTGAAATAGGTCATGTCCTCCCCACAATTCTCACATTGCCAAATTTCTCAATTCCTTTTGAAATTGAATGAGATGCTTCGGGACAGGGAATTGGTGTTGTTTTGCAGCAACAAGGTAGACCAATTGCCTTTTTGAGCCAAGCATTAGGTCATTGAAATCAATCTTTATCCATATACGATCGAAAACTTATTGTAATTGTACATGCAGTCAAGAAGTGGCACAACTATTTGCAGGGACGACACTTTGTGATTCGAACCGATCATCACAACCTTAAGTATCTTCTCAGTAATAGGGCTCACACTCAATTTCAGCAAAAATGGGTAACCAAACTCTTGGGTTACGATTATGAAATACACTACAAAAATGGAGATGACAATGTAGTTGTTGATGCTCTCTCTCGGATTGTTGGAGCTAATTCATTAACTGAGGATGCCTTGTCTCATGATGAACATGAAGGGTAGTGCAAAGCCATCTCATATCGTTACGGGGGCTAGATAGATTAGTTAAGACGATATAATGAATAGGATGAATCGATTGTGCAGAAAGTACAACAATTGCTTCAAGAATCTGCTACCACTGTTACTCGAGGTCTGACATTAGAGTCTAAATATCACATTGATAATATGTTGTTAAAGTATAAATGTCGAGTGGTCTTGAGTCATACGTCCTCTTGGAGGCACAAAGTCAGCCGAGCACCATACAACTCTCACAGCCGGTCATGAAGGGGTCCAAAAAACTTATCACAGGATCAAGAGGGGATTCCAATGGGTGGGGATGAAATCTGATATCAAAAAGTTTGTATCTGAGTGCCACATTTGTTAGCAAAACAAATACAAAACAATCTCGCCTCTCGGTCTTTTGCAACCCTTACCTATTCCCCAAAACATTTGGAAAAACATTAGCATAGACTTCATCAATGGTTTACCTCCGTGCAAAGGCAAATCAGTGGTGATGGTGGTTGTCGATAGGTTATTGAAGTATGCTCACTTTATTGGTGTAGCTCATCCTTATGCAGCTGCTAGTGTAGCACAATTGTTTATGGATCATGTCTTTAAATTATATGGAATGTCTTTAAATTTCTGTGGAATGAGTTTTTAAGCTACACGGGTCCAACTTTTGTCTTATCTCGGGCTATCACCCTCAAACCGATGGCCAGACCAAGATTGTAAACAAGTGTTTGGAGACATATCTCCACTGTTTCACTAGTGCACAACCCAAAAAATGGCTTCGATGGCTCAGTTGAGCGGAATGGAGTTACAACACCTCCTACCATACCTCTTCCAAGTTTACACCCTTTGAAGTGGTCTACGGCTATCCCCTTCCTCACCCTGCCCCCTATGAATATGGCACTGCGAAGGTTGAGCTTGTCGAGCAGCAATTAGTATCAAGAGATAGGTTTCTCTCTATGCTAAAAAGCAATCTAGAAAGGGCACATAATAGGATGAAATCTCAGGCTGAGAAGCACAGGACAGAGAGAGAATTCGAAGTAGGGGATTTAGTTTACCTTAAATTAATTCCATACCAACTTTAGTCATTGTCTTCTCACTCTTACCATAAGCTGCAACCCCAATTTTATGGCCTTTATGTTGTTGAAGCTAAGGTGGGAAAAGTTACATACAAACTCTAATTACCAGCTGCTTGTAAATTGCATCATGTGTTCCATGTGAGTTGCTAGAAGAAACATTTGGGAGCCAATGTATCGCCATCAACCACACTACCTCTCGTGACAGATGATGGACTATCTCAGCCAATTCATGTTGCCGTGCTGCAGAGGCATATGTATAAGAAGGGTAACGGTGCTAGAGTTTAGTTACTAGTGCAATGGGAGGGCAGCAACAAGGAGAACTCTACCTGGGAAGACTTTGATGACTTCACTGCTAAGTTTCCTGCATTTCAGCTTTGATTTAACCTTGAGGACAAGGTTCTTTTACAAGGGGAGGGAAATGTTATGATCTGTAATTGTGATTACCTTATCATACTTAGGATTATTGCATTAGTAGCTGATAAAGGATTAGTTACGAATTAGTTAATTCCTTTTGTCTGTTGTGAGTCATTATGCCATTTAGCATCGAAATGTAAGGCTATATAATGCTAATAATGACATTTGGTTGTCATGAATCATTTTATAACAGAATATTCTTCTGAAAAAATATATACCTTTGGAGCACCACTCTTTCTTCCTCCTCGTGTTCATCTCCATAGCCACTCATACCTGCAAGTAGAGTAAGAAATCTAAGTTAGGTGTTAACAACGAAGCGTTAAATTGGATTTGGAACTTCGAAACCCAGGCGTGGTAGAACAACGTTGTGCAGATGCAGAGAGAAAAATGTATAGCTTGAAGCTAGATTTGCAAGGGTGCCAATGACTAAGTTTGACCCGCTGAGTGTGAGATTGAACCGAACAGAAAGAGAGAGAGGTAGTGCGAGACAGTGGAAAAGAAGATAGTCGTTATGCCTGGGATTTTGGCAAAAACAAAATAAAATCGGGAGATTAGGCATAGGGTGGGTAAAGGATGAGCACATCTTTGTACCAACGGGAACTATTCACCCCCACTCCTCCCTCTTTCTCTCTGTAACATTTCCCCTCACTGAATCTCACACTCATCCCTCAATCTCTATTTTAACAAAGCAAATGGCAAACCAAACAATAAACAATGATTTTAAAACAGTGCATTACCTGTTGAATCAGAGGAGAAAACTGAAAACCCACACTCTTCCATACCTCCCTTAGCCATTCTTTCCAATCCATAGCTCTCATCTCTCTCCAATAGGTAAATTAATTTTCATTTATTTTCGTAGATACCTGTATCACAGGCTAAATGTGTTTTATCAACCTATAATATAGGTATTATATATGATGACAATTAAATTTTCTTTTAACTATTTTCTATGAAAGCGATTGGATTTTCATATTTAAATATTCAAATTGAAAATTTGAATATAGGTGCAAAACTCAAGAAATATAACTAAAGTTAAAAAAAAATAGGGAAAGTGAACTAAATTCAACAACTGCTCAAACTTTTAGACCTGGATCAAAGTATCCTTTTAAAAAAACTTTATGGTAATTTGTTACAATCATATCATTACGTGAGCAGCACGCAATCCAAACAATTAAATGTGTAGTCAAATAACATTTATGTACCGCCAACCACCCTTTCACCTCTACCCAAGAATTTCCTTTTCCTAAATTTTTTCTTACAACCATCTTATTTTGTGGGTAGTAACTCGTAAATATAATTGACAAGACGTATACGACCGTCTCATTAGAGATCTTTTACTCTCATACCCACTCATTGTGGAGGATAAATATGACATTACATAGTTAAATCTTCCCATTTTATACCATTTTATTTCCAAGATAGTGTGCACATAGATCCCGGGGCATTAGACAATCCCAACCTACCAGCTTTTAACCATGGCAAAGCACTATAAAAACAGAGTCAACACTCTGTTTTCTACATGCCCATACCACCTAACTGCCTAAACACCAACTCTCCATACTCTCACTACCATACTCATCATTCCTCCTCCTCCTCCTCCTCCTTTTTCTCATCCTTTTTTCTCACAATCCCAATTCCAAAAAAAAAAAAACTGAAATGTCTCAGAGAACGAATCGCCACCAGAGAAGGCCATCCCAGAGCTTGTTTTTGTCCCCTGACTATCTCTTGGCTCCCTTGTCTGATGATGCTGCAGCTGCAGCTGCAGACAAGGTGGCTGCTCCTGCTGCGGCGTCGGGTCAAGCTCCGCCACCGCAGATGACCACTCCTCCTCTTCCACCGACCCCAAATGCAGCGGAGACCAAGGAGGTTTCGACCGAGGACAAAAAGAAAACCACAGACGTGGATAACTAAACCCAATTGGTAATTGGAATTGTGTTGGTTATGTTGTGTTGTATTACTTTTGTGTTTTGCTAATCAGTGTTGTTATGTTGTCTCAACACTCGGGCGTTTTTATGATGTTGAGAATCACAGATGAACCACATTAATGAAAAAATATAAATTTAATTCGAGTTTAATTAATTTTTAATTACTTTTATTATTCATGATGTGTATTTCTGTGTTTGGATCCAATAGGGATGCTCATTTGAGCAATTATCTGTCACATATTAAAATTAATGGAATAATTAAATAATGGAGTTCAATGGAGGGCATTGGGGCAGTGGATTGAAGGCTTTTGCTGCAAAATTCAAGAGTTGGTGACTGGTGCAGGTTGTCTCCAATATTAGCACATCGGGTGTACAGTTTTGTCACAAAATATATCAGCTTATCAGTAATGAATTCATGAGATACATACTGTTGAATTCAAATTAATGAATTCGGGGGTAGAGTATTGCTCTTGTGAGAAACGAAAGAGATTCATTCCAACAGGTAAGATCAAATTTATTTAGAGGCCAAAGGCAACAGTGCTAGAAGTGCTTCTCATAAAAAGGATTAGTCATTAGGCTTCAAGGCAACCACAATCTGAGGGAATTGCTTCTTTGAGAAATGATATATACTTCAGAAGAAAAAAAAAGTAATTTACTTCTTTTAAGAGATAATATTGTGGATTAATTTACAAGATGGTTTTAAACCAATCTCTTAAAGTGAGTTAGTTTAAGGTATTGAAAAGTTACAGACCTTCTGAAAAATACCTCAAATGTGGAGGAGTATAGACAAATTACTAAGTCTTATGTTTGGTGCACTTAACATCGAAAAACAACTACTCTCAAACGAATGTTATATATTTTCATGCATGGATGGGTATTGTGATGGCCATATAGTATTTATGAGTAGTCATCCTAGTGGTACCAATTATTAAAAGACTAGCTAGAGAGTAAGTTGTATCATCGAGGGAAATGAGCTAAAAGCCTGTAACTAGAGTAGTCATAGTGGAAACCCAACTAAGATGACTGGAGATCCCAAAATCTAGGTTCAAAAGGGACAATTAAACTATGACAACTTGGAGTAGCACTGCGGAGATATACTCTCCTATCCATGTCTAGTAATGATAAAAGTGTTGTCTGCCATTGAAATTAGGTTAAGCTTTATGCTTTTACTAATTTATATAGCTTGGAAGATACTCTTAATGGGAAGTCACCTATCTTGAGTGTGGAATAAGATCGTTCCTATGAGAATTTTCTGAAAGAGCTTAATTCTCTAGAGTACTCATGAGAAACCAAGAATTTTTTAGGGCCGAAAGGAACGGAACCGAGCAACCACGACGTGTCTGGAAGGATATTGTATTATTACTATTATCTTGGTTTACACAAACAGCATATCAATTAAGATATCGCGTTCACTAGATAGCAAAGTAAACCTGGTAGTAATTCACTACGAAAGGTTCAAAGCCCAAAGTTATCTATCGCGATGCGGTACTTTCCCACTGAATTCTCTCTCTAATGTCTGCATTGTAATTTGCATAGTGTTGTGTCAATTTCTATTCATGTGGGGAATTGTTGAAAAAATTATTATTATTATTATTATTATTATTTTGTCAAACGATAGATTTGTTAGATTAGATGTTAAATTCATCAGCCGACGGGATTCAAACCCACACCGTGATACAAGGGCAACATTCATCTTCACCACTGTGGTAGATGACCACTTGCTATTATATTAAATTTATTAGTTGAATGAAAATTAAAAGTGGTGTCTTTTAGTGAAAAGATGTGTCTATCCCAATTCAAATGAAGAGTCGCAACTTTTGACGACTCTTCATGAATAATCACATGCTTGACGTATCTCAAATTCTATAAATAGAGAAGACCCCAATAATCGTTATATAAATTTTCATTGTTTACATCATAGTACATAGAGTGCACTAAATATTAGAGTCTCATTAAGTCCATATGAGATAGCCTTCAACACAATCGTGGTTCATTGGAGCAATGTGATTTGAAGTGCTACTATTACAAGAACATGGTTGTATTCTGAGAGACAAACGTCAATTAATCATGAGCATCGTAGTAGGGCGTAAACTTGTCTCAAGGATATAATATCTAACATCTGACTCTACCAATAATGTGCATGCTTTAAATTGTGTATTTACTTGCATTCTAATTGAATTTTATATGTTATTAATATTGTAATTAGACCATATTTTTTCAAGAACCAATTTATAAGGAAAAGGTATACATTCCCATTGATTTCATATTCTTTGCCTACTAACATCTCAAATGAATGAATAAATAAGTGGGTCTTACATAGATTTTGATATAGGATATATGAAAAAGGTAGTGCTATAAACATACTCATTTTTACTTTTCACACACTTTTTTTTTAATTTTTGACCGTCAGATCGAATGAATTGAAAAAAAATCAATGATAAAAAATTAACAAGAGTTCATGGGAAGTAAAAATAAATGTATGAATAACATTATCCATATGAAAATTTAAGGTATCCCATTAACATAAAGGAAGTTGTTTATTCCATATCCAATCCTTCTCATCCCTAGTCCTTCCTATTCTCATTCTTTGTACCATACAAGTAAGAACGACTTAATGAAATACTTAGCCGGAGAATACTTATTTGCTATAAACGAACCAAAATAAGATAATGCAAGCATGGGTGTAGGAAAATATGATAATTACTATAAGCTTCGAAATATCTAATCCAACGGTCCTAGACCAAGAATTTTCCTGTACCGTGTGATGTAGGAAAACGAGGCTGTATATTCTGAATGAGGATCCTCTCCGAATCCACTTTGTAAGGATTCTGGGAATCCTCAAATTGTGTTCATTCATCGTATATCGTGCGGTCATAAATTATTTTAAATTAAATATGAATAGTACATGATGAAAACTAACCACACGATATACGATGAACGAACACGATTTGAAAGATCCCCATAATCCTCATAAAGAGGATCTGGAAAGGATCCTCCTGGGTATATTCTAATACAAAAAGTCCGGCGTAATAATTGCAACACAATACATTTAAATCCAAACAAAGAATAAATTGGAACATTGTATACTGAAACGATAATATTTACATTAAAAGGTGAAGAATTTGGTTAAGCGGCACATTAGATTAACCATAAGAATTTGATATTGAAATCGTCATTTATTTAAGGCGAACATACGTTAATAGGCAACTTTAGTCCTTGAATTAAAACAGTCATTAAAATTGGTATATGAAATTGAAAAATTGTGGAACATTAATCCACTAAAGAATAATATATTTTTCCTATTTATTCAAAACATGATCTGAGCACTTAGTACTACAGTTTAATGTTGTTCTTCTACACTTATAAGTAAAAGATCTTAGGCTTAACTCACATAGATTCAAACTTAATACCAATTTATATTGACTGATCAATTGTAATGCTTAATCTGAATCCCCCATCTTTTAGTATAAATATATCATCGAATTAAAATTACTAAAATGCTTTGTAAGTGAGTAGAGGAAGATGGAAGAATTTCAATTGCACCAGGCAATCCACCATTTGCATCAATGCTTCTTCTTCCTTATGGTGAGCATATTTGATGAATTCGAAATGGTCCCAATTTGGATAAGAATTGACTTGTGTGGTCAATTTACATGGCCACCATGAATAGTACGTGCATTTGTTCGGTTTTGTTCAAGGGCGTGCTATTTTTTGTCAAGATATTGTCCCACATTATAAATTACTTGTAATACTTGTTTGTTTTAATTGTATGTCATTCCGCTCCAAGTTAGATTGTTGTATTCTCGAGTAATATGTCAATTCTCCTTGTGACAATTTTTTATTTGTAAAAAAGTAGTGATGCAAACTATCAATTTGGGGTCAATAACAAAATA
Organism: Malus fusca; assembly: GCA_035220775.1. Taxonomy (NCBI): domain Eukaryota; kingdom Viridiplantae; phylum Streptophyta; class Magnoliopsida; order Rosales; family Rosaceae; genus Malus; species Malus fusca. The sequence goes on from CM069070.1 coordinate 21,377,852, forward strand.
TAATACTTACAATATTAAATATATATATATATATATATATATAAGTATTATAGTTCGTCCCCAAATTTAGTAAGTAACTTCTTACCGTTAAATCTATCGATGCTTGATCCTATTTACCGTCAATACGAGAGAAAATGGTTTGCTTTCCGCAGCCACACAGACCTTCGGCTACAACTCACCCCACCCAATTAAAGCCCACCTACCAGCATGTCCATGGACTAAATACGAAATTTTGCCCTCCAAACTAACACTATTTATGAAATTTAACCTTCCAAATTTTTTGTTGTTCAAATGGTGTGAGAGGCTAGGAGTTAAAAATGGTTTTTTTTTTGTCAAACGATAGATTTTAAATTAGAGAGCTACCGATATTCGAATCCACAACGTAGTACAATGGGAACAATTCTCTCTACCTTTATGGTAGATGGCACTTGCTAAGAGTTAAAAGTGTTAGGTGACTAGTTTTCATTGACTACTAGATTCTTCCTAAACTGGGCCTTGAAAAGCCATGAAAATCCCTTGGCTATTTTAGCCTCCTAGATTATGCAAAAGTTGGCTTGAAAATCCCTTGGCCATTTTAGCCTACGTTGGATATGTCCCATTAAAATTTGATTTTTGTCTTTTGGTGCTAAATAACATTTTAGCCTAGAATAGTTTGCGTGCATTAGACATGCTCTAAGCGTGATACAATGTGAACCAGCATTTACAACCACAACCAAAAAGGGCTAAACAACCGATGCCGTATTTGTGTTACCATTCAAAACATAAAACAAAATTAAACTAAAGGTTCATAAGATATGTGAATCCCTACAGCCATCGCCTCAATTACCGCCCGCCATCGTGGATTCGTGGCCACCCCAACCAAGCCCAAACTGCAGTAGGACACCGGTCCAAGATGCCCAAAATAGGTAATAAATTCAAAGTCAATCATCCCTCAATCATCCCTCAATCAAGTCAAAGATGCCCAAAATAGGTAATAAATTCAAAGTTATTTCATCCATCCTCATCCTATATTTCACAAGGTAATTATTTCATAACCTTCAAAACATTCCATATAAATTGAGTTAATTGGCTAATTAATGGATTTATTCCTAATTAATCCATTAATTATCAATTAAATCACCAATTTCACACAAAAATACCCCAAAGGGCCGGCCACCTTTTCTCAAAAGGGGGACCGACCATGCTCTATATATTGAACCCCATTTTCTCTAAAACCCTAGTTCCAACACTCTTGCAAAACTCCCAAAAACTCTCTAAACATTTTTCTCTCTAAATTCTAACTTTGGCATTGGAGGTTCTTCGGCCAAACCCCCCCCCAATTCATCGTGGGCGCGTGAGGCTTTTGGCCTTAACCAAAGATGTTAGTTGTTTTGTAGGTGCAATTTTGTCCAAGATCAAGGAGGAAGAAATTTGCATCCACAGATAGCACTCGACATATTCTCTCAATCTCACTCATTAGATTGTTTGGGTATATGTCGATATTTGTTGACATATGCACAACATATTTGGCTGACAACAATAAGCCTATCAAGTTTATCGACGAAATGTCTCAATGAATAAACTGAATCTTTTTTGCATTTGATAGTGCTATTCAAACACTTATTTTTATCTCCTACACACCCTTATTAATTTTTTGATATTAATCTTTTTTAATACTTTCGATTGAACAATAAAAAATTGAACGAATTGTATGAAAAATAAATATATGAATAACACTGTTTATAAAAACTATATATATATAACAGAGCTCGCGGTAACAAAGAAGAACTGAAAATCAATAGGGATTTTATATCAAAGAAAAAGATAAACAAAAAACAGGAACTAAACTCGATGCACACACTCAAAAGTATTCAAGTATTATTAGTTGTTCAATTATTGATATCACTTGTGTTTGTGTACCTCATGAGAAGAAGAAGGGATTTCAAAACTAGTTGATCATGATCGTTACATGCTGCTTATTTTTCTTTTTCTTTTATTTTTTTTCTTGATAAAAGTAGTGGCAAATTAATAATTCAAGTTCATATCAAAAGGTAGTGTGGCATTGTATCGACGCAGAAAAAGGAATCTGTGTGGAGCCCCCGCCCCTGTGTCATTTTAGTTATTAAAATAAAAATTTTAACAAAAAGTTTCTGTTTATTTTAACGAAAAAGTGAATGTTATTACTATTCACTTCTTATCGTTAAAACTCAAAATTTTTAAACTTTTTTCATTAGTTTTCCTTATTAAAATTTGGACAAGGATTCTCTCTAAATCCTCTTTGTGGGGATCCGGGAATCAATTAATCTTATCATTTCATCGTATATCGTACGATCAGTTTTCCTTAGGTACTATTTATATTTAATTTTAAATTTTAAATAAATTTTAACAACACAATATATAATAAATAGACACGACTAATTGATCATCCGGATTTCCACAAAGAGAATCAAGAGAGGATCCTATTCCTTAAAATTTAGCCCTGTTTTTTTCCTTGTGAAAAATATCTGAACATATGGCACTATTAATTCCGTAAAACAGTATGTCAACCCCCAAAATACCTATTAACATGTTAATTACAAGCCGAGCTAGCCCAGCCAAGCTGAGCCGTTTTTGGAGAGAGGAACTTGTATGGTTCAAGTTATGTAGTTATGATGGTGATATATAAGTTCTTCTCGTCTTTGTACGGGTTGACAATTTTATATTTTGATAATAGTTGGTTTGAAGCAGTTCAAACTTGTATTGGCTTTGGTTTTTGGGAGATGGATTGTCTGCCCTCCCTTCTCGATACCCTCCACATACTCTCATGTTTTGTGCGGTCACGGTTAAGCTACATCAACATTTGTTTTTTGTCTTATTATTTTTATAAAAAAATTAATATAAAATGTTAACGTGATTTAACAGTGACCGCACAAAACAGGAGGACATGAGGAGAGTATGGGAAGGAAAGGGCAGACAATCCATCTCTCTATTGAACATCATTGTCTTTGATTCGCAGAACTTATGACAACTCATTTTTTTATGAGACAACTAAAAGTACATTATATTCAAGAAGTTTGATTGAAATAAATTGTCGCCTTTGATATTTTGCTTTTCGAGAATTTTGTTTATTTTTTTCTCTATTTAAATTCACCATCTTCAATTTGAATTTTTAGAGATGGAGATCCCTTCTTCTTTGTTTATGAAGAAATTCAGGCTTTTAAAAAGACATTTATGCCCTAGCTTAAACTACTATGTTTGAAATTTTTGGTCTTATATTGTCTATTTTTATATATTATTTTTAAAATATGTGTCACTAATAAGTTGCGAATTACAATTCAGGCTGACTTATTGTAGTAAATGATTCCGAACAACTTGAGTTTAGTATCAAGCATGAAGTTTTTAAGCTCGCTCGAGCCTGACTTGGTTTGCTTTTAAATTAAACAAATATAATATTCAGTATGGCTCGACTTGTCTACAACCCTACAATTTAGTGGTATTATTTTTACATAGTAAATGAGATGTATCATGTTGGACTTACCTGGATAATCATAATAATTAAATAGTTTTATTGAGTTTGATACTTAGTTTGTGTCACTTACCCAAAACATCACCTCTTAAAGTAAAATATTGTTAAACCAAAAATAAAAATTAGACACTAATCACAATAACATAAGGTCCAATGTGCATTAAAACATTGTTTTAGTACTATTATATTAATAAAATAATACAATTTCTCTGGTTCAGGAGAAGGTCTTATGTCCGAACACCAGATAAGACCCAAAGAGCGAGACGATAGGTCAGAAAATGGGGTAGTGGTGGGCCTCAAAATGAGAGGGTGGGCCATGGTAGCGTTTCTGAGTTTGAGCCGTTGGAAATTGGTGGTCGGACGCCAGACACTAGAATTTCTTTGTTTACCACTTAGCATTATGGTTTAATTAATATTCATCTCCACTTGTATGTGAGAACTTTTAAGTTCAACTATAGTGGATGGCTATTTTTCTTTAAAAATGATGCATTCAATTTTCAAGTATGTCACAACCAAGGTATAAAATATCGATGATATCGGAAATATCGATGGAAATATCGGGATATTATCGATATCGATAAAAATAATATGGAAACCACGGAAATTGTAAGAAAAACTTGGAAATTTTTATTGAAACTTTGCAGGATGTTTATTTAGTCAATTATCTATTAGTTTATCACAAAAAAATGGAAGGAAATGCATTGCATGATGAATTTAATTGATTTAAGTTGATTATATAGCGAGATGGCAAACATTGTGAGTGTAGAAAATATGTAGTAATTAATGAAAGAAGTTTAAACACACCATAATCATTTATACATAATGATTTAGTACAATATTTTACACTTTATACATTGCATGATAAGATACATGAGTGACTTATTCTTATAACGGGTACATATCAATTTTTTTATAAAAATTAATGGTTACAAACTTATTCTTATTTTATTTTTTATATATCTGAAATGTTTGAATTGAAAATTAATTAGGAGTTTAATAAGGATGTGAGTATTGAAACTCTAAATCAATTACTAATTTTTGTTATGAAAGTTATGTAACTTACATGTAATTCATTAATGCTAGGGACTTTGATCAAAATATAAAAACTGATAAGATCTTAGTCAATGAACATTAGAAACTAGGGATCGGATACTAATTTTTCTTTATTTTTTTAAAATAATAATAATTTGGTTAATCACATTTTACATCATCTAGTTTCGAGAAAAAAGAAAAATGTTTGGTCAATTTTGAAAGCCATATCAAAATTTTGAGTGATATTTTTATCCAACGTGTTAATACAAAATCATATAGACATAGTACATGATTATGTTTTGGTAATCGAAGACGCCACAATGAGATGAACGGTTCTACTTAGGTAATTATAGGTTTTTAATTAAATTGATGATGTAGTAAATATAAGACTAACATAGAAACGTCACTTCCACCATTTAGACTAAATTGTATGATTGGTTTTCCTTTCATGTTACTAATTTGAATAGAAGCCGAAGCTCTACAATGACGAGTTTTTGTTCATATGTGCTAGTTTGGTTTCCCTCGTTAGCCCACAAATAAATCGAATGCCTATCATATCATTATTCTGGCAAACAGTCAAATTAGCAAATAACCAAAAGACATATATCAATATGATATTTTTCTAATGGTGCAATGTGAGAAAATTAGTACTCATCGTTAAACTCATTCCCCAACCTAAAATGTATAAATCGAAGTAGCCTTAAATTCTTTGGTGGGTAATTGAAAAACTAAATTGCAACTCGTATAAGTCCAAAAGATCATTACCCATAATAAAAACGCAATTTTGTTGGATAAAGCCGGTGGCTGTTGAATGGGAAAGCAAAGAATACAATACAATTGTGAAATTAGAGTTGTTGTTGTTGTCCCACATCGCCCAAGTCATAAAGAAGAAGCTGGTGGAGGGATTATAAAAAGGACCCGAAACTCAAACAATAAAGCATCTTCGCGCTTGGACCAGAAGATCATTACCCGCGATATTATCGATAATATCGCGATATATTGACGATAATTAAGGGATAAGTGTTAAAATATCGTTATCTAAAAAAAACGATAATATCGGCGATATTTCGCCGATATTATCGGTATTTTGGTCCTTGGTCACAACGAAAACCTATGAGACCTACATTCATTTTCCAAGTATGTCATAACGAAAACCTACATACTTATTCGTATCATTTAGTTGTTCTTTTAATACACCAATATATATTTACACCAACAAATTTGTTAAAATGTGGAATAAATTATAGATAAGGTTTTTTAGTAATAACATCGCAAGTAGTCTACGCATTATAAATTAGTGTCCAACTCGTCATCAACGGTACCCATTTCTTCCAAGTCTAGTACTAATAACCATGTCTTACAATAGGAAATTAGTGCATATCAGGATTTTTAGTAATAACATCACAAGTAATCTACTCACTATAAATTAGTGTCAAACTCGTCATCAACTGTACCAATTTCTTCCAAGTCTAGTACTAATAACCGTCTCTTACAATAGGAAATTAGTGCATATCTCAGAAGCCGAGTCTGGAGAAGCCGACTCAAGCAAAGCCACTCCCACATCCACACACAAAGACCCCGTACAAGTCGTGGCGGCACGCCATTGGCTGAATCGCCCATCACCCGCTCCTCTATCATACGATCAGCACCACGTTGTCAATCCTCTGGCATCCAGAGAGCCACCAAATATAAGGGGCCCTTGGACATTTCTTGTGCGAGACACAGATAGCCGAGTCGTCATCGGAGGAGACCCCCTTTCCCTACATCTTCTCCTCCTTCTTCGTCGCCAACAGAGAACCGAACAGCAGCAAAAATGGTGAGTTTGTCGCACTCTTTTAGCTCCGTTTTGCTCGGATAGGGTTTTCTGACTGTAATTTCTGTTTGGCTGCCGAGAAAATTCAGAGAAAATAAAGTAAAATCACGGATTTATGTCCGATTGCGATTTCTCGGCTAGTTAATCGATCATCGGTTTTGTTGATTCGATTTTCTTGCCTCCGCTGTGTCGATCTGATAGTTTTAAGCTAATTTGGCTCCAATTTGTAGCTCATCTACTGTTATCCATACATCTCGTGCTTTCAGATCTGGATTTTTGTTGAAATTTTGATCGCGATTTGTTGCTGTTGTTGTTGTTTTTTTTTTTTTTTTTTTAAAGATTGGATTTTGCATCGTCTATGTGTTTTAGGCCGGGAATTTGATCTGGTTCTTGCTGATTGGGAATGTTGTGGATCTACTATCTGTAACAGATGATTTGGGCCGGGCCGGTCCAGGTGTAATTTGTATATTTGTTCTTAAACATGTAATAAAGTAATGAGTACTTGGTAGGTACCATGAAATATTGTTGAGTACTTAGTATTTATGTTTATTTATGTATAATTTGCTGATCTTGTATTGTTGGGCTATTGAGGGAAAGAAGTTTGACATTGGTTGTTTTTGTTGTGTTATTACTGTACTTGAGGCATTGTAGAGGACCAAAAGATTATAATTTTTGGATCATATCATGAAAAGATATTCTGAGGATAAGAAAAGTTGTGCGCATTTCACCCGAGTTGTGTGTTTTCCTTGGAAATAAGACATGATGGATTGGTTGAGGACTTGGGACTGCATGTAGAGATTCATTGTGTCAATTTTTTGTTTGTTAATTTTAGTTTGATAAAACGCCTTTTCAATCTATATTCATTTCTCTCTTGAAAAGTTGTAGTGTAGCCGTTTGATCTTTGTTAATTGCATGCAATTTACAGGCCAACGCAGCATCTGGTATGGCTGTGCACGATGATTGCAAACTGAAGTTTTTGGAGCTTAAGGCAAAGCGGACCTACCGCTCCATAGTTTTCAAGATTGAGGAGAAGCAAAAGCAAGTTGTGGTGGAACATGTTGGTGAACCAGCAGAAACCTATGAGCAGTTCACTGAGAAGCTTCCTGCCGATGAATGCCGTTATGCTATTTTTGATTTTGACTTTCTTACACCTGAAGGTGTCCAGAAAAGCCGGATATTCTTCATTGCCTGGTAATGCCGGGTTTATAATCATTTTCAAACATGTGTGTGCCTGTTATCTAATCATCCGTTCTCTAAATTCAATTGCTTTTTTCCCCTCTCCTTTCTATGAAGGTCTCCTGACACATCAAGGGTGAGAAGCAAGATGATATACGCAAGCTCCAAAGACAGATTCAAGAGAGAGCTCGACGGAATTCAGGTTGAGTTGCAAGCGACTGATCCAACTGAGATTGGTCTCGATGTCATTAAGAGCCGAGCCATTAAAATTGATATCGAAATCGTCATTTATTTAAGGCGAACATACGTTAATAGGCAACTTTAGTCCTTGAATTAAAACAGTCATTAAAATTGGTATATGAAATTGAAAAATTGTGGAACATTAATCCACTAAAGAATAATATATTTTTCCTATTTATTCAAAACATGATCTGAGCACTTAGTACTACAGTTTAATGTTGTTCTTCTACACTTATAAGTAAAAGATCTTAGGTTTAACTCACATAGATTCAAACTTAATACCAATTTATATTGACTGATCAATTGTAATGCTTAATCTGAATCTCCCATCTTTTAGTATAAATATATCATCGAATTAAAATTACTAAAATGCTTTGTAAGTGAGTAGAGGAAGATGGAAGAATTTCAATTGCACCAGGCAATCCACCATTTGCATCAATGCTTCTTCTTCCTTATGGTGAGCATATTTGATGAATTCGAAATGGTCCCAATTTGGATAAGAATTGACTTGTGTGGTCAATTTACATGGCCACCATGAATAGTACGTGCATTTGTTCGGTTTTGTTCAAGGGCGTGCTATTTTTTGTCAAGATATTGTCCCACATTATAAATTACTTGTAATACTTGTTTGTTTTAATTGTATGTCATTCCGCTCCAAGTTAGATTGTTGTATTCTCGAGTAATATGTCAATTCTCCTTGTGACAATTTTTTATTTGTAAAAAAGTAGTGATGCAAACTATCAATTTGGGGTCAATAACAAAATATAATACTTACAATATTAAATATATATATATATATAAGTATTATAGTTCATCCCCAAATTTAGTAAGTAACTTCTTACCTTTAAATCTATCGATGCTTGATCCTATTTACCGTCAATAGTACGAGAGAAAATGGTTTGCTTTCAGCAGCCACACAGACCTTCGGCTACAACTCACCCCACCCAATTAAAGCCCACCTACCAGCATGTTCATGGACTAAATACGAAATTTTGCCCTCCAAACTAACACTGTTTATGAAATTTAACCTTCCAAATTTTTTGTTGTTCAAATGGTGTGAGAGGCTAGGAGTTAAAAATGGTTTTTTTTTTTTTTTTTGTCAAACGATAGATTTTAAATTAGAGAGCTATCGATATTTGAATCCACAACGTAGTACAATGGGAACATTTCTCTCTACCTTTATGGTAGATGGCATTTGCTAAGAGTTAAAAGTGTTAGGTGACTAGTTTTCATTGACTACTAGATTCTTCCTAAACTGGGCCTTGAAAAGCCATGAAAATCCCTCGGCTATTTTAGCCTCCTAGATTATGCAAAAGTTGGGGCTAAACTAGCCCCTTGAAAATCCCTCGGCCATTTTAGCCTACGTTGGATATGTCCCATTAAAATTTGATTTTTGTCTTTTGGTGCTAAATAACACTTTAGCCTAGAATAGTTTGCGTGCATTAAACATGCTCTAAGCGTGATACACTGAACCAACATTTACAACCACAACCAAAAAGGGCTAAACAACCGATGCCGTATTTGTGTTACCATTCAAAACATAAAACAAAATTAAACAAAAGGTTCATAAGATAGGCAAATTTGTACAACAAACTCAAAATGAATTTGTGCAACTTATTTGATTCACAAAATGACATAGATATGTAAATCCCATCAGGCATCGCCTCAATTACCGCCCGCCGTCGTGGATTCGTGGCCACCCCAACCAAGCCCAAACTGCAGTAGGACACCGGTCCAACCATCAAAATGGCCAATTCCATTCATAACTTGCTACTCGTCGGTCACAAGTGCGAGATGCGATTATTAAACAACGTAGTTGAATGTTTGAATAAAAAAAGACAACACAATTGATTATTGAGCAAGGACGGATATACATTAGGACTGAGGTGCTCACAACATTACTTCGGATTTTGGAAAAATATACATATGAAGGTTCTGATGAACCTTTGTATGTTTAGTATGAGCCCCCTTTGTGTCCACCAAGTGTTTGGTGTTATGTCTGCTAGTATATCTCGACAGATTGTGTCGATAGCACTCGACATATTCTGTCAATCTCACTCATAAGATTGTTTGGGCATATGTCGATATTTGTTGATGTATGCACAACATATTTGGCTGACAACAATAAGCCTACCAAGTTTTCGACGAAATGTATCAATAAATAAACTGAATATTTTTTGCATTGGATAGTACTATTCAGACACTTATTTTTATCTCTTACACACCCTTATTAATTTTTGGATATTAATCTTTTTAATACTTTCGATTGAACAATAAAAAATTAAACGAGTTGTATGAAAAATAAATATATAGATAACACTGTCTATAAAAACTATATATATATATATATATATAACACAGCTCGTGGTAACAAAGAAGAACTGAAAATCAATAGGGATTTTATATCAAAGAAAAAGATAAACAAAAAACAGGAACTAAACTCGATGCACACACTCAAAAGTATTCTAGTATTATTAGTTGTTCAATTATTGATATCACTTGTGTTTGTGTACCTCATGAGAAGAAGAAGGGATTTCAAAACTAGTTGATCATGATCGTTCATGTGCTGCTTATTTTTCTTGATAAAAGTAGTGGCAAATTAATAATTCAAGTTCATATCAAAAGGTGGTGTAGCGTTGTATCGACGCAGAAAAAGGAATCTGTGTGGACCCCCCGTCCCTGTGTCATTTTAGTTATTAACATAAAATTTTAACGAAAAGTTTTTGGTACTGTTTACTTTAACGAAAAAGTCAATATTATTAATATTCGCTTTACCTTTTATTTTGTCCTTATCGTTAAAACTCAAAGTTTTCAAACTTTTTTCGTTAGTTTTCCTTATTAAAATTTGGACAAGGATTCTCTCCGAATCCTCTTTGTGGGGATCCGGGAATCAATTAATCTTATCATTTCATCGTATATCGTGCGATCAGTTTTCCTTAGGTACTATTTATATTTAATTTTAAATTTTAAATAAATTTTAACCACACAATATATAATAAATAGATATGACTAATTGATCATCCGGATTTCCACAAAGAGAATCTAGAGATGATCTTATTCCTTAAAATTTAGCCCTGTATTTTTCCTTGTGAAAAATATCTGAACATATGGCACTATTAATTCCGTAAAGTTCTATTAACAGTACGTCAACCCCCAAAATACCTATTAACATGTTAATTACAAGCCGAGCTAGCCCAGCCAAGCTGAGCCGTTTTTGGAGAGAGGAACTTGTATGGTTCAAGTTATGTAGTTATGATGGTGATATATAAGTTCTTCTCGTCTTTGTACGGGTTGACAATTTTATATTTTGATAATAGTTGGTTTGAAGCAGTTCAAACTTGTATTGGCTTTGGTTTTTGGGACATGGATTGTCTGACCTCCCTTCTCTATACCCTCCACATACTCTCATGTTTTGTGCGGTTACAGTTAAGTTACGTCAACATTTGTTTTTTGTCTTATTATTTTTATAAAAAAATTAATATAAAATGTTGACGTGGTTTAACAGTAACCGCACAAAACAGGAGGGCATGAAGAGGGTATGGAAAGGGGAGGACAGACAATCCATCTCCCTATTGAACATCATTGTCTTTGATTCGCAAAACTTATGACAACTCATTTTTTTATGAGGCAACTAAAAGTACATTATATTCAAGAAGTTTGATTGAAATAAATTGTCGCCTTTGATATTTTGCTTTTCGAGAATTTTGTTTATTTTTTTCTCTATTTAAATTCACCATCTTCAATTTGAATTTTTAGAGATGGAGATCCCTTCTTCTTTGTTTATGAAGAAATTCAGGCTTTTAAGAAGACATTTATGCCCTAGCTTAAACTACTATGTTTGAAATTTTTGGTCTTATATTGTCTATTTTTATATATTATTTTTAAAATATGTGCCATTAATAAGTTGCGAATAACAATTCAGGCTGACTTATTGTAGTAAATGATTCCGAACAACTTGAGTTCAGTATCAAGCATGAAGTTTTTAAGCTCGCTCAAGCCTGACTTGGTTTGCTTTTAAATTAAACAAATATAACATTCAGTATGGCTCGACTTGTCTACAACCTTACAATTTAGTGGTATTATTTTTACATAGTAAATGAGATGTATCATGTTGGACTTACCTGGATAATCATAATAATTAAATAGTTTTATTGAGTTTGATACTTAGTTTGTGTCACTTACCCAAAACATCACCTCTTAAAGTAAAATATTGTTAAACCAAAAATAAAAATTAGACACTAATCACAATAATATAAGGTCCAATGTGCATTAAAACATTGTTTTAGTACTATTATATTAATAAAATAATACAGTTTCTCTGGTTCAGGAGAAGGTCTTATGTTCGAACACCAGATAAGACCCAAAGAGCGAGACGATAGGTCAGAAAATGGGGTAGTGGTGGGCCTCAAAATGAGAGGGTGGCCATGGTAGCGTTTTTGAGTCTGAGCCATTGGAAATTGGTGGTCGGACGCCAGACACTAGAATTTCTTTGTTTACCACTTAGCATTACGGTTTAATTAATATTCATCTCCACTTGTATGTAAGAGCTTTACCGTTTGGTATGCAGACGAGACGGAACGGGACGAGACGGGATGGAACAGGACGGGACGGAACAGGACGGAACAGATGATGTAAATATTGAAAAAGATAAGGAGAAATTTTGTCATAAAATGTTATAAATTTATGTCGTTACAGGGGGAAGAGGTGGAACGAAAAATCAGCCAAATTTCGTCCCATGGGACAACCCGTTCCACAGTTTTTAGGCGCACCAAATGTGGGACGGAACGGCTCGTCCCGTTCCGTCCCGTCCCGTCCCACGTACCAAACAGTACCTTAAGTTCAACTATAGTGGATGGCTATTTTTCTTTAAAAATGATGCATTCATTTTTCAAGTATGTCACAACGAAAACCTATGAGACCTACATTCATTTTCCAAGTATGTCATAACGAAAACCTACATACTTATTTGTATCATTTAGTTGTTCTTTTAATACACCAATATATATTTACACCAACAAATTTGTTAAAATGTGGCATAAATTATAGATAAGGTTTTTTAGTAATAACATCGCAAGTAGTCTACACACTATAAATTAGTGTCCAACTTGTCATCAACGGTACCCATTTCTTCCAAGTCTAGTACTAATAACCATGTCTTACAATAGGAAATTAGTGCATATCAGGTTTTTTAGTAATAACATCACAAGCAGTCTACTCACTATAAATTAGTGTCAAACTCGTCATCAAGGGTAGGTACCCATTTCTTCCAAGTCTAGTACTAATAACCGTCTCTTACAATAGGAAATTAGTGCATATCTCATAAGCCGAGTCTGGAGAAGCCGACTCAAGCAAAGCCACTCCCACAAAGAACCCGTACAAGTCGTGGCGGCACGCCATTGGCTGAACCGCCCATCACCCGCTCCTCTATCACACGATCAGCACCACGTTGTCAATCCTCTGGCATCCAGAGAGCCACCAAATATAAAGGGCCCTTGGACATTTCTTGTGCGAGACACAGATAGCCGAGTCGTCATCGGAGGATATCCCCTTTCCCTACATCTTCTCCTCCTTCTTCGTCGCCAACAGAGAACCGAACAGCAACAAAAATGGTGAGTTTTTCGCACTCTTTTAGCTCCGTTTTGCTCGGATAGGGTTTTCTGACTGTAACTTCTGTTTGGCTGCCGAGAAAATTCAGAGAAAATAAAGTAAAATCACGGATTTATGTCCGATTGCGATTTCTCGACTGGTTAATCGATCATCGGTTTAAGTTGATTCCATTTTCTTGCCTCCGCTGTGTCGATCTGATAGTTTTAAGCTAATTTGGCTCCAATTTGTTGCTCATCTACTGTTATCTATAAATCTCGTGCTTTCAGATCTGGATTTTTGTTGAAATTTTGATCGCGATTTGTTGTTGTTTTTTTAATTTTTTTTAAGATTGGATTTATGTGTTTTAGGCCGGGAATTTGATCTGGTTCTTGCTGGTTGGGAATGTTGTGGATCTACTATCTGTAACAGATGATTTGGGCCGGGCCGGTCCAGGTGTAATTTGTATATTTGTTCTTAAACATGTAATAAAGTAATGAGTACTTGGTAGGTACCATGAAATATTGTTGAGTACTTAGTATTTATGTTTATTTATGTATAATTTGCTGATCTTGTATTGTTGGGCTATTGAGGGAAAGAAGTTTGACATTGGTTGTTTTTGTTGTGTTATTACTGTACTTAAGGCATTGTAGAGGACCCTAAGATTATAATTTTTGGATCTTATCATGAAAAGACATTCTGAGGATAAGAAAAGTTGTGCGCATTTCACCCGAGTTGTGTGTTTTCCTTGGAAATAAGACATGATGGATTGGTTGAGAACTTGGGACTGCATGTAGAGATTCATTGTGTCAATTTTTTGTTTGTTAATTTTAGTTTGATAAAACGCCTTTTCAATCTATATTCATTTCTCTCTTGAAAAGTTGTAGTGTAGCCGTTTGATCTTTGTTAATTGCATGCAATTTACAGGCCAACGCAGCATCTGGTATGGCTGTGCACGATGATTGCAAACTGAAGTTTTTGGAGCTTAAGGCAAAGCGGACCTACCGCTCCATAGTTTTCAAGATTGAGGAGAAGCAAAAGCAAGTTGTGGTGGAACATGTTGGTGAACCAGCAGAAACCTATGAGCAGTTCACTGAGAAGCTTCCTGCTGATGAATGCCGTTATGCTATTTTTGATTTTGACTTTCTTACACCTGAAGGTGTCCAGAAAAGCCGGATATTCTTCATTGCCTGGTAATGCCGGGTTTTTAATCATTTTCAAACATGTGTGTGCCTGTTATCTAATCATCCGTTCTCTAAATTCAATTGTTTTTTTTTCCCTCTCCTTTCTATGAAGGTCTCCTGACACATCAAGGGTGAGAAGCAAGATGATATACGCAAGCTCCAAAGACAGATTCAAGAGAGAGCTCGATGGAATTCAGGTTGAGTTGCAAGCGACTGATCCAACTGAGATTGGTCTCGATGTCATTAAGAGCCGAGCCAGCTAGATTATGAATCATAGGCTATCTGGTGGGGAGTTCGTCCCTGCACCCCTTGTTACTTGCGTGATATGTTTATACATTGTGGAAATGGCGACTTGGCGAAAGATGGAATCAATTTCCAAGTTTCGCCGTTGTTTCTTATTTATTTTAAACAAGCGTCTGTGGTTTCTGGTATATCATATGATATGTTTATTTGATAGAACCTATCTTTGTTGAGTGGCTGCTTTAGTAGTTGTATGTCAACAAACTAATATGTAGCTGTTTGTGGGGTTTAGACGGCACCTTTCCGCCTTCCGAGTGTTGTATATGACCCTTGTCATTTTACTTTGGAGCAGTATAAAAGGAGCATGCTTTTATGGCCTTTCCATGTTGCTAATTTACTGGCTTGTTCTGTATGGCCTTGGCATCTTATTTTTGATCTTCAGGTATCTTTTCTGGTTGGTAAGAGATGTTTTTACTTATGGTTGCGGCTACGCTTGGGCGCGCACGCTTGCTCGAGTAAAATGTCGACTGCTTCGACGAATCATTTGGGTGTGGTTTTAAGATGATGATCTCCCCGTTTTCCAGTGTTGAGTTGTGATTATGTGCTTATTTTCGGTTTTCATGTACATGCCTCTCTGTTCGAGGGAAATAACTTCCCTGCTGCAGGTGTAAAATACAACTTTGGTCGATGTTGGCCTAGACCTAGTGGCACATGTGGCAGTCGTATTGGGTGGTTGGTCTGACACATGTCGCCACATACAAGATGTTTAACAAAGGTTAAAAGAAATAAGGAAATAAAATGACGGCTTTTGAGTTTTAAGTGCAAACAAATCATACCATCTATTGTGTCTTATACGTCCTATTTTGTGGGACGGGAATATACATGACGTGCTGGAGTCAATTCCAATCTTAACTAGTTCTAGGGACACCAACACGAACGATTTTGACCCACCTTCAGTGAGACAGGTATTCTCACAGCCCAACGCCATCAAATGCACTTATTGATTGTGCAAAGCACTTCCGTGTGAATAGCCAAACGAAAGAATGCTTCTTTGTCAAAATACTATTGATAAGTACCTCCTAAAAATGGACCAAGATTGTCTACCCTCCTACTTACCATCCCCTCCTACTTTTCTAGCCATTGATTTCATGTTTAGTTAATTTAATATTCCAGATTTTGCCACCTCACCAACAACTCCAAATCATCTTTAAACCTTTCCAGCTAGATCTGCAACCTATGCAAGTGCCTTCCTCCATCTCTCCATCATGTCGGGGGTGCAGTTTTCCGGTGTCTAGCAAATGCCTCGGCAAAGCTTCCCGTCTGCTTCCTCACATGGGACGGATCAAATCAAAATTCAAGCATGTTAAAGCAACAGAAAATTGAAAGAAATTAAACCCAAAAAGAAGAGGAAAGCTTGGACCTTTGGAGATGAAACTTGACGAATTAATAATTTTTTAAATTAACAGAAAAAAAAAAGGGGAATTTATTTAGGTCACCCGCCAACGAACAAACCCTCAGAGATTTCAGTGTAAGGAGCCTCCCTACTATGCAACCTCCGCAATGCCGAGAAGAAGCGGACGAAATACAAATAGGGGCTGAACATTATAATCGACCAAGTGGGGAAACTCCCATCTGGGTTCTTCCCCAACAGCATGGGAAGGTCTATCAATGGATGAGCAGCAAGTGAAACCAAAGCTGAAACCAAAGAGGCATACAAAAATGGTATGGAAAGCACTGTGAAACCAGAGCTTTTGAGGCATGCAAACAACGCGAAATATACTGCTGCCTTCAACCCTATCAGAACCGATACACCAACCATCTTTGCTCCACTACTGAGTACCCCAAATGTGCCTGCCAGGTGCTTGATGGAAGTCCTCAGAGAGGCCAAGGGCAGAATCCATGGAGATTTTTTACAGTGGGTAGGGGACCAGTCTACCGGTCTTCTACGATGTTGATCCGTCCCATGTGAGGAAGCAGACGGGAAGCTTTGCCGAGGCATTTGCTAGACACCGGAAAACTGAACCCCCCGACATGATGGAGAGATGGAGGAAGGCACAGGTTGTAGATCTAGCTGGAAAGGTTTAAAGATGGTTTAGAGTTGTTGGTGAGGTGGCAAAATCTGGAGCATTAAATTAACTAAACATGAAATCAATGGTTAGAAAAGTAGGAGGGGATGGTAAGTGGGAGGGCAGACAATCTTGGTCTCAACTGCACGTATTAACTCACCATACGGCGTCGTTTCACTGAAGGAAAGAAAAACCCATAACCAGAAAACAAACCGCAACTTATCCGTCCATCTCTTTCTCTACTTCAGTAGCTCAAACAATTTTTCAGCTCAATTTAAAAGCTGCTTTTAGCCTTTCTTCTCCGCCATGGCCTGAAAGCACCCCATCCGTTTGTTGAATTGCTTCAATGGCGTTCTCCTTCTTTCTCAAATGCTATCCATGGTCTCCCACCCACACCATACCCCAAACCCTGCCGCCGCCGCCCTCCTCCGCTCAAAAACCCTTCACTTCTCTCTCCTTCCCGCTCTCTCACCGCCACGACCGGCTCCTCATCCATTCTTCCCTCTCCTATTCAACCCCTACCTCCACCCACCACCACCACCACCTTCCTCCGGACTTCACTCCGCAGCAGCTCCTCGATACCCTCCGCCGCCAGAACGACGAGTCCTCGGCGCTCCGCCTCTTCGACTGGGCCTCCAAGCAGCCCAATTTCACCCCCGACTCCACCGTGTACGAGGAGGTCCTCCGCAAGCTCGGAAAGGTGGGGTCTTTCGAGTCGATGAGGAGCATCCTTAACGAGATGAAGCACGTCGGCTGCCCTATTAGCTCAGGTACTTTCTTGATTTTTGTTCAGAGCTACGCAGCCTTTGATTTGTATGATGAAATTCTTGGGGTTGTGGAAATGATGGAAGGCGAATTCGGGTGCAAACCTGACACTCATTTTTACAATTTCTTGTTGAATGTTGTTGTTGAGGGGAACAAACTTAAGCTAGTCGAAACTGCGAATTCGGGCATGCTTGGTAGAGGAATTAAGCCGGATGTTTCCACATTTAACATTTTGATAAAGGCATTGTGTAGAGCTCATCAGATTAGGCCTGCCCTTTTGTTGATGGGGGAGATGTCGAACCATGGTTTGAAGCCGGATGAGAAAACGTTCACGACAGTAATGCAGGGGTACATTGAGGAAGGTGACATGAAAGGGGCATTGAGAATGAGGGACCAGATGGTAGAACATGGGTGCCCGTGTACAAATGTGACTGTTAATGTTTTGGTTAATGGGTTTTGCAAAGAGGGTCGGGTCGATGAAGCGTTCAGTTTTATAGAAAAGATGGTGGATGAGGGGTTCTCTCCGGATCAGTTTACGTTTAATACGTTGGTGAAGGGTTTGTGCAGGGTGGGGCATGTTACGCATGCTTTGGAGATCATGGACATGATGCTTCAAGAGGGATTTGAACTGGATATTTACACGTATAACTCCTTGATTTCCGGATTGTGTAAGTTGGGTGAAATTGAAGAGGCGGTGGAACTTCTCGATCAAATGGTTTCGAGGGACTGTTCTCCAAATACTGTCACATATAATACTCTGATTAGCACATTGTGTAAGGAGAACCGGGTTGAAGAGGCAACTAAACTTGCTCGTGTTCTTACTAGCAAGGGAATTTTGCCTGATGTTTGTACTGTCAATTCTCTGATTCAAGGTCTCTGCTTGAACAGTAATCATAAAGCTGCTTTGGAACTATTTGAGGAGATGAAGGCATCAGGATGCCAGCCTGATGGGTTTACTTACAGTATGTTGATTGATAGCCACTGTTTGAGAGGGAGGCTAAAGGAGGCAATGAGCCTGCTGAAAGAAATGGAGTTGAGAGGCTGTGCACGTAATGTGGTTATATACAATACTCTCATTGATGGGTTGTGCAAAAACAAAAGAATTGAAGACGCAGAAGAGATTTTTGATCAGATGGAACTGCAGGGGATTTCAAGAAATTCAGTGACCTACAACACCCTTATTGATGGCCTTTGTCAGAGTAAACGGGTGGAGGAAGCTTCCCAGCTTATGGACCAGATGATAATGGAAGGCTTGAAGCCCGACAAGTTCACCTATAATTCCATGCTCACGTATTTCTGTAGAGCTGGGGATATAAAGAAGGCGGCAGATATTGTTCAGACAATGAGTTCAAATGGGTGTGAACCAGACATAGTCACATACGGGACACTGATTGGGGGGTTATGTAGGGCAGGTAGGGTTCAGGTTGCAAGCAGACTCCTCAGAAGTCTGCAGATGAAAGGGTTGATCCCATCTCCCCAGGCTTATAACCCCGTACTACAATCTCTATTTAAACGGAAGAGAACAACAGAAGCCATGAGGCTTTTCCGAGAGATGATGGAGAAAGGTGATCCTCCTGATTCTATAACATATAAGATTGTCCTTCGCGGGCTTTGTAATGGTGGAGGACCAATTGGAGAAGCAGTTGACTTTGCGGTTGAGATGATGGAGAAAGGTTATTTACCAGAATTCTCATCATTTTCTATGCTGGCTGAAGGACTCCAAGCTTTATCCATGGAGGATACCTTAATTAACCTTGTTGATATGGTCATGGAGAAAGCAAAGCTTTCAGCCAGTGAAGTTTCCATGATAAGCGGTTTCCTCAAAATCCGCAAATATCAGGATGCATTGGCCAACCTTGGTGGTATCTTGAATAGAGAAAAGCCCAGAAAATCTTATTGGCAAAGATGATTTATTCGGAACCAGTTTCAACTTTCAAGTATCAGCTTCTAGTCCAACAGAAGATGCAACATAGATGTAGTAAACATGATGAAGGAATTTTGGAGGATGATATGCGTAGAGCTAGGAAGCATGGAATCAATACGTTATAGCACTGTTCCCCATCTACAAAAGGAGAGTTCAGGTACTTCCATAGATATAGTAATATTATACCACCGAAAATGAATCCATCCTTTCTTTTGATACCCTATCTTCTAAGCTGATGTAGCAGATAATGTAAACGTATTGCAAACTTTTTTCAATGTATTAGCCGTTCTCCCTGATGGTGCTTGTGTATTATTCTAGAGTATAGAAAAAATAGCTGGCATATGGACTAAGTTTTTGGAAACAGTAGTACATGTTTATCATGATATTAATTCAAATGCATACGACTGCAACTTCTCACTTTATGTTGATACAAGTTGGATTTTACGTGTATAGAGAAAGACCCAAAAGAAGTGATCAAACATTAAGACTAGAGCTATAGGTTTTTCTGTAGTCTCACATATTCACGTCATGCATTCATATTTGTGTAAAATGTGACCCCCGCTGTGTGCAACGGGTTTAGGTTCTTCTTCGAATGTAGCACATGTTTGATGGGAGTATTGCGTTGTCACTCGTGCTGTGCCACGCAGATTCTGGCACAACATATTTCAAGGTGAACCTTACTGGAAATTCAAGTCTGTCTTGAACTTACGAGTATATAAGAAGAAAATTTCTTCATTTTAGGATCAGATCCTCCTCTTCTTAGTCTCAGGTGACCCACGATGGAACGTATTTCGACTCTCTCTCTCGCTCTCTCCATCTCTCCATTGGAACTTCTTTCGTGCTCTTGTAATTGTGAAGAATATGCTTAGGTGTATTCTTTAACTATGTTATTTCTCTTTGATCTGGTACTTATGCACCTCATTCAGTTGCACAAAATATTTAGCATTTAGATTTGCCTTATCTGGTGGACACTTTGATGATCCATTATCTTGTCTGGTCAGGACAGTATTCATTTTGCAGTGCAAATGGCTTTTTTTTTTCTTTTTTTTTTTAATCAGGGACGTACCAGTCGAACACAAAGACGAGTGATTAACATTACTCTTGAACTAAACCCTTAGTTTTTCTACAAATGTTTGGAAATTCTATCTTAAAAAACATTTCTGCTTAGAAGCACGTCAAGATTTTTAATTAAAATGCAAGTGCTTTTTGGAATCTTTAGGCCTCGTTTGGCAGACTTTTCTAGACACCGGATAGTACTATCTAGAATGAATCCAGTGTTTAGTGCCGTTTGTATTAAATAAGAACCGGATAAATTAACCTGAACCCACTTATTTTATACGGCTCACACCCACTAACTTATACACCCCAAAACCTATGTATAATTAGTCTGGTCGCCAACAAAAACACGCTCGCTGCTTTCCCGATCCATCTCTCGCAAATCCTTTTCCAGCTGCATGCGTTTGCCATTGTCTACCTCAAGAATTTCTCCTTTTCTATCTCTCTCCCCCTCCCTTTCCCTCTTCCTCCTCCTGATTCCTTGCATTTGCCTCTAAAACTCAATTGCTTCAGCAATATCTAATTGGGTCTTGTTCCTGTATTTTTCTGCAATTTCTTGTATATACTTTGGTCGAATTGGGTATTTCTATTGATAACTGTATATGTTCTTAATGCTTCAATTTCTCTCCAAATAGGAATCAAAACTGTATAAAAACAAGTAACTTAAAATCTTTAAAACAGTCACTTAGTACTACGGTTTAGTGGTATTCTTCTTCACTTGTAAGTGAGAGGTTCGATTCTCGCCAAAGGCGAATTTGAACCACATTATTGCTAGCCCACCCCTTCCCTTAGTGTAGATAATATCGTTTGTCATCTTAATGACATACGGAGGTTTATCATTTTGTCTTTAAGTTACAATGCACTGTCAGTTTAGTTGGTCTTCATATTCACTTGTGTAAGTGTGAGGTTTTGAGTTTGACTTATGTAGTTGGCGAGGTTGATAACAAATTATTATGGCTAACTTATTGTGTAACTTAGCTTGAATCCGCACCCCTTAGTATAGATATTTTTTTGTATTATTATTATTTTTACAGTATACAGTTGTCAGCGGGTATTACAAGTAATTCAATTAAATTTAGTCATTATTATTAACTCTTGTTTATTTATGGTCTTATATGAATAAATTATAGGAGATGTTGGAAAATATTAGTATTTGGGTTTTGCTTGTTAGTTTAGGATTTGGGCCGAGCCCATCCGAATTAGGTTTTCTTAGGTTTAGTTCTCTATAAATATTTCTTGTAATTTAGTTTGAGAAACAAGTCAGTTACGATGTAGCCTCTTAGGGTTTTGTAGCTGTTCCGGCATTCTCGTTTGTTTAATAATATTCCTATTATTTTGTAATCTTGTTTGTTGCGCACTCTGATATTCAACTTGGTATCAGAGCGGGTTCGATCCTTTGGGTCCAATTTGCTCTTGTATGGTATCAGTTTATTTTGTCGGTTTAGTTTTGGTCTCGATTAGGCTTTCGCTTCCACTTCGGTCTGTGTCCTTTGTTCTTCTTGGTCACTCTGTTTATGTTCCGTTTTTTGTCTTTGGATATTCGGTATTGACAGTCGTAGTAGTCTGAAAAGAAAAAAGGGTTGTCATTGTTCATCTTTCCCTGTACTTTAGCGTCTCACCTGCATTCCTAAAAATCTCACACCAGTGCGTTTTTTGAGTTCTGCACTTGTTTACTATAGTTCTACAATTGTTAGCATAGAGGAAAAAAAAGAAAAAGAAATAAAAGAGGAGAAGAAACAAAAAACAAAAAGGAAGGAAAAGGGTAAAAAAGGAAGGAAAAAATATGGTTGTTTTGTTGCCCGTGTATTCTTGCATGGGTATGGTAGCTTGAACTTGGAATGGAAATCTGGCATCGCATCGGCATCAGCATCGACATCAGCATCGATATTGGTATTGGCATTGGCATCGGCATCGACACTGGAATTTGGAGTTTTGCATCCACATCTACTTTAGCAAACCCATGTCGTGTATCGCCATGAGTTTGACGGGGGGTGTTGGAAAATATTAGTATTTAGATTTATTTTAGTATTTGGGTTTTGCTTGTTAGTTTAGGATTTGAGCCGAGTCCATCCGAATTAGGGTTTCTTAGATTTAGTTCTCTATAAATATTTCTTGTAATTTAGTTTGAGAAACAAGTCAGTTACGATGTAGCCTCTTAGGGTTTTGTAGTTGTTCCGACATTCTCGTTTGTTTAATAATATCCTATTATTATGTAATCTTGTTCGTTGTGCACTATGATATTCAACTGGAGAATCAATAGACAAAAATAAACAGAATTGTGCATAATGAAAAAAAGGTGTATAAGAATCATATCTTAACTAAAATATGAGGGGTAAGCAGTAAACCCAATACGAAGGAAGGACCTATACTTGGAGGCCATCGGGGCAGTATCTCAAACAAAAAATGCATTATCATTGCTTCATTTTGCCAACTAATAGTTCGTTATTAGTTTGGAATACCGTCATAGTAGTCCCCACCTCAACTTTATGCAAATCATCCTTAACAAGATGTGGGATCTCCACAAAGTGGATCCGGATGAGATCCAATTCCCCTTAGAAAGATGATCATGGATCCATTTTGTGGGGATCCTACACATCTTAACCGTTCATTGTATTGTGTGGTCAATTTTCATGAGATACTATTTGTGTTTAATTTTAAATAAAAAAAGTCAAATAATTTCTGACCAAACGATACACGATGAATGACTAAGATGTGGGGATCTTCCGGATGGGATCCAATTCCCCTTAACAATCCATGATTCCCAAGTAAGCCAGAGTGGCGTTTGA
Source organism: Malus fusca (assembly GCA_035220775.1). Lineage (NCBI taxonomy): Eukaryota > Viridiplantae > Streptophyta > Magnoliopsida > Rosales > Rosaceae > Malus > Malus fusca. The sequence continues at coordinate 21,401,201 of CM069070.1, forward strand.
CTAAAACACCAACCATAGAATGGTAATTTAGCTTTAATTGTCTATCTGCCTATGCCATATGTTTTTGTTCATAGTCTACCTATAACATAGATTAATTGTATTATATTGTTTTATAATATAACTTTATCACAAAAGTTAATGAATTAATTTTTTTTTTATCTAAATAGACAAGTTGATACAAAAATATGTAATTAGATAATTGGGCCGAATCCTAAAAACAACCTATACTTTTGACCTAGATCTAAAATCCCACAAAAAAAAGGCTTATTTTAGCTATGCCGTCTGGAATTCGATTTTAATCTCACTTTGCTCTATGTAACTCAAAAGTCCTTGCTTTACTCCCTGAAACTCAAAGTTTGCTCAACTTTGCCCCACGAAACTCGATTTTGATCTCATTTTAAAGTCGTTTCTATAAAACTCAAATTCACTCTACATTGCCTTAAATCTGTTAATTTCTTATGTGGGTTTGATTTGGGAGCTTTCCTTTATTTATTTATTTTTTATCTTTTTCATCTCTTCAATTTCTTTTAAACTTAATATTCTTTGATTGTTAAATGTAAACACATAATGAAGATTTATAATCAAATTTATTGCACACGTAGTATAGTCTTATTAGGTGTTAGGTCCTACATATGTTTCCAGAGGCGACCTATAAGTTTGATGGAGAAGAGAGTCTACAAGTCAAAGTGGTACGAATTTTTATTTTCAGGGAGTAAAATGGTAACTTTTGAGTTACAGAGGCCAAAATAAGTCCAAAATAAGTCCAAAAAAAAAAAAAAATCAAGGAACTTATTCTTTACTTGTAGGGACATTGCACATTGACATCTCAGTAAACGTAAAAAGATCTTTGTTTCTACCAAAGCCATGAAAATTGTCTATTACCATTTCATTAGCATCTGCATGCTAAAAGCAAACACATATACACCGGCAAATTTGTTTTAAGTCGAATCTAGCTTTGCTATGCTAGCACATGACTATATGATACCATCTGATCTCATTCAGTTTTAAATGTGAACTTGGAGACTCGCAACACTCCGGGATCAATGGTTCTGGCCAGCAGGACGAGCTGGACCTGTGCCGTGTGGTGCCTAAGGCTGCGCGCAGCATTTCAAACCATCTTAGCCTGCACCATAGTCTACACCACCACCCTCTACGGTCCACAGCCTCTCAGGAGTTTAGTAGCTTACCCTGGATACTCTTACCTCACCACAATCCTCATCCTCTCAGACGCGACGCTTGGGGAGGCGCTGAGAGGCTTCTGGCACACGCTTTACGGTGGTATTCAGGTCCTGATCCTTACACTCCTGAGCCTCCGGCTGATAGGACCCGCACACTTCAGTTATTTCGTATCCGCCCTTGCAGTGGCACTGTGCACTTTTGTTGTGGCACTGCCGGGAGCAACTCACTTGATGTCTAAGCGGATTGCGTTTGGTCAGATTGTGATTGTGTATGTAGGCACTGCCATTCATTGTGCAGAAGCTGATGAGTTGGTACTTATGCGCCCGATTCAGGTGTGTTTGAGTACTGTGCTTGGAGCTTCGGCATCTGTTGGGGCTATGTTGTTTCCCAACTTGTTCTTCTACCGAAAGCCATCTCTGGCAGCTGTGTTGTCTCCTTACCTTGCCTACCACGAGGTATATATACATCTACACACACACACATACATACAATTATAACATGTGTTGTTTGTCTTCCATATGTTTGCATATCATTTTGTTTGGGATCCTAAAATTCTTGTATACGATGAGTGCAAAGTTTTCATGATTTTCACAATGCAAACTTCATGATGATTCATAGACGTTGGTTAGGCCAGTGTGTCAACCTTCTTGCATGGAAGTTCGAAACCCGTTGGTTGTAGATTGGAGTAGTTCACAATATCGTATTCTTAAAAACTTCACGATGATTCAAATCATGTGGTCCCTTCTTTCGTTTTTTCTTTTCTTGTTTTGGTTATAAAAGGCATTCTTGAGGTTATAAAATGGTAAAGGTACAAAATTTAACAGAAATTTTGAATAAACTGAACTAAAAATTGGGAACAAAAATGGAAAAATAATATTATAGAGGGTCGAGTTTTAATTGAAAAAAAAAAAGTGAAAATACACCCAAAAAAAGAAGGGTCACCCAGAAAAAGAAGGGTCAGTGGAAGAAGAGGTCCTTAAATTCTTGTCACTGATGCCTGAAATCAGTCTATTCCATATTCCTTCGTGGCTTCATCGTCAACTTCACATCCACCACATAATTCCATTCTTTTTCTAGCAACTTACTCCGTCCAAATTCGAGATTTCAACATTAGTTTTACTGAAATTTTGATAAGATTTGAAATCGTTATATGATGTGTGCGTAGAATAAATATGCAAATTGAGTGATATAACCTTCAACCTGTTCTTTTTCTTGTCACACCCCAAAATCACATGTCACGATAAACCTAAAGGGAATGCTTGTAACATTTCAGGTGAGACAAATGTGCCAAAAATATGCCGAGAACGCTAGGAAGAGGTTCAACTTCTATTTAGATGCAATCTTGTCTCAAGACAGCTCTGCTGCACTTGACTTTATTTTACAGGCCAAGCCCTTGGCTGAAGCAGGAGAAAAGCTCCTCCGAAGTATCGAACATAAACAGGTAAAACTACCTTCTGTACAAGAGTTTGGTTCCTCTGCTCAGGTTTTCTCTCCTGACATTGTGATTTTAAGTTAAACCAATGTGGTTTCTTTTTGGACAGGAAGCCTTACTGTGGGAAAGACCAACAATCAGAAATATCCTCAACCCTAGTCGCTTCTATGTTCGAGAAAAATTGCAGGAAGTTGAATTGCTCTTGAGAGGGATTGCAATAGCTTCAACTTCATGCCCTTCCTTTCCTGTTGCCATGATGAAGAAACTGCAAGCGGACTCTTTACACGACCTGAAAAGGCGAATACATGACCAGCTTGAGCAACTCGAGCGCTTTGCACCTTTCTACACAAGAAAGAAAAAGGAAAGATCTTTGAAAGAGGCCTTCTGGCCCCTTGAAACCATTTTTCATGAAGATTTATTGGCTTTCTTTTTGGTTGATTGTCTGAAACTCCTCCAAGAAAATACCGAGGCTATTGAAGAATGCAAGCGAGAGAGCTCTAACACTGAAAGCTCAGGCGGTTCACAAATCAAATGGAGCTGTGACATTTTGTGCATTAAACCAAGCAAAACAAGTCTATATTTTGCAGTTAAGTGCTCACTTTCATTAGGCCTTGCTGTGCTGTTGGGTTTGCTGTTCAATGAGAGAGAAGCATGTTGGGCAGGACTAATAATTGCAATAAGCTTTGTTAGGGGAAGACAAGCAACATTTACTGTAGCGAATGCTAGAGCACAATCTACGGCAATGGGATCAATCTACGGGATCTTGTGTTGCTTCATCTTCAAGGAAGTCGAGGACTTGAGTTTCTTACCTCTTCTACCTTGGTTAGTTTTCACAAGCTTTCTAAGGCACAGCAGGATGTATGGCCAAGCCGGTGGAATATCAGCAGCTGTAGGGGCACTACTAATACTTGGCAGGAAAGATTATGGCCCTCCGATCGATTTTGCAATTGCTCGAATCACAGGGGCTGTCATTGGATTGATATGTTTCGTCACCATAGAGATTCTCACATCCCCTGCAAGAGCAGCAACTCTGGCAAAACTCAAACTTTCACTTGGATTGGGATCCCTTCAAGCATGCATCGAAGATTTAGTTCTTTTTGACAACCAAATCGCTTCAATGAGTCCAAAGTTGAGACAGAAACAGAGCAAGTTGAAATCCCATGTCAAAAAGTTAGAGAAGTTCATTGAAGAAGCTCAGCTGGAGCCTAATTTCTGGTTCATCCCTTTCAACGGTGCCTGTTATAGCAAACTCCTGAGATCTTTATCAAACATGGAGAATCTTTCGCCTTTCATGTCCAACATAATAGAATCTCTATCACTCGTATTACAGCGCTTCGACCTTGATTTGGAAGAACTCCGAAAACCCATGAAGGGCTTTGAGAAAGATTTGGAGATTTTCAAGAAAAAAGTTGGGAAATCTCTGCACTGTCTTCAAGATCTGGCTTCCAAGAAGTCTGTTGCAGTTCATAACAAACATGACATTGAGTTCGGAACATCAGCAAGGGAAAATGATTCTAGGGGCTTGGATTCAGAGAAGGAAGAGACTGAAAGCATTGTAGACTCTTTTCTTCGAAATTCCAATGAATTATCCGAAAAAATTGCCGCCATGACTGGATTAATAGAGGATCATCAGAAGCTTAGAGGGCAAGTAACTGTTTGTTTGGGTGGATTAGGGTTTTGCATCAGCAGTCTGCTGAGGGAAGTAAAGGAGATGGAGAAAGAGTTTCAAGAACTTATCAAATTGGAACACCCTTCAAGCCATGTCATTGTATGAAGACACATACTTTAATATCCTAAAATCTTACTCTTCCTAGCAAGTTTATTTTTCAGTCAGAGGGTTTTTAATTATTTAATTATAGAAAGAATATTGCTTCCAACTTCTAATATATACTTGAGTTTGTCGAGAATGGATCAGCTCCTAGCATAGAACATGATTCTAGACCGGTAGATCATTAGTCTCTAAATCTTTACCCTTTAGCTAAGATTTGAACTATCATGTGATATGGTAAATCAGAATCATATTGTTGTTGAATCCTTAATTAATGAACGTTAAGCTAAGAATCAAATGGTCATGAATCTCGATGCATGTGATGATAACCATAATTCTTAGTTGTTGAATCCTTAGTTGATCTTTATAGCCAAGAATCAAACGGTGATGCATGTTCGAGTAAACCAAAATCAATAGTTGTTACATCCTTAATCGTTAAATGGTTTGGCTAAGAAATAAACGGCCATAAATCTCGATCCACGTCATGAACCCTCCAGAATTTTCGCCGAATCCTTCTAATTTGCGATGGTCCAATCTGTTTTTGTCTGCATGCATGCAGTTACGTGATATTCACCAAAAAAATATAGACCCCACATGTTGTGGGAACTTGGTCGAGTAGTCACAAGTATATGACGAGAGGGTGGTGGCATGAAGTGGCACATCAAATTGTGTACATCTGCCTCAGCCGCTTCCGCCAACCAGTAGCACATAAATCTATTTAACTTGTCAGCATAATCAAAGAGAAAGAATAAAACCTTTTACATATGAACTAATGTATTCACACTAACCTGATGAACCTCCATTGGAAAATGCCATTGCAGCAGCTGTCCAAATTTCTGTATACTGCAACTCTTCTCCTCTCTGGTAGAACTCTTAATGCTCTAACTAAGAATAGGACTTAGTTCTTTACTGAGCGCGCCTATGAGAGCAGAGATTACAGCATATATATACATATACCTCTCCTAAACCAATGAGGATTTCCTATTACAATCCGATTAGGAAACAACTCATGTTTCCTAGTGTATGTTGGTTCTTCTCCATGACAGATTCCTCTATCAACAAGAACTCACATTCATCTTCCTATAAGGCTTTCTTATACTAATTGGACCAAATAACTAATACTTGTTCACCGAATACTCATGTTCATATTTTTACATTCTCCCACTTGAACATGAGATATTGAACAAGCACAGCCTTCACCAATTATAAGAAGTGATCACATAGCCTCATTCAAGATTTTATCATCATGACCAACGTCCTATTGCATTTCAAAATACAGAAGCCAAGAATCTCAGATTACTACCAAAACAATCATTGATTCAAGACTCACATGTATCCAATCTGCAATTATGACACATGATTAACAACACCAATCCAGAACATGCTCCCACTTTTCAAAAGATTATAATCTATATCAATCTTCAATGAAAACAGCATTTCAATAACTGAATAAAATTCATGAAACATATAAATCTTTAAAACAAACAAATTGTTCTTGCAAGGTACCATATGAATCTAACAAGTCTATCATCAAAACCACAATATTCCAAAACGGAAGCCTTAGGTTTCGAAGCAAAGACTCTTATTAAAATATAAAACAAACTAACAAACTAAACATAACTAAGTAAGCTAGCTCAGACTAAAATGTAAACAAAGTCCCAAATTGAATTACTCACATAGCAGCAACCTTCAAATTTTCTGAAACAGATCAATTACTCCCACTGATCTAGAGTTTCCAACACTCCCATCCGAGATACATGTTTCTGAAACTCTCCAATAGGCAGCGCTTTAGTCAGAGGATCTGCAACCATCAAAACAGTGCTGATGTGCTGAACTTCAATCATCCCCTTCTTCACTTCCTCTCTTACTTTAAGAAATTTTACATCCATTAACCTTGAGGCAGAAGTTCTTCTATTATTTTTGGCAAAGAACACAGCAGAATTGTTATCACAAAACATCCTTACTGGTTTCTGAACCGATTTTACAATTTTTAAATCAGTCAGAAAATTCTTCAACCACACAGCTTGTTTCATCCCTTCAAAACAAGCTACGAACTCAGCCTCCATAGTGGATGTGGCTATCACAGTTTGCTTAGCACTCTTCCAAGAAACTGCACCACCATTTAACATAAAGATATAACCACCGGTCGATTTTTTATCATCTATATCACCAGCCAAATCAGAGTCAGTATATCCTTCAAGTTCCAAAGATTCGCCATTTCCATAAACCAACATGAAATTCTTGGTTCTTTGTAAATATCTTAGAACCTTTTTGGCAGATATCCAATGTGCTTCACCTGGATTTGATTGAAACCTTCCCAGCATTCCAGTTATAAAAGCAAGGTCAGGCCGTGTACATATAGTTGCATACATGAGACTTCCCACCAGAGAAGCATAAGGCTTACCCTGCATTTTCTCTGTCTCCAAGTCAGTCCTCGGACATTGACTCTTGGAGAACTTATCCCCTTTATTAACTGGAACTTGTCCACAACTACAATTCTCCATATTGAACCGGTGTAATACTCTATCAATGTAACCCTTTTGTGATAAGCCAAGTAATCTTTTCTGTCTATTGCGTACAATCTCAATCCCCAACACATAGTGTGCCTCTCCTAGATCCTTCATATCAAAACTTTCACTGAGCATCCTCTTAGTTCTTTGTAATAACTGTGGACAAGAACTTGCTAGAAGAATGTCATCCACGTAAAGTACCAAAAAAATGAACTGAGAACCAGAAATTTTAAGATAAATGCAATCGTCCAATTTGTTTTCTTCAAATCCCTGAGAAGAGACAATCTGATCAAACTTTAAATACCATTGTCTAGAGGCCTGTTTTAACCCATAGATGGACTTATTGAGCTGGCAAACCATGTTTTCCTTCCCCCTTTCAACAAATCCAGGTGGTTGTTTCATATAGATGCATTCCTCTAAGTTGCCATTAAGAAAAGCTGTTTTGACATCCATTTGATGCAGCTCTAAGTCAAAATATGCAACCAAGGCCATGACAACTCGCATTGAATCTTTAGAAGAGACTGGGGAAAAAGTATCGTTGTAATCAATACCTTCTCGTTGAGTGAAGCCCTTTGCAACTAATCGTGCTTTGTGTCTCTCAATTTTACCAAGAGCATCTCTTTTGGTCTTGTACACCCACTTACAACCTATAGGCTTGATTTGAGGGCTAGACTCCACAAGTGTCCATACATTATTTGTATACATGGAATCTAGTTCTTCTTTCATAGCATTCCGCCATAGAGTTGACTGTGAGCTTTCAATGGCCTGAGAGTAAGAGATGGGGTCATCCAAATCACCAATGTCAAAATCTGCTTCTTGCAAGTAAACATAATCACTCGTAGCAGTTGATTTCCTGACTCTTGTGGACTTTCTGGGTTCAATTAACACTGGTTGTTCAGAATTTGAAGCAGGTGCAGGTGCAGGAAGTTGATCATCGATTTCCATAGTGTGGTCTGTGAGAGAATCCGAATCTGCAAGTGTTTCTTCTCTTTCATTAATTGATGGCTGACTGAATAATGGGACCTGAGTGTAGTTGAGGGCTTCTGGGATGTCATGTAACTGATCCATCTCTTCAAAAATGAAATTTTCCCGCGACAGATCTGTAACATCTTGATCCTCTAAGAATACTGCATTATGCGTTTCTTGGATCCGAGTGTGATGTTGAGGAATATAGAATCTGTAGCCCTTTGACTTTTCAGGATACCCTATGAAGTAACAAGATTGAGTCCTTGAATCTAATTTTCTTTCATTAGGATTATAGAACCTTGCTTCTGATTTGCAACCCCAAACGTGAAAGTATTCAAAATTAGGTGTTCTGCCATGCCATAACTCAAAAGGTGTTGAGATAACAGATTTGCTCGGTACTCTGTTCAAAATATGATTTGCTGTCTTCAAGGCTTCTCCCCACAAGAAACCAGGCAATTTGGATCTTGACATCATGCTCCTCACCATACCTATAAGAGTTCGATTCCTTCGTTCCGAGACTCCATTTTGTTGAGGTGTCCCCGGTGTTGTATACTGAGCTACAATGCCGTTTTGTTCTAAATATAGTGCAAATGGTCCCTTTTGCTGTCCTGATTCAGTGTACCTGCCAAAGTATTCTCCTCCCCTATCCGATCTAACAATTTTAATAACTTTACCTAACTGTTTTTCAACCTCAGTTTTGTAAACAATAAAACATTTAAGGGCATCAGATTTTTCTTTAATCAGAAAAGTATATCCCAGTCTAGAGAAGTCATCAATAAAGTTAACAAAATACTTGTTTCCACATATGGTTTTGACTGGAAAAGGACCACAGATGTCAGTGTGTATGATTTCAAGTAACCCTTTGCTTCTTTTGGCATCTAGTTTTCTAAAGTTGGTCATTTTTCCTTTCAAACAATCAACACATTCTGTTACAGTGGCAGAATCTAGTTTGGGAATTAGTTCAGCTTTGCAAAGTTGAAGAATCCTTTCTTTAGAGATGTGCCCTAACCTCTTATGCCAAAGAATATAAGATGAATCAAGTTCTAACATTCTTTTTGAATTGACATTAAAAACAGACTGATCGACAAACTCAACTATACACTCTAGTCTCCATAGATTTTCAGACAAGAGGGCAATGCCCAAAATTTTATGGAAACTGTTTTTCTTAAAAATTTTCAAACATACATCATCAGCAGAGAATGCATAACCATCTTTTATTATTTTAGAAGCAGAGAGCAAGTTTCTTCTCATTTTAGGCACATAGAGCACATCTTTCAGTTGTAACACAAAACCAGAATTCAGTTTTAAGTTTACTACTCCAATGGAATGCACTGCAACCTTAGTCCCTTCCCCCACATAGACATGATACATAGTATTTCCAATCTCCTTTTGTTTTTGAAAACCTTTCAAAGAATTAGTTATGTGAACCGAGCATCCAGTGTCAAACCACCAAGAATCAACAGGTACTTCACAAAGATTTGACTCAACACAGACAAGTACTTGTTCCTTTTCTTTGCTCTTCACAAAATCTTTAAAAATCTCACAATCAACTTTTAAATGTCCTTTAGTCTTGCACCAAAAACACTTAAGTTTAGACACATCTTTAGGTTTAGCTTTAAATTTGATAGATTTCCTAGGGGAGTCATTTACTTTAGCAGATATATTGAATTTGTTAGAATTCTTAGTGAATTTAGAATTCTTACCAGGACCTGAAGAGCTGCCTTTAGTGAATGCTCTCTTCTCTCGTCCAGGTTGCACATAATTTGCTTCTTCGATCTCCTTGCCTTTCTCTTGCTTTTGCCGAGTTTCCTCTTGCACACATTGTGCAATCAATTCATCTATGCCCCAGTTCTTGTCCTGAGTGTTGTAAGAGACTTTTAACTGACTATACTTGGTAGGGAGGGCTTGAAGGATCATGAACACAAGCTGCTTCTCTCCAATGTTTATCTCCATGGAGTTTAGTTTCTCGGCAGCATCTGACATTTTCATTATATGATCCCTTATTGAACCAGTATCTTCAATCTTGTATTGAGTCAACACAGACATATACTGGCTTACTTCTGCCTTCTCGGACTCCTTAAATTTCTTTTCAATTGCAGCCAAATAATCCACAGCAAGCTCCGGTTTCTTAATTCCTCCCCTGATAGTGTCAGTCATTCCAGCTTCTATGATGGAAAGTGCTACCTTATTAGCTCTTGACCACCTCTCAAAATCTGACTTCTCAGCTCTGGTGCTTTGATCACTAATTACAGGCTTGGGATTTTCAATTGCTATATCAAACTCATTGAGAGTCAATAGCAAGTTGATATCCCTCCTCCACTTCTTGTAATTGCTGCCACCAGTAAGGATCGGAATATTTGCTAAGTTTAAGGTCTTCATTGATATTGCAGACATCGATGAACCTGAAATCACCATATGAACATTCAAAGTTCTGATTTCGTTTCACAGTCTATTGCACATCAAAGCTTTATAACCAATATCCATATATGCAATCTTAACAACAACCAGTTGATAGGCGCATATAGGATAATTGATTTCAATATAGATCATGAACTGATCACCATATAATCAGAACCAACCATAACACTGATTTGTTCCATACATCTCAGTTTATGATCTTAATGGTGACAATAAATTTGCATAAATTTAACCAGATATAATCATCTTACGAATGGCTTCTTTCATTATACAGACCATTAAGATGCATTATTTTAAGAAACTAAATCATATGCTAAGAATGACTTCTTTCATGTTTATAAAAATCATTATACAAATCTCTATGCAAGATTCATGATATTCATTTTTTCTAATCCGAGTTTTGAAGATCACATACCTTTTAAAGAGACAACCATCAATACCTAGCAGCGGAAACAATTTTGGACAGGTATTGAACACTCAATAACAAGATTTGATTTACTCGGATTGCAAGTGAACGGGTCAGAATAAGAGGGACGAGTTAAAGTCCTCTTTTGCAGAAGAACAAAACCCAGAAAACCCCAAAATAACAAACGCACCGATTTCGAATACCAACAGTCATATTAATCTAACCTAATTTTATCAAAAACGCACCGTTTAGGAAAAATTGTTTTGAGATTTAGAACCGGTTTCGAAACCTGATTATGGTGATTTTCATTGACCCGTGCTTGATTGATTTAAGAACTTAAATCTAAGGCTCTGATACCACATGTTAGAATCAAATAGCCAAGATCAAGATTCAAGCCACATTAAACACAATCAAGAAAGAATAAAACCTTTTACATATGAACTAATGTATTCACACTAACCTGATGAACCTCCATTGGAAAATGCCATTGCAGCAGCTGTCCAAATTTTTGTATACTGCAACTCTTCTCCTCTCTGGTAGAACTCTTAATGCTCTAACTAAGAATAGGACTTAGTTCTTTACTGAGCGCGCCTATGAGAGCAGAGATTACAGCATATATATACATATACCTCTCCTATACCAATGAGGATTTCCTATTACAATCCAATTAGGAAACAACTCATGTTTCCTAGTGTATGTTGGTTCTTCTCCATGACAGATTCCTCTATCAACAAGAACTCACATTCATCTTCCTATAAGGCTTTCTTATACTAATTGGACCAAATAACTAATACTTGTTCACCGAATACTCATGTTCATATTTTTACATTATCATCATAAGAGGATATGTCTTTTCTCTAAACAGTGACTCACTGCATGGGGTGTCCTTAAATATTATTAATTTTCTCGGGTGCCAGAAGCACTACATCCAGAATCTTTCCTGCACTCTCTCAGCACTTCTCAGCAACCAAACAGACTTTTGAGTTGATCACTACTAAAAAAACCCTACTTTTGGTTGTTGAATTCTCTAACTCTCACTATATCTGTTGGATTGGAACTTGAAGAAGAAGAAGAAGAATCAGCTATGGAGTCTGCTGCTATGGTCTCTGCAGCTTCTTTTCATGATCTGGATTCTTCTCATGATCTGGAGAAGCCATTGCTTGTCGATAATTCTCGGGTTCGAATCCGATAGAACCATGTCAGAGATGTCCATATTCTCAGCTCTGTCTTCTTGCTCATCTTTCTTGCTTTTGGTGCCACTCAGAATCTAGTTGGGTTTTTTTATGTTTTTTTTTCCCATTTCCTCTATTTTTCAAGGGTTTGACACTCGCTCTTTTTGTCATCTGCACTCCGAATTAAATATTTTGGAAAATTTTCCGCACTCGCAAAAGTAGTACAGAAGGATAAAGAATGAGTGCTAGAAGTACTAGATATGTTTTATGTTTTTGATCAACTTGATTCTGATGGTTATGGAACTTTTGGATTTGGCAATCAGGAGAAGAATTTGGGTACCACATCGCTTGAATTTTGTATTTATCATTCACATTTTTCTCTTTGGTGGCGTCGGCAGTGGTTCGACGTTTGGGTTCAAAGAACTCTTTGATTCTTGGGACTACTGGCTATTGGTTGTTCATAGCTGCAGACTACTGGCTAATGGTTGTTCATAGCTGCACATTTGAAATCAACTTAGTTGCTACTTTACTAATCCACTAAATAACTAGCAACTGAATTCTTAGTCCAAAGTAAAAAAAATCCCAGCTGATGTGCATAGAACACGACTCCTTAACTGCAAATTACAGTAGTACACATATGACATACGTTCTTTGCAACGCATTGAAATCACGAAAGTAAAATGTTTATGCAAACATGTCAAACTGTGATTTGTTTGCACGGAGGAGCCAAGTATAAGAAAGTCTTTACTCTAGTTTTGTTGCACATGCTTTAACGTTGAACTATTTCTTTGTAGGTACATAATGGTTCCGGTTTCTTTGTACCTTGGGTTTGCCTCTTCAATAATATGGGTCGAGCAGGTACGAGATCTCATATTTGCGTCAACTCAAGTCTTAAGTGTTTAGTGACAAAAGATGGAATTTAATTGCTGAACTTATTGTGGATCCATCAGGGAACATATCTAACTGCAGCAGTGCATAGTCATGCCCGAGACAATGGCTTACATGAAAGAACAGTTACTGGCAACTTCAATGGAGAATTTTAGGGATTGTTTGCCTGTCGACAGGTGAATCTGTTCGGTCCTCCTTATGAATTTGTGCTACAATTTTCTATCAAATTTATCCTGTCATTTTGGCTTATGATCTTTGCTATGAACTTTTGCAGTTCATTGGAAATCTTTTACCACTTTTCTTGCTAAAAAGTAGAAAAGTGCGTGCCAACTGCCATCCTTTTGTATACATTGCTTGTTTGAATTTGCGTTTAGAATCCATGGTTGTTTGGATACGATGTGCATTGATTTTGTTTCCCTTTTGATCACTGCAGGATGGAAATGCAGGCGACATAAATTTGTTGTTCACCGTGTTTCTCTGCAATATGACCTTAGGAACCATAATGATGTGCTTCTTAAGCAAACGGGATGACGAAGTAGAGTCTCTCAACTTACTTGCTACTCTGTCATCTTCGTCAATGTCGTTCATCCCTCCTTTGTTTGATATACGGAGGCTATTAATCATCCTGTTAAGATCCCACATCGCCCAGGGGAGTGGATCCTCTATGTCTTATATGTACATGTCCACCTTCATTAGCACGAGATCTTTTGGGAGCTCTCTGGCTTTAGATTCCTTAGGAACTCCGAAGTTAAGCGAGAAAGGAGCCAGAGCATTTCCAGGATGGGTGACCTACTGGGAAGTTCTGCTCGCGTGAGTTCCCAGAAACAAAACCGTGAGGGCGTGGTCGGGGCCCAAAGCGGACAATATCAACAAAACCGTGAGGGCGTGGTCGGGGCCCAAAGCGGACAATATCAACAAAACCGTGAGGGCGTGGTCGGAGCCCAAAACGGACAATATCGTGTTACGGCAGAGTCAAGGCCGGATTACAACAAGCATTTGTATGATAACTACTTGATCAATTATCGCAGCTATACTGTCCTGCAGCCAAACAATAATAACTTATTTTCCTTTTCTAATCTTTCTTTTTCTTGCCCCGTGTTAATAATTGCACAATTATTCTAATTTCAGGGCTGAACTCACCAAGTACATCGTTAAACCAATGCTCGGTATGTCTGGTGTGGGCGGTGCAATGGCAGTTTATGGGGCTTTTGGTGCAGTAGTAAGTACATATGCACAAGTAGTTCTTTAACCTTGATAGAAGTTTTTTCTAGACTTGTGATCTCACATTTGGGTGCCGCTTATGTTAGTGTTCACTCTCTGCTGGTCGACTTACCTCTGGTCTCAAGTCCATCACTCTTATCGTCACAGGCGGAACTTTAGTTCAGGCCGCTATATTCATCTGGCTGCTTCTTTTTTGCAGGTTACTTAGCAGTTTTTATGGCAATTGTAATCTCCAATCTGAAGTGAATGCCTTATTATCTCTAGTTCCATATTTTACCTTTGTTATGATCACGAAGCCCGTCAAGCGGACTACTTGGCACATGAACCTTCTCATCATGTCAGCTCTCTTGGGCATCGGCGATGGAGTTTTCAACACACAGCTCAGTGCTTTGATTGGAATATTCTTCAAACACAATACAGTATGAAAAATATCACTCCTTTATAAGTTTTGTTATCCTTGCACTTGCCTTGACAATCTGAATCTGAATCTGTTGTTTTTCCTGGACCATGCGCAGGAAGGAGCGTTTGCACAGCTAAAGGTGTGGCAGTGTGGCGCCGTTGCACTCATCTTCTTCATCAGTCCATACATCTCATTACAGGCAATGCTAGTTCTTATGCTCTCTGCGATCTGCCTCTCATACGCCTCCTTTCTGTTTCTGTATCGCTGAGGCGACAAATCAACCTCGCTTCATCGAGTTTCAGGTTCAGGTTCATGATGTGTTGCGCATGAAATATGAAATCTTCAAAAGCAAAAAGGGAATAGTCATACAGGTTTGGATAACATTTTGTGTTGTTACTAAACCCATATCATCCACTTTGCGGGGTTGTTTATGAAACTAATGAAAAATGAACGTTATATCTCACTCAACCCAACTGAGAATGGTTTGGGTGGTTGGGTTGCTTGAATTTTTGTGTGCGGCAATAGTTCGAAATAATATCAACCCGAGCCTTTGGGTTGGCCAGCGAGTTGGAGCCCCAATCGAATCACCCTATGGGCCCTTAATTTTTTTTTCTTGAACAAACGATATTATCTACATTAAAATAATGAGAGAGTGAGTTAAACCTCACTTAACAATAATGTGGTTCATATTCGCATTTGACAAGAACCGAACCTAAAACCTCTCACTTACTTATAAAGAGGAATATCGCTAGACTACTATGAAATTGCTAACGGGGTGTAGTCAAACTCGGATTTGAGAGGATTTTAAAAGACTTTAAAATGCTAGTGTAGTCCATTAAAAGATTTTAAAGGATTTTAAAATTCATTCAAATCTAAGTGTAGTCAATTAAAAGATTTTAAAATCCATCCAAATCTAAGTGTATTAAAAAAATTAAGATTTTGGAGGATTTCTATAAGTTGTGGATTTTGTAGGATTTGATAGTAAGAAATATATATAACCAAGACTAAAAAGAATCCAACCTCACCCCTAGGATTTTAAAATCCTTCTTCCCCTTCTTCCCCCTTTGCTCTCGTCCATATTCCGAAAGCTAGGCCATCACTCCTCGATTGCAGTTCTTTACAACCAGAGCTTTTATGATTAGGGTTCCTGATCCACTAAATCATCGTTTTGTAAATCATATTTTTTGTTTGATGGTTAGGGTTTTTCGCATAAATTTATGTTCTAAGTCTGATCGAATTTTGTTTCTTTTCTTATAAGAGTTCCAGTTTCAAACCATATATGCTTTCGTTTTCTTTGTTCAATTTTTGAATTGAGATGCAATCTAATAAGTTAATGATAGTGACGATTGGCTCGAGGCCTGATATTTATTTGAATTTTTCGAATTTAGCTCAAAATTTCATCAGGGTTTGTTGTTTCTTTATCGAATTTTATACCTTTAGGGTAATAGGAAAGATTTTTTCTTTTTCTTTTTTAATAAAAAAATTATATGAAAATCCACTACAATCCACCAAAATCCATTCAAATTCTTTAAAATCCATATGAATTTTGTAGGAATCTTAAATCCTCCTAAATCCTATCAAATCTATCCCATTTAAAATCTTAGTTTGACTACACCCTTCTAAAAGTGCAATTTGTAAGAAACAAAATAAAAAATAATAAAAAAAGAAAAAGAAAAAACGTTGCAATTATAATGGCGGCAATGACACCGAAATGATTGGCAATCGCCGGCGTTTGTGGTTTCGTCAGACTTTTCTTTCGATTGATTCAAAGACCTTTCCTTAACCGCTTGATTGCCGACCAACCGGCAAAATGCCAAAATTCAGAATCCCCCAACTCCCTCTCAATTTTCTCACCAACCAAACAGTATTTTAGAGTTAGAACTGAAAATTAACCCCAATTGAAAGTCAATCTCTCTGTTTGTCCACTAGCTCTCGGTTTTCTCTGCCGGCAGAAACCCCTTCCTTTTGGCCTCGCACTATTGGACTCTCTCACTCATGTCTAGGGTTTTATAGCGATTCTTTGAGGATCTGTACAGAGAAGGACTCGAAAGCTATGGACTCGGCCGGTTTTCCCGACGAAGAGACGCCTCTGGTGCCGGATAATTCTCCGATTCAAAGCCGGAGGAATCATACCAGAGACGTTCATATTCTCAGCTGTGCCTTTTTGCTGATTTTCCTCGCTTATGGGGCCGCTCAGAATCTCGAGACAAGTGTCAACACGGTGAGTTTTAAGTTCCGAAATTTAATTTGCGGATGTGGGTTAGGCCAGTTGGCGCGCCCGCACCGGAGTTTGAATCCGCTGCTCGTAGATAGGAGTGATTTAGAATATCCCTTTATGTCGAAACAAAAAAGTTTGAAACTTTTGCTTTATAAATGCTTTCCCTTTGATAGATTGTTGTGATTTTTTCAGCTTGATTGTGATTGTTTTGGGCTGTGAATTTGTGTTCAGGAGGATGATTTGGGGACAATTTCACTTGGGATTTTGTATTTGTCTTTCACATTTTTCTCTATGGTGGCGTCTCCTGTTGTTCGAGCATTGGGATCGAAGAATGCTTTGATTCTTGGGACTACTGGCTATTGGTTGTTCATAGCTGCAAACTTGCTACCCTCTTGGTAGCTACTAATTTTCTTATATCCGTACTCTCTGGCATAAATTTGTTCACTATGCATATGCTTTAGGTTTGAAGTATTTCAATGTAGGTATACTATGGTTCCGGCTGCTTTGTACTTGGGATTCGCTGCTTCGATAATATGGGTTGGGCAGGTGCAAATTACACCCCATATGTATTTGTTGCAAGTCTCTTTTTAGTGTTTGGTGGAAGTGCTGACCATAATGTGTGTCTATCAGGGGACATATCTAACTTCCACCGCACGTAGTCATGCCAAAGATTATAATTTACATGAAGGAACAGTCATTGGCCACTTCAATGGAGAATTTTGGGGAATGTTTGCCTCTAACCAGGTGACTTTGTGTTATTGGTGAATTTGTGTTACATTATTGGTAATGTTTGTGGCTGTTTTGGCTTATAATCTCTACTTTAAACTTTTGCAGTTTGTGGGAAATCTTATATCACTTGCCGTGCTAAGAGATGGAACAGTTTGGGACTCTGCCATCCTTGTAGTTAAACTTGTGTTTATCTTGTGCCCTTTCTGTTGATTTTGTTCACTCATTAGACCCCATGAGTCTGACGGTCCTAACCGTCGTTTTGGAATCTTCTTCAATCTCATAAGTTAAATCAAAATGCATTTGTTGGTAACGAAACCTGATATTATTTTAACAAGTACAGCAGTCTTACGGTTGTGCAGACATGGCTTTAGGTTTCTTACTTCCTCTTTGGACTTCTCAGTAACGACGAAATTTAGGAGTGTCTAGTCCTGCACATACACTAGACTAAGATTTTTATTTAGAACTTATCAGTGTTTTGAAATTTCATGCATTGATTTATTTTTCTTCACATCACCGCAGGGGGGAAGTAATAATGGCACAACCTTATTGTTTAGTGTGTTTCTCATCATTGTGACTTTGGGTACCATACTGATGTGCTTCTTACATAAAGGGGAGGGTAGAGCAGAGGAGGACACCCAGGATTCTTCTCCCAGCTTCTGTGCATCTCTGTTGTCTTTGTTAAAGACAATCGTTACTCCTTTGTATGATGTACGGATGTTATTGATCATCCCCCTCATGGTGTATTCAGGATTGCAACAAGCATTTGTGTGGTAATTACTTGACCAGTTATTACTGCCTACTCTCTTGTAGCCGAAACATTATATTTTAGGTTTTCATTTCTTCTTTTACTTTTTCCCTTATTGAACATTGCACAATTGTTCTAATTTTAGGGCCGAATACACCGAGTATATTGTTACTCCAACGCTTGGTGTGTCTGGCGTGGGTGGTGCAATGGCAGTTTATGGAGCTTTTGATGCAATCGTAAGTATGCCAACAAAAGTAGTTTGTATCATTGATTAAATGCAGCTTGTACCATTAGTTAGTTCAGTGGAGGTTGCATTCAAAATCAACACTTTTGCCGATGATGCATTAATGGAGTTTTTATGCATGCTCGATATCTGGTGTTTATCTATCTGACATTTGGTTAATTCATAAATCAGTGTTCACTGACTGCTGGTCGACTTACGTCCGGTCTCAAGTCCATCACTATTATAATTTCTGGTGGAGTCCTCCTTCAGGCTATAATATTCCTGTGGATTCTTCTAGGATACAGGTTAGTAGTACTTACGTGTAGTGTACCACAGTTTTGTAGAGGGAGAAATTTTTATGGTAAAATCTAATTCAAACATTTGGCCGATAATGTAAATATCTGATTTGAAGCTGTTGTTGAATATGCAATTTCTTGTCATGATGCAGCGCGGAGAGTGGTGTACTCGGAATTGTCTACCCTCTTATAATGGCAGCTGTATTAGGTATTGGTGATGGAGTCTTAAACACACAGCTCAGTGCTTTGCTTGGTATATTCTTCAAGAGCGACACGGTATTGACTACACCTTTCCCTAATTCTGTTCCCTAATGCTTTATGTGTACCAATCTGTACTCACATTGTGTTGTTTCTGGGAACAGGAAGGAGCATTTGCACAGCTCAAGGTCTGGCAGAGTGCTTCGACTGCAGTCGTCTTCTTTATCAGTTCATACATCTCATTGCAGGCAATGCTGATTGTTATGCTTGCCGCTATTGCAATCTCATACACCGCCTTTGTTTTTCTCATGCTTCGAGAGAAAGCGTCACCGTCTTCAACTGCTTGATGTGGTGGTAAGATGAAAATTGAAATCATCCTTGAGAAAAATTCGTGTATACAGGCTGGTACATGTCATGTTTGCTACTGTTATAAACCAAAGCATTCAACCTTGACTCGTATGAGCAGCATATCTCCTTAAAGTTGACGTCACTAACTAACAAATCAATTATCACAGCTAACAACTTGTTAATTAGTGAATGACCACTAACAGAATGACACCTATACAATCCAGACCGATAGTTTCCTAACAGCTACATTCTCCAAATCGATCCGCAAGCAAATGTGTTGTCCGTAACTTGTTCATCTATATCTATGTCTTCTATATACACACACTATATAAGTCCAGCAGCCCATTTGGGTCACGGGCTTCACCAAAACAGAATGGGACAAAAATGTCCCCCAAACAAAAATGTTCCAAAGCAGTTCAAAATAATGCAGGAGTATTTTTGTCATATAAACAGTGTTTTTTTATAATTAATTTTTTTGTACAGTTTTTTGTTTTATTTTATTTTTTATAATTAATACCTCACAATAGGTTATCAATAGTGTGATTCAATCATTGTGTTATTAAATATTATTTTCTGTATTTTTAAACACGTTCAAAACATCTTAAGAGACGTAGTGCTAGTTATAAAAAAGGTATTTCACACCAATTGATTGTTTTTTTTTTTGAACAAACAAGATTATCTACACTAAGACCTACTCCAACATTTGAAGTAAAACTTAAATTTTAGGTTCTAAACTTACTCCAACCCTTGGGCAAATATGAGTTTTAATCCAAAACTCATTTTCAGGGCAAAATTAGCGTAGGATTCTCTTTGGGTTAGTGAAGTTGGCTCACCATATATGTGTACTTTTTTTAGTTTTATATTTACAAATTCATTGATTCCAACGGCTAAGATTTAATATGATCAAATCCAAAGGTAAAAAAAAAAGATCTAATAATCCAAATTTAAATCCAACGGCTATAGTAATTAAAAAAAATTATTTTATGTATTTCATATTCTTGCATAATGTTCCACGAGTTTCATGGCATCGGTTTAGATATTTTTAAATATTTATTGGAATCTAAATATTTTAAGGTTAAAATGTTTGTAAAATTAAATTAAGATAGTCTACATAATTTTTTTTTAAAGTTACTTTAAGAAAAAAAAAATTATACTAAATTCATTCTTTAATACTATTGGGCTAAAAATTTAACCCATAAGGGTTGGAGGAGAAAACTGTTTCTGGGTTAAAACTTAAATTTTCTGGGTTACAAATTTTAGGTTTTAACTCATGGGTTGGAGATGGTCTAAGGGGGAAGGGGTGGGCTTAGCCTCACAATGGGTTAACAATAATGTGATTCAAAAAACGTGTAGTCGCGCGTAGCACACCGTGATTCAAAAATATCTTTTGTATGCGCGTAAGCACGTGCATGAAGGCTAGTCTACTTTAAGAGAAATATAAGGCTGGTGCTCAAAGTTCAAAGATCATTAAGAATTCGAATCCGAAGAGCTCGATTGGGTACATTTGTATTTTTATTTTTGAATTCTGACATCATGTCAATTCGCAGTTTGATAGCATAAAATATTATTTTGATGTAGGACAACAAACTTGATGTAGAATTTGTTTTTCCTGAAATAAGTAGGATTTAGAGCTCGTTTGGAAGTACTTTTAAAATGACTCAAAACATTTTTGGTAAAAACATTTTTTAAATTAATTTTTAGTAAAAATCCAAGTGGATCCTGAAAAACCACTTTAAGTGCTTTCTGAAAGAAGCACTAGATAAGTGCTTTTTGGTGGAATTGATTTTGAGTTCAAAAAACACTTTAAGTGTTTTTTCTGGTGCTTGTCCCAAAAACATTTTAGCAAAAAGCACTTAAAGTGTTTTTGAAACTTAAAATCAATTCCACCAAAACGTTTTCAGTCATTTTAAAAGCACTTCTAAATAAGCTCGTAGGGCTAGTTTGCGGCTACTGTGCTGTGAAAAAAGTATTGTTTTGAGAAGTAGTGGTAGAGCTGCTTCTGCTTTATGCTGTTTTGGACCCGTTATTTTGAAAAAACAAATTTTAGCTCCAACTTTTTTTATTTACCAAACACAATTTTAGCTCCAACTTTTTTATAAAGTTGCTTTAAAAAAAAATTCAACAACAAACCAGCCCTTAATTAGTTTTCCTTTCTTATTTGGTTTGTTTGTGTTATGATTTAGGATTTCCCTTTCCTAGTAGGATTAGGTTTTGGTTGTGGTGTTCACTTTAAGGGTGGGCAAACGGGCAACTAGACCACAGGTTGGGCGAGTTAAAGCAGTTCCCGATGGGTACGGGGAGAATCCAAGTTTTCTAAATTCAAGACATGGCGGGGCAAGACGGGTCCAAATAGAGAAAAAGGCCCCTAATCCAGATCGAATCCACTGTCCAAATAGCTGAGGAAACAGACTTTGTCTCATTCTCTCTCTGTCTCTGATCTCAATCCAGAATTCAAGACTTTCCTAACTCATCCCCTCTCGACTCTCCAAATAGCTCAGTTCTCTTGCTCCCAAGTCCCAACTCGATCGAGTATGTATCTGCAATTGAAGGTGGAAAGATTGAAAGAAGTGCACGAATAGAGTCTAAGCGAGGCTGAAAAACTGGCTAAAAATAGAATCTAGAGAAGACCAGAGAGGAAGAGATCAAACTGGATGACGTTTGGCCGGAGAAGAAAGATATCTTTGTTGATGTCTCTGTGCACGATGGCTAAGTTTTGTGTTAAGGAAAACATCAAGGGTGCGTTTGTTGCACCGGACTGTCTCGGACTGGACTAGCTTCAAGGATTAAGCTGGACTGACTTAGTGAAGCGTTTGGTGCAGTGTCGGACTAAGAAGCAGGATTATAATATTATATTATTTAATTTATATTTATTAATATTTTATTTTTAATTTAATATATCAATTTATATTTTTTCATTACTATATCTTCTTCCCTATTTTCTAGAACCATCTCTTTTCATCATTTTTTTCTCTCCGCCTCTCCCTCCCCATTCCCCTTTTCTCCCATTTTTGTTCCTCCTTTTTTTATTGCAAATCCTCTACCTCTTCACTTCATCTTCTTCGCCTCCTCTGCACTTCACCTCTTCCTCCTGCCTCTTCACTTCCTCTCACAAAATCACTTGCAAATCTTAAAATCAAAACATAGAGCAAGAAAGAGATTGAAGGAGGTGGGCTACATGTGTGATTGGCTCAAAGGTGGAGGATAAGGGTTGGATCTGGTTTGGTTTTTCTGGGTGCATGTGTGATTCAAACAACCATGATCATCCCACTGCATTTTTTTTTTTTTTTGGATTTCCTGGGTTTTTGAGTTTTCTAAGTTCGAATTTTGGGATTTTCTGGGTTATCTGGGTTTGAATTTTTCTGGGTGCATGTGTGATTGAAACAACCATGATCATCTCGCTGCAAATTTTTTGTTTTTTTTTTTTTGAATTTTGCGAGATCTGGATTTGAAAAGGGTTGTGGGACACGAGATAGAAGCAGATGGGAGGAATGAAACAGGGAAAGGTGAAGCGAGCAGATTTGGCTTAGCAGTTCGGCCAATTTCGGGGGGCCTCGCGAAAACCCTTCAACGAAGCTTTTAGTCCGACTTAGTCTAGGCGAGTCCCATTAAACGTAGTCCCGACATGAAACAAACACAGGACTATAGTCTAGTCTAGTCCAGTCCCCTCTAATCCGGTCAAACAAACGCCCCCCAAGATGCTTACAAGATCTTACATTTATCATATTTAAATACTTAAATTAATTAGTTAAAAATTTTAAGGGAATTTTAACAAAACACTCCCGTACTGTTCATTTATAATAAAAAACCACATTTTTACCTTTAACTGACACTATTCACTATACCTTTAAAAAGAGTTTTTCGTTAAAAGAGAAGTTTTTTTGGATTTTTCGTTAGTTTTCCTAATTTTTAATAATATATATAATAAGTTACTATTATGAAAAAATGTCTACAAGTTGGCTTAATGAAATTTGAGAAGAAAAGGTTTGACAAAAAAAAAAAAGATGAGTAGAAAAGAAAAGCAATGAAATTATAGAAAAATTATCCTATCATGAATTTTTAAATAATATTTAGTAAGTTACTATGTGAAAAAAAATGTCTACAAATTGGCTTAATGAAATTAGAGAAGAAAAGAGAAGCAATGAAATTATAGAAAAAAATTCTACAAGTTGGCTCCTTAACTGACGTGTAGCTGAGCCGACTTACATGACTAGATCTAAGACGACTCATCTAGTGGATGTTATGGGTATCTCTAGACGCGGTGTTGTCGGCGTTGTGGAGTCGAGTTGATTGGTGGTTCTCTTCTTGGATTAGTTAGTTTTGTTTAATGTTTTTTGTTGTGTCGTTTTGTGGCCTCGCAATTCTAGTAGCGGCGCGATGTGACCTCTTGTTTTATTATATGTGCATTCAGTACATGATTTGGCGCATTTATCGTCTATTGAATTATACCGTTTGCACCTAATTCTTGTGTGTGATAGCCATATGTAAAGATTTTATCTCATTTGTTGACTATGCGAATTTCTCTCTAAATCAAGATATTGGTCAATGAAAACTACATACCCATTTGGCATCTCTTGTAAGTTTGGTTTGTGTGAAATCTATCTATCGTTTCTTGTAACAAAAAATTGTCAATGCTGTCATTCATTCATTAATTGTTGCAATTGCTTTTGTTGTTATACTTTGTTTTAATTGCAATTGATCTGGCACATGCATTTGTCAGATATGGCCACTGGTCCGGTTCTAATCACATTAATATCGTTTTAATTTAATCATCTATTATTAAATGTTAGGTTTTATTATAAAAGATTTTAGTGTTATTAGGAGTGGAATCATATACTTATATATTGGATATTATTTTCTTAATTTCCCAATGTGAGACTTATATTCAATAACATTGAGTTTAGATTTAGTTATCTTTTTTTTTCCAGTACAAACAATATTCTAGATTAATCTACATTAAGGGAAGAATGAGAGTTTGAACTTTGAACCCAAAGCGCAATGAATTGACGAAAAATATTACAACTACTATGACAATCTACCACTTATAAAACGTATTCATTGATGAATGAATGTGGTTTCTTCAAAAAAGAATATTAAAAAATTAATATGAAGCAAAATAGAAAATACCCACCAAAACAAATATGATAGCAGTCAACGAATTGTTGTCACTTCCCATCGTTCTCCCACCTAAACTCCAACATTCACACAGTCGTTCAACTCCTCTCTCTCTCTCTCTCTCACTTTTAACTCTTGAGTCCACTCTCTGACCCTACACATGCATATAAATTCCCAACCTCACTACTCCTCTCCTCTCTCTCTCTCTCTCACTTTTAACTCTTGAGTCCACTCTCTGACCCTACACATGCATATAAATTCCCAACCTCACTACTCCTCTCCCCCAAAAACCCCAATCAACACAATGCTCCGCTCCCTCCTCACCTCCACCGTCACGCGCCTCTCCCCGCGCTGGCCAGTGCTTATCTACGCCGTCACGTGGACTACATTGCTCACTCTGACAGTGGCTGTGGCCTCTTTCTCTCCCGAGGTTGCCTTCGTGTCCGCCATTTCGTCGACGTCTAAGTTCTCCCTAGTCTGCGGCTCGGAAGGGTCGATTAGGATTCCGTCAGACGTGCCGGGAGACATCCTATGCCTGCCGGCTCACCTGTTCAGCAAGTCCGCCATCGATTTCATCGTGCCTCCTGTTTTCGCGGCGGTCGTGGTGGCTGCCTCGGCTTACCTGATTAGAGCTGTAGGTTTGTGGGAGGCAGATGAGGTCCATTGAGTTGGGCAGTTTGGCTTCGACTTACAATTTTAGGTGTTTACTGTTTTTTTTTTTTGTTGGATAAATAGGTTCATGAATGAAATTATGAGAATATAACATGGTTTGATTCATTGTTTATGCTCTGGTCTTTGTAAACCTATGAGAAGTCAAAAATCAAAATAATTTACATTCACGTTGAAAGTAAATATTCCATATATGGCAAGACGTGAAATATACTCCAGCGAGATTTTTCTATTCTCCGGTTAGGTAAGCCTCGATTTCCTTCTTTTTCGTCCTAGAATCATGCAAGAATGTATTTTAATGGGTTGTACCTTGTTAATTCCGAGGTTTTAGAACAGAACCAGGTCGGGGGAAGGCACACCCAGCTCCGGCGAGGCCGTGGGTGTCGAGGGAATATCCGGTCTTCTCCGGCCATTCTACGGCAAAATGAAGGTATAAAGTTGTTCCTCTATTCTTGTACTTCGTTTTGGTACCAAGATCGGACCCTAAAAGCTAGGTTTGAGGCCAGCCGGAGCTGTAAAAGCTCCGGCGTTCTTCTCCGGCGCACCCAGGCCTTTCGGGCCGTTTCTAGGACAAGCAAGCCTTAGGCCCGTGGTGAATCTAGCCCAAACCCATAACCCAGTTTATTTATATTTTATTTAATTGTTTTATTAACCCAAAAGGCCTTCGGGTCGTTATGTTTAGGGCCTATAGCCCATTAGACCAACCCAAAACCTTTTTAGGTTATTTATTTTTGTTTTAGAAATTTAGGCCTTTGGGCCATTTAGAGCTTGGGCTTTCAGCCATTTCCCAAACTCATTAACCTTAATCTAAACCCAAACCCTTAGGGCCCATTCGGCCCAACCCAATCCAAAGCCCAGTCTAACTTTGACCGTTTGTTCAGTTGAGTCGGTCAACTGTCAGTGTTGACTTTGACTTTGACTTTGACCGGTCAACGTTGACTTTCATATTTGACTTTTCGGGGTTTCGTCCGGGATCTCTCCTAGGCTAATTTCGACGTCCTGGACCCGTTTTTGAAGTCCGTTTTCCCAAATTCAATCGTTTGAATAGAGTTTGACTAAAGGTACTCCTTTATGTGAATATGTGCAATTATTAACGGTGATTCCGTTATACCTTTTTGGTACAGCTTTGCACCATCGGTGTATGGTGAGTGGACCCCTTCAAAAGCATGTTATAATAATAGAAATGTATACATGAAAAGCATGATTTAATAATTATGTTTTATGAAATGTTTTGTGAGATAACATGCTTACTGAGGCTAGATTGAATTATTACTATTTTTCGTATAACCTATGTTCTTATAGAATACCTGATGGATGATGATATGATATTTAGAACATGTTTATAACACCTCTTTGTAGTATAGATGATGGATGACTTTATACTATGAAGTTGTTTTGCAAAATAGATATATTCAATGGTTTTGTACTTACCTAGTGGTCATTTCCGCTACAGGATGTAGGGATAGATTTTGGTCCGTCCCATCCCGGGCGACGGTTTGGTGTTGGTATAGGGCCTGGAGTGTGTTTCCTCTGGCTATTTAGCACAGAGACGGGGAGTCGGCATGGGGCCTGAAGTGTATTTTCCTTTGACTGTCTGCTTAGAGACGGGGAGCTGGTATGGGGCCTGGAGGTTATCGGACAAATCACTAGTGTTTATTATTTATACAAGTTATGAACTTGAGACACTGCACAACATGCTAGGTTCCGGAAAACCTATGTTTTTCATTATATATATGTTTTCATAAATCTGGGGGTTAGTAGATTGATAACTATTTTATTATATATATATATATATATATATACATATATATCAAATTGGTCCACTCACGTTTGTTTTGCGCCCCCTTCAAGACCTACGAACGAGGATTATGACCTGAGTTACGAGGCATTTCCCTTCCAGTGATTCAGTGCTATATTTTCTCTGTTTCGACATCTATTGTAATATAGCACTTCTCTATCTTTAATTCTGCTTGTATTCTGTAATAGATGAATGCTCTGAACGTATGTGTATGACCATAATTTTATTAATTAGTAGTTGAACTTACTTTGGTGTTATTAGTTCCTATTGCCTGTTTTAGCTTATTTCTTAGCTTTTACTTAAATTAAATGGCTTTCGTCACCCTTCGGGTGTCGGCCAGCACGTGACCATCCCGACGTCCCGAGGACATCAGGGTCGGGGCGTGTCAGGATTTCCTTAATCCTTTTTCGCACAACTCTGCTGCTACGGAGTATCTGTGAGTGGACCCCTTCTAAAATTACATGATTTCATAGTTTAATTTCATAAATGAATAGCATGCCTTACGAGTTTATGAACTGATTTTATGTTAAGCAGGTTTATGAAATATGTTGTTTATCGTCTCATTTTTGGTGAGGAATTAATTGATGGCCTATATTGAGCTATATTTTAATATATCGTATTTTCTATAAAAACCATGAACTGGTAGACTATCTGATGGATGACGATAGGATGCTAGAACATGTTTTAGAAACCCCTCTTTATAGTATAGACAATGGATGACTTTATACTATGAAGTGGTTATATTTGAGAGGCGTAACTATTTGTGCGTACCTAATGGACACTATGCCGCCAGGGGCGAGGATCTGGTGTTGACAGTTAGGCCGGGAGAAATAATCCCTAGCTACGGGTTGAGGGACACGGAGCAAGCATTGGGCCGGGAGTTGGTAATCTCTGGCTACGGGCGCAGAGACCACGATGCTGGCATAGGGTCGATAGTTATATTTATTCAGTGATCTTACTGGCAGCACACCGTGCTTGTGAGACGATTGATATTTTGATTTCCGTGATGTCATTTGAGATGTTTTCGGCATGCTAGGATTTTCAGTAAACCTAACACTTATTATGCTAGTAGTTTTCTGTATATAAACTGTGGGGGTTAGTATCTTGATAACTGTTTTATTATTATTGTATATATGAACTTGGTCCACTCACCTTTGTTTTGCGCCCCCATTCAGGTCTTAGAAACAAGGACTACGACACTACGTACGAGGCATTTCCCTACCAGTATCAGTCTATCACTCACTTGGGTGATATCTTGAAATGATCTTTCCTTTTGTGATTCTTGAATTAGAACATATTCTGTGCACTCTAGACTTTTCTTTAAACTTTGTTTATTACCTTTAGATTCTAATGATTATTCATGCTCATTTTCTCCTAATCATTACTCTTGTATTCAATAAATGGCTTTCGTCACCCTCGGGTGTCGGCTAGCATGTGCCTATCCAGGTATTAAGAGAATATTGGGGTCGGGATGTGTCAGTCAGAAAACTCTAGGGCCCTACTTCGAAAGCTCGCCTAAGACCCCTAAATTCTCAGGACCGGCCCTCGAGATTGGGTCCCAAATTTTCAATAAGGTTCCAATTTGGTGGAAAGGAAAATAAAGGTGCTTTGAGCTAAGGATGAGTAGTCAACTTATTTTAATTAAAGAGACAAGGAGTCTCCAATCACTATGAATCATACAATGGCACCTATTATCCAACAAACGACTTAGGCCTTACGGGAAATAACATTCATACAACAACGATGACAAAGTGAAAATATTTCAAAATCAATCCAAACTAATCATGCGATGACCTAGATCTTAGTATTCCGGTCGTATGTAAGTTTCTCCGACCTTTAACTATATAGACTAATATTATCACAGACTTCACATAAAGATAGTTCCAAGAATCAGATTTCGGAAGCTCCATCAATCAACTTGTTGCTGAAGTCCCAAAGCTTTTTGGCCAAGTTTTCATCACCGGCATCTTTGCTGGGTTCCGTCTCATTGCAGTCGGCATAATATTTTCCGGTCACACCTTTCAACTTCGGGTGCAGAGCTACATACGATGTTGTGGCTGCTCCCTGAAAAAAAAAACAATAACATAACAAGCCAAGTAGTAACAGTTTAATCCCTCTGTTAAAACAAAGAGATTAAATTAATTAATCACCTGAGGTACATTCTTCCACATGCAGAAGGTGAACATCTTAAAAGCCTCTGCAAAAGAAAGACGATCAAATTATGTAAGTAAAACAGTAACACGTCTTATAACTTAGGTAGATTAATTCGATCCACTGCGGTCTATGTCACTCAGTGTGTCGAACACGCAAGATAATCGCTCTTGTATTAAGTAGGAATTGGATAGCGTGTAACATTAACATACTCATCAAAAGAGGATTATGTCTCATGAGAGGTGTCATGATCAATCCTGGGTGGACAGAGTTGACTGTAATGCTCACACCTTCTTCCTGCACAAACACGGCAAACAGTATACCATTTAAGAGCAGAAACTTGACTTGCCTTCTATTTGTGGTTGATTGACATCACAAATTACTAGTCGCATCTTTGGAGAGAGTTCTTGACTTTCGAGGGTACAGGGGAAAATTCCACTTAAGGACAGTGATTGATGGATCAAAAAAAAAAAGGACAGTAATTGAATTTAAAAGTCTCCCCACTACTAATGCTTTTTCTTAGAAAAGGAGGATTAACATTCGAACTCTCGAGATTTCTTCCCATAAAATCAAAGATAATACTTAGGAGTTAGGACTCTACATGTAAAAAGTTATTTTTTTAACAGACAACATGACGTTATCTCTCATCGAACAAATTTCATATGCCGAATCATTTATTCTTTTTATCATCACTTAAAAATCATTCTTACAAATAAAATATTTATAAAAAAAAATTTAAATGATGATAAAGAAAATGAAGGATTGAAATTACGAAGTTTGTGCGGTTAGAGTGAGAAAGACAAGCAACGTCCTATATTGAATACTGAATTGCCACTCGACCTAATTATCGTTGGGTCCGGACGAAAACATTGGTGACTTTTAATACATAGGGGCAGATCTTTTGCAAAGACAACCTACTCGTTTTAGTTATGAATCTCCTAGCCCCACTACACGTGCCTCCACAGTATATATTGTGAGTCCTATGGGGCACAAGTTACAGACTTCTGAGCCCAGAGATGAATGAAGTGTCAAGCATTCACCTAGAAGTAAAAAGAACTATCCTTTTACTGCAGTGAGTACAGTGAGTAGAGTGAACAATAAATAATAGAAAATTAGATTGCTGTCGTTATATAAAATGCTTTATCATAATATGCTTACGAGCTTAATCAAAAGAATCGATATCCACGGTGATAAGCCATCTTATTAAAGGATCAAAAGAGGGTAATGCACGCAATACAGGTAAAGGAATCACCTGCAATCGACGAGAGAGCTCATTGGCATGCAGTAAGTTTGCTAATTTGGATTGCCCGTATGCATTTATCGTGGAGTAACTGAAGGACACAAGAAATGGAGTTAAAGAATAGTTTATAAATAATCAAAACATGGAAAAAGATGTCATTACTTACCTATCTGGATCATTGATTTTGTCGAATCGAATCCCACCTTTATAAGTGCCTGCATGAGCAAGAGATGATAGATTCACAATTCTGCCTTCCACACCAGTAGTTTTAGCAGTAGTCTTCATTTTCTCGAGGAGAAGGTTCGTTAACAGAAAATGACCTGTAAAATAGGTAATTGGAATTAACTAGATTTCAATAAGTGGAATAACGTTACAGTTTAAAGAAAAACACTTCAACCCCAGTACTTTAGTCTTGAGTAGAACACGCGATACCAAAACAATTCGAAAACTAATTACTAATTAGATAGATCATAACAACAGAAAGAGATAATGGTAGAAAATTACCAAGATGATTGGTTGCAAAGTGCATCTCTATTCTATCTTCTGAAAGCTGGAAGGGGCAGAACATAACACCAGCATTGTTTCTGCACCATATACAAAACCAATACATATAATTTTATAAAATTGAAGAAACTGAAAAATGTTTAAGGGATAGAATTTATCACATTAAGAGGTTGAGAGGGAGATCGAGAGCGTTGAAGCTGTTGACAAATGATCTAACAGACTTGATAGAGCTGAGGTCAAGTTTCAGAACATCGATTCGAGCTGTATGATTGTCTTTAAGAATAAGCTGTTTGGCTTCACTTGCAGCCTCAAGGTTTCTGGCGGCGATGATGACATGAGCTCCGCGGAGTGCCAACACCCTTGCAGTCTCTAACCCAATCCCACTAGCTCCTCCTGCAGTTTACAAAGACAGAAACAGCAAAGTTTGTCATTAATACAAGAAAGAAGCATATTAGCAAGTGTTAAATTAATCAATCCGGAATTCCATAATTATTGCATGTATTACAGAAATGTAAATTCCAATTGTAATTTATAGAGAATTCGTAATTTAGGTAACCCTAGATATTATAATATTTTGCACAAATCAATACAAGAGTCATATTTTTACATATTATCACAGCACTAAGGTTAATTGCCCACTTCAATGTAGTGGTCCAGGTATGTAAGTTTTTATTAATTAGTTGCCCAAAATTTACATTGAAATGCCAAACATATAAGATGACATGTATCAAATATAGATTTTATATGTCAACAAACTTAGCTCTGATCCATGAAAGAATTTAAATATTCCGCCCAAACTAATTTTATAAATGGAAATTGGAAAGAATATTCAACCCTTATCAGCTCAAGCAAAAGCTCCGTAACTTTAAAACTGGGAGAATTTTTAAAATGTGTTATCGACACACTTCTTTTTACCTCTTATACATACTTCTCAATTCCTGACATTCAAATCGAATAAATTAAAGAATATTAGACACTAAAAATTAAAAAAGGTGTGTGAATAAATTTACCCTTTCCAAATCCTCACAACCATGTCTATAATTGTTCTTGGTAAAACAAGGACGGACAAAAAAAAATGACAAAGCAATTTCTTTACCGACAGAGCTAGATTTATACAAATAAGACTTATTTTTAATGATAAATAATCAATCCGGACGAAACCAAATATATATGTCTGTCCTGTAGATTGGTACTTTCAAAGAGCCCAACAATTAACACCACAAAAGAAGAAAAAGCCAGAGAAAGAGACGTAACGGAAATTCTATAGTGGCCCTAAATATTCTATACTAGATTTATATCTTGATTACTGTATCTTGGACAAAAAATTTAAGGGTTAAAAAATCATGGGTATAAGATATTCCGGACCATAGAAAATCCCCATAACTGCAAAGAAAAACAAGGTGCAAATAGAACTGACCAGTAACAATGGCGGTAAGGTTGGATGCATCAACTCCTTCAGTAACCTGCTCAGCAGTGGAAGCTGATCCAAACCCACTTGGCCCTCGTTTTCCCGTCACCAATGCAAAGAAATTCATCTCCCAAAAATTTCACAAAACTAACCAACCAACCAATCACAGAACTCCAGAGTCAGAGAAGCTGAGAGTATTGTTTTTCCCTTCACCTTTTTGACAAAAGCACAAGAATATGTGAGAGACAAACTGGGTCATGAAGGACTCTCTTGCTTTTATTTATAGCAATTTGGAACACACAGAATTGAAAACTTTTAGAGGGCAAAGACAAAGATGCAGAAGCAAAGCAAACAAAATTAAATGAGATGTTATTACGGTGGGTTGACTGTAGGTAGATAATAATACGCTTATTTATGACAATGTAACTTCAAACTCAATTATGAAGAAAGTTGAGGTTCCACTATAAAATTAGTTGGCAATATGAAGAGTAATTCAACCTCTTATAAGCTCATGCAAAATCCCTCATTCCATTAATGTATGACTCAATTCTCAATACGCCCTCTCACGTGTGGCGAATTTTCAAGCCTAACACGTGGACAACACAACGGGATGACGTGGAGCGTGTGTGACCGTTTGGCTTCACACATGGGACAACATGCTCTAATACTATGAAGAAAGTTGATGTTCTACTATAAAACTAATTGACAATATGGGGAGTAGCCCAACCTTTTATAAGCACATGCAAGGTCCCTCCTCCCATCAATGTGGGACTCAATTCTCAACAAATTTGATGAAAGATTTTTCAATGTGACCAGAATACGGGATGGTACATCACGTGGCACTATACAAAATATGTGTGTTAAAAAGTTAATAACTTAAAAAATAAAATTTCTCATCACTTTTATAAAAATATATGGTGTACTATCCATGTTTCGGTCACAATGAAAATTTTCTCCAATTCGAGGCCCTTTTAACTTTTGGACTTTTTACCGTGTTTTGGAGTTTCTGATGTTTAATTGTAAAATATTTGTTTAGAAATACAGTAAAAAAAAGACGAATAAATTAGTATCGAACTCATCATTCATAATATTCAAATCTCAAACTCCAAATTTTATTTAATTTTCCAAAATTAGTTAACACAACTGCCAATGTTTATATTGCATAAATAAGACATGTTGTTAAGACATGTGACACACATTTATTTGTGCCACATAAACAGTTTAACATACTTGTTAAAGGATTTTGACAATAAAAGTCAAAGCGAGACATAAAACCAACTCCAACCCTTAGAGTAAGTCCTAAATTTTCCCTTCTATTCCCCTCATTTTCTCTCCAACCCTTGTTCTAAAATTGAGTTAAATGTTAAAACCTAAACAAAACTCAAATTCTCCCCAAGATTTAGCCCAAAATTAGTGGTGTAACCCACATGTGAGAGTGGAAAATAGAAAGTGAAGCCCAAATGCCCAGCTCTCACTTGCCTAAACCCTTGCAAGCGCCAAAGAAGCAGCAGCCGGACCCCACCCATGTGGGCTTGTCCCCTGGCTATTTGCTGGCAATCATGAGCCTAACGACTCTTTTTCTAATCGTGCGATCACGTTTAAATGGGCTGTTGGTTCATCCAACGGTCCACGTTCAAATTTTTTTGTTTGTTTTATATTTATATATTTATTGAATCCATCAGCTGATATCTAATATGATCAAATCCAACAATATAAAAAAAGATCTAACAACCCAAATTTAAATCCAACGGTTAAAATAATTAAAAAAATATTTAACTCAAAACTCACCTAAATTTAGTGATTTTTTTTAATATTTATTGGAATCTAAATATTTTTAGGTTAAAATGTTCATAAAATTAAATTAGGATAGTGTACTTAAATTTTTTATTTTTTTTTTAAATTTACTTAAAAGAAAAAATTAGCCAAAATTTATTCCTTAATAATCTCGGGCTATTTAGGCCAGAAGGGTTGGAGTAGAAAATCTGTTTCTGGGTTAAAACCTAAATTTTATGAGCTAAAAATTTTAGGTTTTACTTCAAGGGTTCGAGATGGTTTAAATAGAGTGATAAGATTAAGTGACACTCAAATTGAGTTTTAGAGTTGTAAATATAATTAAGTCGATATAATAAAATCGGTTGAATTTACTATTGGGAGGGTGATTTGGGACCACCTGGGGTTTTGTGAATAAATGAGAAGTGCGACTATTACACGAGAGATTTTTCAGTGTGATCGGTACACGAGGTGGTACACCACGTGTCATTATACAAATTGTGGGATATGTGTGCTAAAAAGTTAATAACTTAAAAAATAAAATTTCCCACTACTCCTATTAAAACACGTGGTGTACCACTTGTGTTCCCGTCACAATTAAAAATTTCTCCTGTTACAGGGCACCGCCAATGTCATTCAATACCGATCGGACTTTGGTGGTGTCTAGTACTAGGAGGAGGCCAAAGGACTTGTCGACGTTGTAGTAGTGCACAAGGAGTGGGTGTTGTGGTCACGTCTAGACCTAGTATTCGTGTCGTGTTTCTCATGTTCATGTCGTTTTCATGTCATACTTGATAACTTAACGTGTCACGCCCCGATCCCGACATACGTCTAAGATCGACACGTGAAGTCACTAAATGCCCGTAACTCAACGTACCTCGCCTTTTGGATATGTACAAAATATAATTCAAGATCCAGATGTATAATAATTTTGCGTATACGTTATGGCTGCATCTAACCTCTTCATTAGACTGCCTACGTACCCTCAATAGGGATCAAGCCATTCGTAGTTCAACGTCTCTATAACTCGACATATAACACGATTCGTTCAAGCCAAAAGGCATAACATTCCTAAATCAAACATTTGGACTTGACAAGCATGAATTATTCAATTCAAGCTACATAACAACCCACATGATAATCAAATTTTCTATTTCATCCATCAAATACATCATTATGTTTCGACATAATCGTGCAGGCGGTGATCACCCAACGCGGATATACCAGGCATGATCACCCCTGAATACGTAGGGTCCCCCCCATCGCGGATATACCAAGCAGGACCATCTATATACATCTGCTACATGGTGCAATAACTTCAACACACAACTTATCCACATCTCAACCCCTATGAGTTTCAACGTAGTCATCTATACCATCAACTTCTCAAGGCCATCACTAATATGTCACACAAGCATATAAGTGCTACAACATACTTCTAATAGGATTCTAGGATAACCTTATCATATAAATAATCATACACATCATTCACAGTACTAAAAGATAATTAAACTCAAATATATCCCAACCGTCATCAATACACAAACCAAATCATGTTTAATAACATAATTCTATGGTTAATATATATAAAATCACATTTCAATACATATCCCATTTATAAGACCAAGACATATTCACATACGATATTAATAAAAGAAAATAAGTTAATAACCATATCACATATACTCAAGTCACTCTCTAACCAATGTAAGCCCACTAGACTTCAATTAGTTCCCCGTAGTACTAATTTTAGTATTTAGAACGTTTCAGGACATGTTGATCAAAAGTCAATTCTCGGTCGACAATAGGATCCACAACGCTACAAAATTTGATTCAGAAGATTCGTACATCATAATCTAGATCCATAACTTCCTAGGGTCCACATTATTCTCAAAGAACAACGTACTAAAATCTCATCGCGATCCGACGGTCGGATCTCTGCCCATTGCTAGAATTAGGTGGCGGTTAACAATTAATTTTACTAACTTAGAAATCTAATTTAGGAAGATCCGTACATCGGATTCCCGATCCGTAAGTTCCTATGATCCTCAAATATTACGTACTATAACATATTAAAGTTTCGTGATGATTCAACGGTAGGATCGTCGATTTATATTCTGACCTATTCACGTATCAAATGAAACTAAGTCCAAACAATCAAATTACGTCATACGAATATCAAACACGAACCCAGGGCATCTAATAGTGCTTAAAAAGACATCATCGTCCCGCAGGCCACGCGCCGCCACTGTTGGTGGTCAGCCGCCCCGACTCGCCGGAAAATTCAACTATTTTTAAAAATTCTCAAAAATTACAGAATTGAAGATATCAAAGAGTAGAGTAAACTTTATACATGGGGCCAAGTCCAATTTGGCCTAGAAAGTTCCTAATTTTGCGACAACCGTACGGAAACCTTAGATTGGGTGTGTTCAATTCGACCTCCAAACTTGCTCCGACGCCTCCACCACTGCTTGGGCTTTGTTCCTAGGTTCTAGGGGAGTGCTTTGATAGTAGTAATTGAAGGGAAATGTTTCACAATTAATGGATTTCGAGCAATGGTTCCCGAGTCACCCATGGTGTGGGTTCCCCAAATTCCAAGACTAATTCCACTCCAATTTGGGGTGGAATAGGTAGAAGGAATGATGAGATATGACTTTCAGGTGGTGGGGGACCTTCATCTCGCCAGAAATTGGTCAGGAGACCATGAATCCCGCCGGTTTGTGTCTCACGAGTCAAAATACCTGTTTTCTACCCCCCATTTTCTTTCTTTTTTTTTTCTTTTTTTTTCCTCTTCTCCCCTTCCTCCTTGGTCAATTCCCTTTAACTCATATGATTGGCCTCTTTCCCACAAGATGGGAGTTTAAAATAAATTTAAAAACTATCGTTTAGCAACACAACTTCAAATGTCCATAACTATACCGTTAAAACCCAGACTCGCAAACGGCTTTCACTTATGCATTCGTGATCTCGAAATCTCTTCAACAATATAAATTGTGACCTCGAATGGTCTACGAATTTTAAATATTTAATTTCTTGAAAAATAATATAAAATTTCTATAATACCAATACGTAGATTATAATAATGAAATCCAGGAACGGGATTTCACATAATGGGTCGTGTCGTGTAATACCCGTTAAAGTAAACGGGTAATATGACCCAACTTGAAATCACCCCGTTAATATTATCAGGTAATATGACCCGACTCGTTACCCGTTAAGAAAAGTATATTTTAAATCAATAAAAATGAAAATGAAAAACATAATTTGACCCAAAAAAATGTAAAACATAATACTAAATTAGTATATACATACTAAATTTCGGAGTTGACCCCTTCATGAAAGTTGTAAAGCTTTTCATTACGAGTGATTACATTTTTCATACTTCTACAATAATTATTATTAATTTTGCACTCAAATAAAAAACACTATTCATGAGATTTGGAGGGTTTTAAAAATCTAAACGACCATGTAACCATCGTCTGAGCGTTGAGGATGCAATTATGAACGTTTATTATGCCTTCACGTCTTTCAGATTTATACATTAATGATTATAAATTTTGTTTATTTTGAACTCCTTTAAAAATAATATTCATGAGAGTTTGTATGGTTTTAAAAATTCAACTGATCATATACCCATCCTCAAAGCGTAGAGGATGCGACTACGAGCGTTTGCATACTTTTCGCACATGTAAATTAATTATTATAATTTTTTTAATGTGTTTGGTATTTTAAATTATTTGATATTTTTATTTTTAATGTGTTTTATGATTTTTAATCTCAATCTTTGCCTATAATATACTATAAAAATAAATAAATAAACAAAACTTAAATTTTAAAATTTATATAGAATAATAATTAATAAACAATATATACATATTCATTATATGTATTGTATTTTATAGTAAGTTTTTTTTAGTAGTTTAAAAAATTAAAATCATCAAAATAACTTTTTTCTTATCGTGTCGAAACAAGTTACCCGCGTGTCACTCTCGTGTAAACCTATTAAGGACCCATTATTAACAGGTTATTATCGTGTGACTAGATAATGACCCGATTAGTTATCGTGTTGACCCAAAACCCGTTATTTTTATATCGTTTACGTGTCGTGTTAACAGGTCGTGTAAGAAATTGCCAGGTCTAGTCACGTCATGACTCGCATATGAACATCATAATTAGCAACTGGTCGTTGACCCTTTACGCCGAACATTATAATGTCATAGCGGAACATTAACGAACATTAACGTGCGGTATAATACAGCATAAATGGCCAAATGATATGTATTTTGTGTTATTAGAATATACGTGAAAGGCTGTATCAAGTGGCGGTATTTGGATCCAATTAGTACTATTGTTTTCGATGATTTGTAAATGGATGAAACCATTTATTTAAGGAGCTGTTATTGACACTCCCAATAATTATAGGGAGTTGTAAAGACCTTTTGTGCTCTAGAAGCAAATAATCTTTTATTCTCAAGTTTGAGCATATATGCAAAAGACTCTAGCTCCATACATAATCAGTGGCTGTTGTATCAAGTCAGCCATTTCTTCGTCCTTAGACTTTTTTCCTCTTAGTTTGAGCAAAATTCTTCATTTTTTTTTCGGGTAATTCATGGATGAACAACCATATATGAACCCGATACTACTGGAAAGTTTTGACGAAATTTATAATGGTGAAAGGGAAGAAGTGTTAGACTTGAGTAATCCTTCTAACTCCCTTGAATCAAATTTTCATGGTATGTCTTCTCATGATTTTTTTTTCTTTTTATTTACTTGTTTAATTATTTTTAATATTATAGGTGTTTCATTATGAGTTTGAACATATTTGTATTTCAACCTCAATAACATGAATTAGATATTCAATTTCATGGATTAGAATTAGGGTTTCCAGTAGACAAATTTATTTATTGGTGCAATGCAATTTCATGAATAAGTTTTTTTGTTGCTGCCCTTTGAATGCTTGTTTTTTTTTACCCTAATTTGCTTTTCATGTAATGAGTTCTATCCCCTTATCAATTGACTTCTCATTCGACCAACTTCTTTTGTTTTATTAACTAGTATGATAGCTTCCATTGTTAGTAAGTTACTGTAGATTATGTTGAAATGAATGGTTCACATGCTATAAAACTAAGTTTATTTTTATCTAGGGAGTCAAGTAGAGATCAGTGAACATGACACAATGCTCTCTTTGACTGAAAAGAACTTTCAAAGTCAGGAAGACCTCCTTGGTATTGTTTGTGAAATTGCATTAAAGCAGGGGTATGCAACTGTTATTAGAAGATCGAAGGCTGATAAATATGTTATCATTGGTTGTGATAGAGGTGGTAATTATCGAAATACCAATCTTTCGTTAGAGGACAAGAAAAGAAAAACATCATTTCGATTGATAAATTGTCCTTTTGAAATTTGGGGAAAGAAGAAACAAGAAGGATTTTGGAAGGTGGACATAAAAAGTTTGTCACATAACCATGATCCTTCAGCTGACATGTTTGGGCATTCCTATTGTCATCAGTTTTTAGAAGACAAAATCTTGCGCATTAAACAAATGACTATGGCTGGTATACCACCTCGCCAGATTCTTTCTTCACTTCGTTAAAGTAATCCTAATCTTCAAGCAATTTCTCAAAGTGTGTTTAATGAAAGGTATAAGATTATGAAGCAAATTTTAGGAGGACGTACGGTTGTTCAAGCCTTGTTGGACGAACTTGGTCAAGGTGGTTTCACTTATAACATTGAGTATGATCAGAATGGTCATTTGACTCATTGTTCTTTGCCCATCCCATTTCAATTGCACTGACTAAGAGCTACTCAAATGTTTTTGTGATGGATTGCACACCTATAAGACTAATAAGTACAAGATGCCATTGTTGGATATCATTGGGGTCTCAAGTTTCAACACATCATTTTATTCTTGTTTTGCCTTCATGCAAAAGGAGGAGGAAGAGGATTATGTATGGGCTCTGACGATGTTTAGTAAACTCTTGGAAATTGATAATCATCCAGTGGCGATTATATCAGATAGGGAATTGGCGTTGATGAAAGCCATAGAAAATGTCTTCCCTAGAACTACAAATATTTTATGTGTCTGGCATATTGAGAAAAATATTCTTACAAATTGTAAGTCTCATTTTGAAAACGACGATGATTAGGTTAATTTCATATCCACTTGGACTAATTTAATACAGGGACAAGTACAACGAAGCTTGGAGTTGTTTTGATATTCAACGATGCTTGAAGTTGTTTTGAAGTAAAATACAAGGACAAGTACAATAATTCTGTTCTTAAATATATTACAGCTACATGGCTACATTTCAAAGAAAAATTTGTAAGTGCATGGACTGAGCAGGTTATGCACTTTGGTAATCGTGTTAGTTCAAGAGCAGAAGATGCACATGCAATGTTAAAGAAGTATCTTCAAGTTTCAACTGGAGGCCTTCGTGAGGTGCAAGAAAAGATTTGTCTTGCTATTGAAAATCAATTTCATGAAATCAAAGTTTGACTCTCAAGTGAGAAGATTCGTGTGTCACATAGACTTCGAATTCCCTTCTTTAAAGAACTTGTTACTCATGTATTGTTTGCACTAGATGAGTTGCATAAGCAATATGGATTAGCAAAATCCAATGATGTTTGATCTCGGTGTAAAGGCCTTTTTTTTTAAAAACAATGGGTCTTCCTTGTGCACACATGATTAGAGAAATGAGAAGTGAATTGCAATTGAAGGATGTACATGAGCAATGGAGGATTGATACAAGATCGTTTAGTGATGTTTGTGATGTTAACTTGGATGGTGAAAGAGATGAAATAAGTGATCATCTGGCATATTTTAAATCGAAGTACGAAAAAATGCCCATTTCTGAAAAAGAAGGTACCAAAAGGCAGCTATCCCAGTTTCTTTGTGCTTCTTTTCTCTTAATTCTTGAGCCTACTATCCAAGCTCATAAAGGTCGTCCATCAAAGTCGAAGAAGAGAAAGGAATCTAACTCTACGCAGCGTGAGCTTTCGTCGTTTAAGATAGTTGAGAACTCTCCAAAACGTAGCATTTGTAACAGTGTTGGCCATAACCGTCGGACCTGCGAACTCAAGGAGAGAACTGCATGATTTTTGTGGTATGATTGCAGATTTTGAACAGAGACATACTTGTAAGTTCTCTTTTTATAATTACTCTTTAAATCATGTTCATCTTGGTTGGGACTTGAAATTAATTTGTGTTCCCTTAATTGAAATTTCTCTTGTATGTGTAACAACTAAAGTATGCAAATAAACTACACCTTTAATCATTAGTATTTTAATGTGAGTTTGAATATATAGGACGTATTTATATATCTTTTCTAATTGTTTTGGTATATTTTATTATGATATACATGTTTTGCACTTTGCTGATACATATTTGTGTGCTTGATTGAGATGTGGAGGCAATTGAAGATTAGAGTTTGATTATCAAGGAAATGGAAACAGGCTTCAAGCTTGGTTTGAGATGTGGTGGCAATTGCTGATAAATATGTTTGGATGCTATGTTTAGAATTATTTAACTTTGCATTGACATGGTTAAAATTCTTGAAAAAGAACATGAGATTATTTCTTGTTATGATACTCAAGATATGAACTGTGATAGCGACAACTATTATGTTTTGTTGAAAAGAAGAAAGAAATATGCTATTTGTTTCATAGGAAATCTGGAAAGAAAACAAATCTACCAAAAATTCCTCCAATTTTTTTCGTCAGCAAAATCAATTCCAAATGAAAGATTAATGAGGCTTTCATCCACGAATTACCCAAAAAAAAATGAAGAATTTTGCTCAGACTAAGAGGAAAAAAGTATGAGGACGAAGAAATGGCTGACTTGATAAAGCAACCACTGATTCTGTATGGAGCTAGAGTCTTTTGCATATATGCTCATACTTGAGAGTAAAAGATTACTTGCTTCTAGAGCACAAAAGGTCTTTACGACTCCCTATAAATATTTACCCATATTTATGTCATCGTACTTAATGAGGTTTTCAAGATTGTAGACATTAAAAGTAATATAGGGTTAAAATCGGAAATTACATTAAAAGAATTAAAATAAATAAATCAGAAATAGAGAAGGAGTGTGGATTGAGATTTTGGGAGTGTCAATAACAGCTCCCTTTATTTATACTAACACTAAAACATTTATACATAGTTATTCTTAGTTAATACATTTCTTATAGTACTTGATTTATAACCTTGGTTATATGAATTTGTCCTGAAGAAGAAAAATAAAATAAGTCCAGTCCTGGAGCCAAGTATTAATTTTCAAAAACAATACATTATACATACTAAGCTAGCAACTGACAAATTAACAGAATAATTATCAACCAAGGACCAATGGAAAAATCACTATAAACCAATTATCAACCAAAGATCTCACCACAATACAATATACATGCAAAAGTTCTACATTTGTTGCGGTCCTAAATTCATTAGAAATGTGATTGTGCAAACTCTAGTATAAAACGTATATGATTCTATAATATTTTTTAGATAGTTTCTTAGTTGTAATTGTATTCCTTGGGAGTAAGATTCTCAATTCTATCATCCATATGATTTTTGTTCCTCCTTTCTTGTCTTTCTAGATAAATTTCTCTTTTCTTGTTGGCATTTTAATCACGCCATATATTATTTGTCATCCATTTTTCTTAATACAATAATATTTTTACACTAAATCATCCAATAATTAGTATCCTTAAATAATAAACTTTGATTATATGCATATTTGTCATCAAGAAAAAAAATTGTCTAGTATTCTCATTCACATTACCATGAAAGAAGTACGCAACAACGGATAAGTTAAATAATAAAATATTTATCAACAAACGATCAACAACAATCACATATAACGTCCAGCACCGGAACGGAAGCTCCATCAATCAACTTGTTGATGGAGTCCCAGAGTTTGCTGGCCAACTTTTCATTTCTAGCATATGAGCTCGGTTTCATCTCGTTGTTGGAGTTTATATATTCTAATTCAATAGTTGAATGAAAAATGTTTTAACTGTTAATTTGTATCAAACCGTATTTGTTATTAAGTGACAATTTCATGGAAAGGCATTCGGTGTTTTTGACCAACATAATTATTTTCAATTGGTGTAGTTGGTGGTTCTGGCAAGTTCATAAACATTGTTCGGTTTGATCAAATGACTTGATTTGCATATACCTGCACGTCTCGTAAGCCATTTCAAATGAGCATGAATATGGGTCAGAAGCCTAGCATCAAGCAAAAAGACAAGTAATTCAGCAAGAGTTTTGTCCTTTAATTACCACATGACGTTGTATGAAGTTTTCATACATGCGGCATCATAAGTGATGTTACATTAGTCAAGGCATAAAGCTTCATTATTTGGGATGAAGTTGCTTTCCTTTTAGTAAGATGACTATTAAATTGTGGGGGTCAAGACCTATGTTGAAGGAAATAAAGAGACTTTGATAGGCCAAAGACTAAACTCAAAAGGGGATGACATTTCCTTTGTGAGGGTTCCAGATCCGTAATCCATGGCAATTTGAATGTGAAATCCCGTTCCTGGATTTCAGTGTTATAATCTACGTATTTGTATTATTGAGATTTTATATTATTTCTCGAGAATTTATTTTAATTTGTTTGAATTTAGATTTTAATTAAACTAGTTACTAATTTTGAAGTTTGAAAATTAATTATTTAAAATCCATAGACCTTTTGAGGTCACAATTTATATTTTCGAATAGATCTCAAACCCACAAACGCATAGGCGAAAGCCGTTTGCGAGTCTGGATTATAACGGTATAGTTACGGACGTTTGAAGTTGTGTTATTAAACTATAGATTTTAGAAATTATTTAAACTCTCACTTTGAGGGAAAAAACCAAATGAGGTATGTGCTTTTGTGGCCAATCAGAAGTAAAGGTTGGAGCAAGTGCCCAATGGGAAAGGAAGGAAAAGTAGGAAGGTGAGAATGAGGGGGGAAAACGGGTCACCCATTTGACCCACGTGACCCAACCCATTTCTCCATGTTTTCCGATGGATTTCCAGTGAATTGGACCGATCTACCATGCCCAATCATCATCTCACCACTATCTCTTCCATTTCCACAAAAAATTAGAAGAAATTTGGTTGTAATTGGATGA
Organism: Malus fusca; assembly: GCA_035220775.1. Taxonomy (NCBI): domain Eukaryota; kingdom Viridiplantae; phylum Streptophyta; class Magnoliopsida; order Rosales; family Rosaceae; genus Malus; species Malus fusca. The sequence continues at coordinate 21,445,085 of CM069070.1, forward strand.
AGAACCGTCGGTGGGTGCGACGAGTTCGTGTGAAGATTTCTCAAATCGTGAAGCTAACTCAGCCAATTACCATCACTAATCTACTCCCCACAACCCCAGGAACAAATCCCAAATAGTGGTGGAGGCGTCGGAGCACATATGAAGGTCGATTTGAAGCACACCCAAAACTAGGGTTCCGGCCTATCGAGGGAAAATTCAGATGTTTTTCGGCCGAATTGGACTTAGCCACAGGTATGAAAATTTCTCCCCTCACTGATATCTACATGCTTGTAAAATTTGGTAATTTTTGGAAATAGTTGGATTTTCAAGCTAGTCGGGGCGGCCGGCCGCCACGTGTGGTGGCGTGTGGGCCGAGACCCCACCTGTCTTCCTAGACTAACTTAGATACCCTCAATCCATATGTGATGTTCGGTTGACGAAATCTCATCGTAAGACTAGTTTTGATAGAGACCGCCACTTGGATATTAAATGAATCGATGATTCGACCGTTGGATCGTCACCAAACTTAAATACATTATAGTACATAATATTTGAGGACATTAGAAACTGACTGATCGGGAATCTAATGTACGGATCTTCGCAAATTGGATTTGTAAGTTTGTAAAATAAAACTTTGACCTCCACTTGAATTTGTAGTTACCGGAGATCCGACCGTCGGATCGCGATAAAATTTTAGTATGTTGTTTTAGAAGAATAATGTGGACCTTAGAAAGTTACGGATCTAGATTATGATATGCGGATCTTCCGGCTTAAATTGCTAAGGTGTGGACCCCACCGTTGATTTTTGGTCAACAAGTCTTGATGTCACAGCCCGTCCCGAGATTCTTCTTCTTAAGGACGTGAAATGATGGGGTTACCCTTAGCGGGTACTAAGGTATGTGTGTGTGACATATTTTTGGTCTAAATGCATACATTCCTAAACTTTTGGAAAATGATTTAAGTTTGATTTTAAAAAATTGGTATGTATGTTTTGTGTGGTTAGGGATTAAAGGATTTTGGATTTTGGATTGTTTTGGTTGGACCACACGGGACACTCCTCTCTCTCTCTCCCTTCCCCCGTGCCTTCTCTCTCTCTCTCCTCTCCGTTCAATCTCTCTCTCACTCTCGAACCGTACGGACAAGACCAAAAACCTTCAAAACGTCACGGATCGACGCCAAAAAGGTAAGGTTCTTCATCCTTGCAACCTTCTGAGTTGAATGGTACCATTTATAGCGCTTAGAACCTTCGAAATCACGTCGAAATCTCGAGGTCCGATTTGAGTATTGTTCATGCATTTGTGATGTGTTGATTTTCAGGGAATTCTAAGCTTATAGTGAGCTTAGGGAGGTTTTAAGGAAGCTCGGGGACGTTCGTTTGGAAGTTTTGAACGTCGGGATCGTGTAGTTTGAAGTTGGTCGGTTTTCTTGGAATTTCTCCAGTGAGATTTCATGATTTTTAGAGCCTTAAAGTAGTGTAACGTGATTCTACATGTTTAGGGCTTCATTTTGATATAAAATGCTTGAAAAATGGTTGAGAAACGAATGAGAACAAAGCGTTTGAAAAATCCCCAGATTCCGGCCACCGGAAAAACCAGTCCGGCAAGCCGAGGTAGGAGACGCGCGTGGGGGCGCGTGAACCCGTGTCCTTCCTGACGCGTGACAAGCCCAAAAATTATTTTTAAAATATGTCGACGTTCGTGACGTTGAGTAGGTCACTGTGGTATATTCATATGCTCAAATTGAGCACCGTATGAGAAGTTATTGAGAATTGTTGGTTATATGCTTTAAAATAACATTTATAGTTATTTCGCATATAGGTGATACCTATCCCGAGGACGAGCGCATCCAGGGACGTCACGGGGGCTACGACCCTTCGACTTATCAGTGAGTGGGCAGTATTTCTGTTTATACCTATATGCTATTGAAATTCCCAGAAATTGAGTTTAAATGAAAATGTTTTTCTAAAATGCCATGCATCATTCATTCTGTTTTGATGCATCATTCATTCTGTTTTGACATTTATAGCATGACATACTTTCTGGTTTTGAAGAAAGATTGATGATTTGAGATTTATGAAAAGTTATATGCTATTATGCTATTTTCTGGGAAAGTATACAGGTTTTACAGTGAAAGGTTAGAAATGTTTTAAACGAAAGGTTTTCGAAAAGTTTCGTTTTACTGACCCACTCAATTTTGTTTTACGCCCCTCCAGGTTCTAGTTAGCAGTTGGTGGCTCACGAGGTTTTTATTCAGCGTTCTGACAGACTTCCTGCATGTAGAACTCACCTGCGGGTGTTGTAATTTGATTATAGTCCTACTTGACTGCACCTAGTGCTTAAGCTCTGTTTATATGTGTGTTCACACTTTAACTCATTCTAGCATGCTATTTGGTTATTATTGCTAGTAGTTGGTTTTGATTCCTTCGTAATTCTCTTATCTTTGCTTCCGCACCGCACTTATGGTTACGTCATGCTCACGTGACGGCCAGCACGCCTTGATTCTAGGATCGGGGTGTGTCAGTTTGGTATCAGAGCCTAGGTTGCAGTCCTGTATAATTATTAATGCTCTAATGATCTTTTGGTGTCTTCTTTCAAAACTATGCCGCCTCGTAGGGAACCACGTAATACTTTTGAGTCTAACTTCCCTGATATAGCTCAATTAGGGGAAGCGATGGCCCATGCTTTTCAGAATGCAATCCGTCCTCTTCCTCCTCAGAGAACACCCTTGGAGACCATGTATAACCTGAAGTTAGACCCAGTGTTCTAAAAAATGGCCTAGGCGGTCGCCTAGGCGCTGGGCGCCTAGCAACCAAGGCGTTTTTGGGCAAATCGGGAGGAAAAATCGAGTTGGTCCTAGGCGGCGCCTAGGCGGTCTAGGTGGGCTGGGCGGCTGGGCGGGTTAGGCGGGCTAGGCGGTCTTAGGCGGCCCTAGGCGGTCCTAGGAGGTTTTTTTTTTTATTTTTTATTTTTTATTTTTTATTTTTTATTAATTGCGTGCTTTTTTCTTTTTTGGTTTCATGGTGGTATACTTATGGAAATGGTGTATCTAATTTGCAAATGATGGATTTACTACAAGTTCATCGAATACTTATGGAAATAGTGTACCTAATTTGCATTTTATCATTATTTTATTATCCATACAAGTATAGTTTTTTTTTAGGTGTCAATATGCACTTATTTACATGATATACAAGAAATTTACCTAAATCTGCCTAGGCCGCCTAGCCGCCTAACCGCCTAGCCGCCTAGCCGCTAGGCGCTAGCCTGCCGCCCGACTAGCGCCTAGCGTTTTTTAGAACCTTGGTTAGACCGTTTCATCGGTAACGAAGGTCATGAAGGGGCAGAAAAGTGGCTAGACCATATTGAGAAGACTTTTCAGGTGATGCAAAGTCAGGGGAATCTTCCTGCTAATAGATGGGTCGAGACCACTACTTGGTTTTTGGGGCGAGAGCCAGCAGGTTGGTGGAAGAATCAGGCTCAGTTTATGTCACCGGAGATGGCATCTGATTGGGAGGTATTCAAGGAGAATTTTAAGAAGAGATTTGTTCCTCCAGAGTACATCGACCGTAAGAAGCAAGAATTCGCCCGATTGAAGCAAAAGAATATGACAGGGCATGAGTACTACAGGAAATTTATAGACTTATCTCGTTATGATCCTGATACAGCTGGTAATCAGGTAGAGATGTTTCGCCGCTTTAAGTTGGGAACTAAGAGGAAATGGCAGACTTTTGCTAGTGCACTTCCTTGCGCCGATTATCATGAGTTTTCTGAGATCTTGGTTCGGATGGAGGATTCTGATAACCTTCCCAGTAACAGCGAGGATGATGAAGAGAAGAATGATACTCAGAGGAGAGATGACATGGGAAAAGGTATCTCCATTCCGGTACCCTATAGGACGCAGAATTTCAAGAGAAGTGGGGCGAGCTCGAGTTCTTCCAGTGGAGGATTTAGTGTGACAGGCCCGAGGAGAGGTGGAAGATTTGCTGGTGGACCCAGATTTCAGAGGCCGAGAGATTTTAGTGGTGCTGGTGGTTCAGGTCTTCTGTTATGCCGTCGTTGTAACTTCAGGCATCATGGAGAGTGTAGGAGAAGTAGTAGCGGTGGTTGTTTTACTTGTGGACAAATGGGACATAGAGCTGCACAGTGTCCCCAGAGTCAGCAGAGGCCTCAGCAGTCTGCTATGCTACCTCCAGCACCTGTACAGCAGAATTATGAATCAGGCAGTTATGGTCAGACGGGTCGTGGTGGTGCTTACCACTACCAGGGTGATGCTACTCCATATGCGTCCGGACAGTATCAGTATGCTCATGATCCTTATTCTCAGAGTAGGTATTCCCAAGATCCTGGAGGTTATTCTTCATATCCTTCCATGACAGCTAGTGGATCTCAGTGGCATCAGGGAAATCAGCCCCGTCAGGGAGAGGTTGCTGCTAGCGGTGCATGACCGTTTAGGCAGGCTAGCCAGTCAGGTCAGGGACGCACTTCTCAGGGGCGAGGTAATCAAGGTAACATAGGTCGTGGTGGACGACAGCAAGCTCAGGGGCGTGTTAATCTCATATCACTGCAGGATGCTCAGAACCATCCAGACTTGATTATGGGTACGTTAAACATCCTTGGTCACTTTGCTAAAGTTTTGATTGATTATGGTGCTACCCATTCTGTGATTTCTCATACGTTTGCTCAATTAACACAACCTCACCCTACACCTCTAGGATTTGATTTAGAGTTTGCTATGCCTAGAGGGGACAAATGTTATGTTAATAGTGTTTATCCAGGGTGTCCAGTGATGGTAGATGGCGTAGTTATGCCAGCTAATCTTATCACGTTAGATATTGTGGATTTTGATGTGATTTTAGGGGCCGATTGGTTGCATTTTAATCGTGCCCATATAGATTGTTACAGGAAATCAGTTACTTTTCTTCGTCCTGGACTACCAGAGGTTACTTTTATGGGTGAAAGAAGTGGGGTGAGACATGATGTTATTTCTACCATGAGAGCAAAGAAGTTGTTATCGAAAGGTTGTCAAGGATATTTAGCACATGTGGTGTTAAATGATGTTGCTCCTAACAGTATTGAGGAAGTTGGAGTAGTCAGGCATTATCCTGATGTATTTCCAGATGATTTGCCTGGATTGCCACTAGATAGAGATGTGGAGTTTTCGATTGATTTGCTTCCAGGTACGGATCATATATCTGTGACCCCATATAGGATGGCTCCAGCTGAATTGAGAGAGTTGAAAATTCAGTTACAAGAATTAACTGATAAAGGTTTCATTCAACCTAGTACTTCACCTTGGGGAGCTCCAGTGTTGTTTGTAAGAAAGAAAGATGGAACTTTGAGATTATGTATTGATTACAGGCAATTGAATCGGGTAACGATTAAAAACCGTTATCCATTGCCTCGTATTGATGATTTGTTTGATCAGCTTAAAGGTGCATGTGTGTTCTCTAAGATTGACTTGAGATCTGGATATTATCAGTTGAAGATTAAGGATGAGGATGTACCTAAAACGGCTTTCAGGACCCGTTATGGACATTATGAGTTTTTGGTGATGCCATTTGGATTGACTAATGCACCTGCAGCTTTCATGAGGTTAATGAATGAAGTATTCCAGCAATATCTTGATAGGTTTGTCATTGATTTCATTGATGATATTCTGGTATACTCTAAGTCGAAAGCAGATCATGTTCGACATCTAAACTTGGTACTAAAGAAATTGAGGGAACATCAGTTGTATGCCAAGTTCAGTAAATGTCAGTTTTGGTTGAATCAAGTGGCATTTTTGGGGCATGTAGTATCGGCACAAGGAATTCAAGTTGATCCTCAAAAGATAGCAGCAGTGGAGAATTGGGAACAACCACGAACCGTCACCGAGGTACGGAGTTTTCTTGGTCTAGCAGGTTATTATCGACGGTTTGTTCAAGATTTTTCTATGATTGCATTACCACTAACGAAGTTAACCAGGAAGGATGTTAAGTTTGTATGGGATGAGAATTGTGAGCAAAGTTTCCAGCAGTTGAAACATTGCCTCACTCATGCTCCAGTTTTGATACTTCCTGACGATAGTGGTAACTATGAGATTTATAGTGATGCTTCCTTGAATGGTTTGAGATGTGTTTTGATGCAGCATAACCGAGTGATCGCCTATGCTTCTCGACAGTTGAAGATTCATGAAAGGAATTATCCTACTCACGATCTTGAGTTGGCAGCCATTGTCTTTGCTCTGAAGATTTGGAGGCATTATCTCTATGGCGAGAAATGTAAGATTTTCACAGATCATAAGAGTCTTCAGTATCTTTTTACTCAACATGATCTTAATCTTCGTCAGCGAAGGTGGATGGAGTTACTAAGTGATTATGACTGCACTATTGAGTATCATCCGGGTCGTGCAAATGTGGTAGCTGATGCACTGAGTAGGAAACCTCAAGGTTGACTTAATGCCTTGTATGCTTGCAGTGTTCCTCTACTTGCAGATTTGAGAGCTACTGGAGTAAAGTTGGAAATGGAAGAGCGAAGAAAAGCTTTTCTTGCTAGTTTCCAAGTCAGGCCAGTTTTGGTTGATCGTGTACTTGAAGCTCAGTTGGTTGATGAGGAGATTCAAGAATTGATTCAATTGAGAAGTGAAGGGAAAAAGAAAGACCTCAGGATTCGAGAATCGGATGGCATGCTTATGCAAGAGAATAGAATGTATGTGCCGAATAACGAGGAACTAAAGAAAGAAATTTTGGATGAAGCACATTGTTCGGCTTATGCGATGCACCCAGGAGGAACCAAGATGTACCATACCATTCGACCATTTTATTATTGGTCGGGTATGAAGAGGGAAATTGCAGAGTATGTAAGTAGATGTATTGTTTGTCAGCAAGTTAAAGCTGAAAGAAAGAAGCCGTTTGGACGAATGCAACCGCTTCCCGTTCCTCAGTGGAAATGGGAAAATATAACTATGGATTTTGTGTATAAGCTTCCACGTACTCAGAATGGATTTGATGGCGTTTGGGTGGTTGTAGATCGGCTTACCAAGTCAGCACACTTCATTCCAATGAGGGAAAAGTATCATCTGAATAAATTGGCGAAGTTGTTCATCACAAAGATTGTGAAGTATCATGGGGTTCCAGTGAACATTATTTCTGATCGAGATCCAAGGTTTACTTCTAAGTTTTGGATAGCTTTTCAGGAAGCTCTTGGTACGAAATTGCTTTACAGCACTGCTTATCATCCTCAAACAGATGGACAATCAAAGAGGACTATTCAGACGTTGGCGGATAAGTTAAGATCTTCAGTGTTGCAGTTTGGTGATTCTTGGCATGATCGCCTAGATTTGATGGAATTTGCCTACAATAATAGTTTTCATTCGAGCATTGGTATGTCACCATTTGAGGCACTTTATGGTAGAGCTTGTCGTACGCCATTGTGTTGGTCAGAGGTTGGTGAAAGAGTGCTAGAGGGCCCAGAGATTGTGGATGAGACTACTCAAAATGTTCAGGTGATTAAGTTTAACCTGAAAGCGGCCCAAGATCGACAAAAGAGTTTAGCAGATAGACATGCCACTGATCGAGTATATGATGTGGGTAATTTGGTATTCTTGAAATTGTCACCTTGGAGACGTGTAGTACGATTTGGAAAGAAAGGCAAGCTAAGTCCTAGGTACATAGGACCTTATGAGATCACTGAGAGGATTGGTGAAGTTGCTTACAAATTGGAGTTGCCTCCGAAGTTATCTAAGGTACATAATGTGTTTCATGTCTCGATGCTTCGACATTATGCTTCAGATCCTTCACATGTGATTCCTCCTCAACCTTTGGAGATTAATCCGGATTTGACGTATGATGAGGAACCAGTAACTATCTTGGATTGGAAAGACAAGGTTCTAAGGAATAAGACGGTGAGTTTGGTAAAAGTATTGTGGAAGAACCACTTAGTGGAAGAAGCTACTTGGGAGACGGAAGATCGAATGAGAGAGATGTATCCGAGGTTGTTTTATGAGTATTAAGTGGATTGATTGGTTGTATGAATTTCGAGGACGAAATTCTATAAGGAAGGAAGATTGTCACAGCCCGTCCCGAAATTCTTCTTTTTAAGGACGTGAAATGACGGGATTACCCTTAGCGGGTACTAAGGTATGTGTGTGTGACATATTTTTGGTCTAAATGCATACATTCCTAAACTTTTGGAAAATGATTTAAGTTTGATTTTAAAAAATTGTTATGTATGTTTTGTGTGGTTAGGGATTAAAGGATTTTGGATTGTTTTGGTTGGACCACACGGGACACTCCTCTCTCTCTCTCTCCCTTCCCCCGTGCCTTCTCTCTCTCTCCTCTCCGTTCAGTCTCTCTCTCACTCTCGAACCGTACGGACAAGACCAAAAACCTTCAAAACGTCCCGGATCGACGCCAAAAAGGTAAGGTTCTTCATCTTTGCAACCTCCTGAGTTGAATGGTACCATTTATAGCGCTTAGAACCTTCGAAATCACGTCGAAATCTCGAGGTCCGATTTGAGTACTGTTCATGCATTCGTGATGTGTTGATTTTCAGGGAATTCTAAGCTTATAGTGAGCTTAGTGAGGTTCTAAGGAAGCTCGGGGACGTTTGTTTGGAAGTTTTGAACGTCGGGATCGTGTAGTTCGAAGTTGGCCGGTTTTCTTGGAATTTCTCCAGTGAGATTTCGTGATTTTTATAGCCTTAAAGTAGTGTAACGTGATTCTACATGTTTAGGGCTTCATTTTGATATAAAATGCGTGAAAATGGTTGAGAAACGAAGGAGAACAAAGCGTTCGTGACGTCGAGTACCGGAAAAACCAGATTCCGACCAGGTTCGTGACGTCGTGTAACCAGATTCCGACCACCGGAAAAACCAGTCCGGCGAGCCGAGGTAGGAAACGCGCGTGGGGGGCGCGTGAACCCGTGCCCTTCCTAGCGCGTGGGGGCGCGTGACAAGCCCAAAAATTATTTTTAAAATATGTCGACGTTCGTGACGTCGAGTAGGTCACTGTGGTATATTCATATGCCCAAATTGAGCACCGTATGAGAAGTTATTGAGAATTGTTGGTTATATGCTTTAAAATAACATTTTTATAGTTATTTCGCATATAGGTGATACCTATCCCGAGGACGAGCGCATCCAGGGACGTCACGGGGGCTACGACCCTTCGACTTATCAGTGAGTGGGCAGTATTTCTGTTTATACCTATATGCTATTGAAATTCCCAGAAATTGGTTCAAATGAAAGTGTTTTTCTAAAATGCCATGCATGCATATATGAGTTATATGAATTGATAATTGATGCATATATATATGTGAATTGGTGTTGTGGACGCACAGGTGAGTATCAGGTGAGTTTTATGTTATTCATGTGAATCATTGATGATGTATATTATGTGGATAGCTCATAACCTGCAATCATGGTGTTAGTGCTTATATTATTCACCCGCACTGCACGAACACCTTGGATCCAAGTAGGTGCATGTCGTACAGACCATGAGAGGGTTCCGACATGTCGTACAGACCATGAAAGGGTTCCGACATGCTAGTCGTACAGATCACTAGAGGTGGTTCCGACTAGTAGGTGACTTTAGATTATGTGCACAGATGATTGATGAGAGAAGCACTAGAGCGTATTATTACACCATTCCTATCGTACAGACTACTTCAGGTAGTTCTGATTCATGTGCAGTGTAGTGCCGTACAGGTCACCGAGGTGACTCCGGTTGGATTGGATGTTGAGCTATAGAATTAACCGTACAGGACCAACTGCAAGGTCTCCGGTTAATTCATTATGTCACATGTTACATTGGTGCATCATTCATTCTGTTTTGACATTTATAGCATGGCATACTTTCTGGTTTTGAAGAAAGATTGATGATTTGAGATTTATGAAAAGTTATATGCTATTATGCTATTTTCTGGGAAAGTATACATGTTTTATAGCGAGGGGTTAGAAATGTTTTAAACGAAAGGTTTTCGAAAAGTTTCGTTTTACTGACCTACTCAATTTTGTTTTGCGCCCCTCCAGGTTCTAGTTAGCAGTTGGTGGCTCACGAGGTTTTTATTCGGCGTTCTGACAGACTTCCTGCATGTAGGATTCACCTGCGGGTGTTGTAATTTGATTATAGTCCTACTTGACTGCACCTAGTGCTTAAGCTCTGTTTATATGTGTGTTCACACTTTAACTCACTCTAGAATGCTATTTGGTTATTATTGCTAGTAGTTGGTTTTGATTCCTTCGTAATTCTCTTATCTTTGCTTCCGCACCTCACTTATGGTTACGTCACGCTCACGTGACGGCCAGCACGCCTTGATTCTAGGATCGGGGTGTGTCACTTGAACCATTTGAATTACTAGAGACTCAGTGAAGCTTTGCGGACTTGTCTCGGTGAGTGACTTTAATATATGTGATATGGTGATTACCCGATTCTTTATATTAATATCCTTTGTGGATATGACATGTTTTTATAAATGTGTTTTTTGTTAAAATGTGATTCTTTTATAATTGGCAATCGATCTATTTTTATTAAATGTGATTTGATTCATGTATTGGTAATATTTGTGAAAAAGTGATTCGAATTGCATATTGAAATGCTTTGTAAATTGAGGGCTAGTAGGGACTATGACCCTGCTTGGTTAATCCGCATTGGGGGGTCACTAGTGGCCCTGCTTGGTTAATCTGCATTGGGGGATCATACTATATATGGATCGCACTTGGTTAATCCGTATTGGGCGATCCTTATGGCCATTTATACTTAGGGGCGATCATGCTTGGTTAATCCGCGTTGGGTGATCACTACCTAACAGTTCTGTAGGTGTGACTCTACTTGGTTAATCCACGTTGAGGGGTCACTACCTACCTGATTATCTTGACCATGCTTGGTTAATCCGCATTGGGGGGTCACTAGTTGTCACGCCCCGGGCCTGAAAGTATTAATTTCGGGAAATGATATTGGTGACAGCCCAAAAACTTTACTTTATTTCACAAAATTTTAAATCACGATTCTTTATGACACTAGTGGTCCTGCTTGGTTAATCCGCATTAGGGGACCATACTATATGTGGATCGCGCTTGGTTAATCCGCTTTGGGCGATCCTTATGGCCATGTATGCTTAGGAGTGATCATGCTTGGTTAATCTGCATTGGGTGATCACTTCCTAACAGCTGTAGGAGTGACTCTGCTTGGTTAATACGCATTGGGGGGGTCACTGCCTATTTGGTTACTTTCTTAGGGGTGGCTCTACTTGGTTAATCCGTTTTGGGGGGCCACTTCGTGTTTGGTTACTTATGTAGACTTCGGCCGAACTGCGTCATCTAGCCTTAGTTTTTAATGTACATATGAACGATGATTTTTTGAGAATCTTGGTGGTTTGAATGGGAAAATCATTGGATGTCTGGGTGACTTCCACGGAGTTTTCAGCGACTTGATTATGATTCCATAAGGCATGATTTTATACTTGATGTTTATAGATTGTGATCGATGATCTATTTTAATTGAATATCAAATACTTGTATTATTGTCACTCATCCGAGCTTCGCAGCTTATCTAAGTGCCTGATTTTCCCAGTGTACCATTCCCATGATATAGGCACTGATTTTTACATATGACAAGTCTTGGTAGATTATGAGAAATCGCTTGATATTTTGGTTCCATTGAGTGGTACAGAACCAGGTGTTGTTGGATTATGTTAAGTGGTCCGGAATTCTTGCTCTCGCTCATTCCCATAAGGTTAGTCTAGAACCTAGATTCGAGTGAATGAGAATTACCCACAATAGACCTTGTGAATATAAAATGGATTTACCATGTTATTGCTCATAATCCAAGTATGAAATTATATAGAGTTCCTTGGTTAAATTCCTGAAATGATATGTTATTACATTCATTGATTAACATAATTAAATGCTAAGATCATGTATCTTTGATTCATGAATTGATTGATTGACGAGATTGTGGAATGATCTTGGTTATGGTTGTTATTATTCTGATTATTTTAGTTGATCAATGTGGCTAGAAAATAATATTGTTCTTGTTGATTCCTTAATATGTTACATGCTATGTATTGTGATTCTATGTGGGGATACATGATGATTTATGCGATGGGTGAAGTGGAAATATTAACGGTCATGTGGGATTGTTATGTAATCTTGAAACTAGTAATTTCATGCATGTGAAGTTCTAATAATTGATTGATGAGTGCTATGATTTTCCACTTAAACGTACTGTGATAAAAGTTGAGGGTAGTGTTGGATGAACTACGAATGGCTTGATCCCTTCTTAGGGTACGTAGGCTGTCTAACGAGGAAGTTAGATGCAGCCATAAAGTATACGAAAAATTATTATGCTTTTGGTTCTCGGGTTGTGCTTTGTCCATATCTCGTAGGTGCAGTATGTTAGATATACAGATACTTAGTGACGTCACGTGTCGATCCTGGCTGTATGTCGGGATTGGGGCGTGACATTGAAAGTAGGCTAAGGATGAAAGCCAAGAAGTGTTTTGCCTAGAACTGAGTAGTGAGGCATATTAAGGCCTAAGAAAATAGATAGAGTCTATATCTTAATCATTTCCTACTTAAACTACAAAATGTGATCAATTCAACGACAAAAAAAATTAACCACAATTATGAAAGAATTGTGGGGGTCGCTTATTTATCTTTGAGATATGAGATTTGCTTAAGAAGAATGGAAATGTAATTTGCTAATTGAGTGAGATAATCAAAATGTCATCTCTTGTAATGAGTAATTGTTTAAGGTATGGCAAAGTTAGAGACCATCTTACAAATATCTTAAATGTGGGGGAAGTCAACTTCCTATAGTGTTAGCAAATTACTTACAAAAGTCCCAACATATACAGTGGTGGATTCAGGATTTTAACTTAGGGTGGTCTCAATATAAAAGCTCCAAAAATAAAAACAAGACGAAAATATCATTGAACAAATAAATGGCAAACTACAATTTTCATTCATAATCCTTGTGCTAAACAAGCTAGAAATACTAAATTTGTCCATGACGGGATCTCATACTTTGAAAACTTGTCATGATAGTTTCATTGTCAATACAAGAAAATAGTTTCATTGTCAATACAAGAAAAAACATCTTTCTCAATGTAAACAACTAAGCTATCATTTAACCATTGATCCCTCATTCTGTTGCGGAGTGGACTCTTTATGATATTCATGGCGGAAAATGCTATCTCTACTGAAGCAGTTGCAACAGGCAAAACCAAAGCCACTTCAATAAGTAAATACACATATTGAAATACTCGATGCAACCTTTTTTCCACCATTTTCTTTGCAAGAACACTAATGCTTTGCAACTGAGAAAAGTCACTTCTCGAACACATAGAATGAATATAAATATCGAGTTGATCTTCAAGTGCCAATAGGTCTTGCTTCGTAAAATCTTGAGGGTACAATTGAGCAAGGCGAAATAGCTTTTCTTTGTCAAAAGCTGCAAAAGAATCATTTGGACTCATACTAGCCAAACAAATGAGCAATTCGGTACTTGTTTCATTGAAGCGATCATTTAACTCTGTAAGCTAGGAACCAATGACAACAAAAAAGAGCTCCACTTTGTAACGATGACGGTTGGTCTTTTTGTGGGTATTACGGCGTGACCTCCCATGAGCTACATATGTCTCATCCATGTTAATAACCTAAATATGATGTTGGACACAAAATGACAATACTTTGTCAACCAAAAGGTCAAACCCCTCATCATTCCTCATGTAGAGTAGTTGTTCTTTACATGTGTTGACTAAAGCCATTGCATTCACAATCTCTTGATCATCCTTTTGTAATGCTTGTGATAAATCATTCGTGATTCCCAATATAGATTTCATCAAAAATAGGAGAAACTCAAACTCAAAAGATTGTATGTCTTTCAATAACCTATTTGCTTCGGCCACACTATCATTGATATTATCATCAACAATCATTTCAAGCACATTGACCATTGATGAGAACATAGTAATCAAAGTACCATAATGTGAATTCCATCTTGTAGCTCCGGCACGTTTGAGACTAGTTTCTTGATTTAAGCCTCGTCCCGTCATAAGAGAATCATTTTCAAGAGCTTTCATAAGTTCTTTTTGTTGCATCTCTCTAAGTGCATCACGGCGCTTACATGAAGCTCCAATATTATTTACCACATTATTAGCCAATAGGAAGAATGTGTTAACATCAACATTATCCTTTGCTACGACAACAAGAGCTAATTGGAGTTGATAAGCAAAGCAATGAACATAGAATGCACAAGGTTAATCATTCAAAATCTTTGACTTGAGTCCTTTGAACTCACATTTCATATTACTAGCACCATCGTAACATTGCCCTTGTAAATTGGAGAAGCTCAACTCATTGAAATGAATGAAGGCATCAATAGACTCCTTTAATGTGTTTGAAGTGGTGTCGAGAACATGTTGAACTCCTACAAACCTTTCAATGACTTTCCCATTTTTTGTCCACATAACGCAAAACTACCGCTATTTGCTCCTTTATAGAAACATCACGTGCCTCATCAACCAATAGAGAAAAGAACCTAGCATTCTTCATATCACTTATGATAGTTTTAATGGTTTCAATAGAACATGAATGAATAAGATCTTTTTGAATTGAATGAGCTATTAGCTTGAGATTTCCTGGAGCTTTATCTAATACAAAGGCCTTTATTTTCTCATCATGATCCGCAAGGAATTGTAAGAGCTCCAAATAGTTACCTCTATTGTTTGAAGTGTCACTTTCATCATGACCACGACTTTGAATAGATAGCAATAAAAGCAAAATGCAGCATCTTTAGATATACTATATTCCAACCAATGAAATTCCTTCAACCAATTATCAACGAACCGTCGCTTTTTATTCGAATGCAAAGTGAATGGAAAATCATGATCTTTAGCTCTAAAAGGCTCCATCAATATATATGCTCTTCGGACCTCATCTCGAATATCTGGAGGATAATCCTTCATTGGAATTCTCTTTCCGGGGTCTCTCTCAAGATTATCCAAATCAACTTTTAACTCATTTTGTTGTGGAATGGAATTACCCCCAATTGGATTAGAACTACTTGGAATTGGAGGGGCACTGTTCGGAATAGGATTGGAACTATCCAAGTTTGGAGATGAACTATTTGGAATATGATTGTCTGAACTAATCAATAATGATTTTCGCTTGTAATATCGTTCCATACTTCTAATTTCTATACATATCAATTAATAAAAAAATCTATATCAATTGATGAAACTAACAAATATATTATATGAAAAACGAGAAATCAGATTCATTTATAAATTTATAATTAGGTCTGTGCCCGTGGGATTCTAATATTATGAATGCCAAAGACAAAGAGATATACATGCCACAAATAGACTGCCATCACTTTAAAGAAACATTAAAAGTTTAATTCATCACCAGATTCACCACCAAACATTAAAAATAAAAATACTTCTTAAACAAAATATCTAACACCACAAATAAATCAAATAGTGGATGGTAAAATTATTTAAATATCGAACACCACAAATAATTTAATATCAGATAGTGGATGGCAAAATTATTTAATGGACAGAGTCAAAGAGAGTACAGACCTCTTCGACCAAGAAGAATAGGACCAGCGGCTAGCCTCCTGACCAGAGCTTTACACGGAGAAAAAATGCAGAAGATTTACAGATTTTCACCAGAGATGTTATCGCCCCCACCAATCGGTGCAACGGTGAACAGAAACTAGAGTGCAACTGTGCAACAGAGAGTTGATCGATGTCGTAAAGAACAGGAGCGAGGCCTAGCGGCAGACGATTAGGTATTATTGGTAAAGTGAAGGTTCTGATTGCTCTATCGTGTGAATGAGCTAAGTGCTCTATCGTGTGAAGGTTCTCACGTGAGTGAGGTTTTAATTTTTTTTTAATGAATTGGCTCAAAACGACATCGTTTTGCCAAGTCATTGTGCAACATCACTTGTGCAGCATCACATGATGCGCATCACTTGTGCAGCATCACTTGTGCAACATCACTAACATGGGTGGTCCTTGAAGATGCTCATAGACATTTTTCTGAGCTTCGGGTGGTCCCAAGACCACCCTAGTCCCTTAATAATCCGCCCCTGAACATATATATATATATATATATATATATAAGGAATTGTTATTAGCACTCCAAAAATCTCATTCTACACTCCAAACTTTCTATATTAGGAAAGAAAAATACACTTGTGAGGAGTATAGAATGAGATTTTTGGAGTGCCAATAACACTTCCTTATATACACACACACACACACACACACACACACACACACACACACACACACACACACACACACACACTTTTGAGTACTTGAAATTGAGATACATTATGCACAACATTAAAGATAGTCAACCTTAGTGGTACCAATTATTAAAGGTTTAGAGAGTAAGTTGATCATCGAGGGGAATGAGGCTAAAGCCAACATAACTAATGAATCAGCTGGGTGGAAACCTAACTTAGTATTATCAATGACATCTCATGAATTTGGGGTTTGTTCAAGACCAAAATGAACACAATCGTATGAATCGTAATATATCAGGATTAGTGATGTGTGTTGCTTATTGTGTTGATTTATTGTTGCGGTGAACAGTTCAAGATCTTCCACATCCATTGCTCACCAAGTAAATCCGATAAGTATTCGCTAGGGTAGGTTCAAGTCCAAAAGACATGTGCCGATGCATCTCCTTGTCCGCCTGTACTCTCAAATTCTTCCTAATTTTTCATTCATGTGAGGGATTGTTGGAATTTATATATTATAATATTAATAATTATAATATTTAATTCAATATTTGAATGAAAAATGCTTTAACCGTTTGTATCAAACCGTATTTGTTATTAAGTGGGTGCCATCTTATACAAAGTGGCGCCACATTGAGTATGGACCTTTTGAAATGGTGCCATCTAAAAGATGTATGTATGCATCTCTTCGTCAATCAATGTCTTCGGTTTTATTTAACCTCATGAAACCATGGCATTAAGGAATAAAAAAAATTAGAGTTAATTTTTACTCTTGAGAAATAGGATTTTCTAAGGAATAAAAAAATTAGAGTTAATTTTTCCTCTTGAGAAATAGGATTTTCTCACTTTGTTTATCTTGTTTTTCGTTTATCAAATTCCGAGTCGTGTCTTTAGAGTACAGAATATATAAAGTTCGCCAAAGTCCGAAGATTGAAGTATTTTAACTTCGGATTATAGATTGTTGAATCCTAAGAGACGGACGCCTACCGAACCACAAGCACAAGAGTATGAGCGAAATTTTGTCTTTAGGACATTGCATTTATGCAAGCCTCATCTCCAAGTTTGTCTATTTTTCCTACCTTTTTTCTCTAGTTGTTTTTATTAATCTCATAAATAATTGATGTTGTGAATTTCTTTATAATTATTAGGGTTCTTTAGAAATAGACCCTTGTAACTCTTATTTCCTATATAAAAACCCACCCAATTATAAACATTCAAATAAAACCCAAATTTAAAAGTGATTGCCATGTAGGAAAGTAATTGACCTATTAATACAAAATATTTACAACTTGTACCACAACATTCAAAATAAATCAATAAATATTATTACTCACCTTAATTGCAATGAACAAATAATTTATTGCATATTATTACCCCTAACACACACACACACACACTGTCACAGCCCGTCCCGAGACTTTCACATTGAATGTATGAAATGACGGGAATGCCCTTGACGTGATTAAGGTGCGTATATATATGTGACATTAATTTGGTTCTCATATAAATTAATTTGGATATATGTGTATATTAGTATGTTAAAATTTATTTAAAGGATAGTTATGTGAATTGGGTTATTGTGAATTAGGGATAGTAAATGGAGGGTGAGGATTGAATTGGACAAAACACTCTCATTCTCTCTCCCTAACCCGTCACTCTCCCTCTCTCTCTCTCCTCCCTCTCGACGGTATCTCTCTCTAGACACCCATCTTGTACGGCCCACACCCAAATCCTTGCAAATCTCGACGGATCGAAGCAAATAAGGTATGTATCTTCATCCCTAAGTCCTTGTGAGTCGATTGGTACTAGTTTTAGGCCGTGAAACCTTCGATTTCACGTAGAATCCGAAATCACCATTTTTGGGTACTGTTCATGCAAACGTTAAATGTCGCGTTTCAGGGAATTCCAAGCTTGTAGTGAGCTTTAGGAGGTCCTAAGGAAGCTCGGGGACGTTCGTTGGACAGTTTTGGACATCGGGATCAAGGGTTTCAAAGTTGGCCGAAATCTTGGATTTGTCACGGTGAGATTTCTTAATTGTTAGACCCTAAAACTAGTCCAACGTGATAGTACTCTCTTAGGGCTTCAATTTGATATAAAATTTGAAGAAAATGGGTGAAAACGAAGGAGATATGGAGGTTTGAAATTTGGCCGGAATCGGGTCGCCGGAAAAACCAGTCTGGCGAGCCTCGCGAGGAAGAAGGTGACGTGGCGCGCGTGGGGGCGCGTGTCCCCGTGGCCTTGCTGGCGCGTGAGGGCGCGTGCGAGCTCCAAAAATATTTTTAAAAATTTCTCGACGCTCGTGACGTCGAGTAGGTCGATGTGGTATATTCATATGCCCAAATTGAGCATCGTATGAGAAGTTATTTCGAAATGTTGACGATGTACTTAAAAATAATGTTATTTTAGTTATTTCTCATATAGGTGACGAGTATCCCGAGGACGAGCGTATCCAGGGACGTCGCGGGGGCTACGACCCATCGACATACCAGTGAGTGGGCAGTTTTGATTTTGTATTTACCTATATACAATTGTTTCCCAGAAAATATACGTTTTATGAAGGTTTTGAATATAAATTGCCATGCATGAAAACATTGAAAGTTTGAGTTGATAATTGTTATATAAAAATATGCATGAATTGAAATATAATGCATACATACTGCATGGTGCTGTGGAGGCGCAGGTAAGTCAGGTGAGTCATTATGCATCGAATTATTTGACGTTGAAATGGTTAAACTCATAACCTGCACCCTAGGTGTTAGTGCTTATATTAGTATTCACCACACCGCACGCTCGTCTTGGATCCAAGTAGGTGGATGTCGTACAGACCATATGAGGGTTCCGACATGCCAGTCGTACAGACCATTAGAGGGGTTCCGATTGGTGGGTGACTTAGATTATGTGCACAGTTGATTGATGTGAGAAGCACTAGAGCGTAATTATACACCTGTCCTCGTACAGACTACCTTATGTAGTTCCGAGTGACGTGCAGAGTTAGACCGTACAGGTCACCGAGGTGACTCCGGTTGATGACGATATTGAGCTTTGGAATCAACCGTACAGGACCACTTTAGGGTCTCCGGTTGACTTATTTTCACCTGATTTATATTGATGCATGCATATTACTTGGCATATGATTTGGCATGGCATTTCTTTTTAAAAAAAAACGTTGAAAGAGTACGTTTTGAGTTTTGATGATATATACATATATATGTTATTATACTATTTTCTGGGAAAGTATACAGGTTTTACGGTGAGGGGATAGAAATGATTTTTAATGAAATGTTTTTAGAAAAATCTTGATTTTGCTGACCCACTCATTTTGTTTTGCGCCCCTCCAGGTTCTAGTTAACGGTTGGTGGCTCTCGAGGTCTTTTCCGGCATCCTGACAGACCCTTGCCATGTAGGACTCACCCGAGGGTGAAGTACCTTTATTTTAGTTGTACTTGACTGCACTAAAACCTACGCTCTGGATTTGTGTATTATCTTAACTTTCCTATTACTCTAGTAGGTTGTTCATCTAGAGAATGTTTTAAATTCCTTCGTATTTTGTATTATCATGCTTCCGTGTCGCACTGTTGGTTACGTCACGCTCACGTGACGGCCAACACGCCTTGGTCCTCTGGATCGGGGTGTGTCAGTTTGGTATCAGAGCCTAGGTTGCAGTCCTGTATAATTGCTAATGTTCTAATGATCTTTTGATGTTCTGTCAGAATTATGCCGCCTCGTAGAGAGCGTAGGGAGTCCCGCCGTGATCCTGAATCTAACTTCCCTGACATAGCTCAGTTAGGGGAAGCGATTGCCCATGCCTTTCAGAATGTTATTCGTCCTCCTCCCCCTCCTCTGAGGACACCCCTGGAGACTATGTACAACCTGAAGTTAGACCGTTTCATGGGAAATGAAGGGCATGAAGGGGCAGAAAAGTGGCTAGATCACATTGAAAAGACGTTTCAGGTAATGCAAAGTCAGGGAAACCTTCCTGCTAACAGATGGGTTGAAACCATTTCTTGGTTTTTGGGTCGAGAGCCAGCAGGCTGGTGGGAGAATCAGACTCGGTTTATGTCACCGGAGATGGCATCTGATTGGGCAGTGTTTAAGGATAATTTTAAGAAGAGATTTGTTCCTCCAAAGTACCTTGACCGTAAGAAGCAGGAATTCACCAGGTTGAAGCAAAGAGATATGTCAGCTCATGAGTACTACAGGAAATTTACAGACTTGTCTCGTTATGATTCGGATATAGCTGGTAATTCAGTTGAGATGCTTCGTCGCTTTAAGTTGGGATCTAAGAAGAAATGGAGGACTTTTGCTAATGCACTTCCCTGTGCCGATTATCATGAGTATTTTGATATTTTGGTTAGGATGGAGGACTCTGATAATCTTCCTGACAGTGAGGATGATGAGGATAAGAACGATGGTCAGAAGAAGAATGATAAAGGTAAGGGTATCACCATTCCAGGACCTCGGCAGACTCAGAGTTTTAAGAAGAGTGGAGCGAGTTCGAGTTCTTCTAGCGGAGGATATAGCTTTACTGGTCCGAGGAGAGGCGGTGGCAGATTTTCTGGTGGACCCAGATTTCAGGGACAAAGGGATTCTGGTGGTTCTGGCGCTCCGTGGTGCCGCCGATGTAACTCTCGACATCATGGTGAGTGCAGGAGAGGTACTGGTGGTGCTTGTTTCACTTGTGGACAAATGGGACACCGGGCTTCTCATTGTCCCCAGGGTCAGCAGAGACCGCAACAGACGACTATGCCACCTCCAGCACCGGTTCAGCAGAATTTTGGATCAGGCAGTTATGGCCAGTCGGGTCGTGGTGGTGCTTACCACTACCAGGGAGATGCTACTCCTTATGCTTCAGGACCTCATCAGTACTCTCAGGAGCCGTATTCTCAGGATTTTGGAGGTTACTCTTCTTATTCTTCTATGCCAGCAGGTGGATCGCAGTGGCATCAGGGAGGTCAGTTCCGTCAGAGGGAAGTTGCTACTGGTGGCGCAGGATCATCCAGGAAGCCTGGTCAGTCAGGTCAGGGACGTAATCCTCAGGGACGAGGTAATCAGGGCAGTAGAGGCCGAGGTGGACGACCAGCTCAGGGACGAATTAATCATATTTCTCTGCAAGAGGCTCAGAACCATCCTGACTTGATCATGGGTACGTTGAATGTTCTTGGTCATTTTGCTAAGATTTTGATTGATTGTGGTGCTACGCACTCTGTGATTTCTCATACGTTTGCTCAAGCGACCCAACCTCACCTTTCACCCCTAGGATTTGATTTATAATTTGCCATGCCTAGAGGAGATAAGTGTTATGTTGATAGTGTGTATCTTGGATGTCCAGTGATGGTAGAGGGCGTAATTATGCTAGCTGATCTTATTCCGTTAGATATTGTGGATTTTGATGTGATTTTAGGGGCTGATTGGTTGCATCATAATCGTGCCCATATTGACTGTTATGGGAAATCAGTTACTTTTTATCGCCCTGGACTACCCGAGGTTACTTTTGTGGGCGAAAGAAGTGGGGTGAGACATGATGTTATTTCTGCCATGAGAGCAAAGAAACTATTATCGAAGGGTTGCCAAGGATATTTAGCTCATGTGGTGTTGAATGATACTGCTCCTAGTAGTATAGAAGAAGTTGGTGTGGTCAGACATTATCCGGATGTATTTCCTGATGATCTACCGGGGTTGCCGCCAGACAGAGAGGTGGAATTCTCTATCGAACTGCTTCCAGGTACTGATCCTATATCTCTAACTCCTTATAGAATGGCTCCTGCTGAGTTAAGAGAATTAAAAATTCAGTTGCAAGAATTACTTGATAAAGGTTTCATCCAACCTAGTTCTTCACCTTGGGGTGCACCAGTATTATTTGTGAGGAAGAAAGATGGAACTCTGCGGTTATGTATTGACTATAGGCAATTGAACCGGGTGACGATTAAAAACCGTTATCCATTGCCTCGTATTGATGATCTGTTTGATCAGCTGAAAGGTGCGTGCGTATTTTCTAAGATTGATTTGAGATCTGGTTATTATCAATTGAAGATCAAAGATGATGATGTACCTAAGACGGCATTCAGAACCCGTTACGGACATTATGAATTTTTGGTTATGCCATTTGGGTTAACTAATGCACCTGCAGCTTTCATGAGGTTGATGAATGAGGTATTCCAGCAATATCTTGATAAATTCGTTATTGTTTTTATTGATGACATTCTGGTATACTCTAAATCTCAATCAGATCATATCCGACACCTTAATTTGGTGTTAAGGAAACTGAGGGAGCATCAGCTGTACGCTAAGTTCAGTAAATGTCAGTTTTGGTTGACTGAAGTAGCATTTTTGGGGCATGTTGTATCAGTTCAAGGAATTCAAGTTGATCCTCAAAAGATAGCGGCGGTGGAGAATTGGGAACAACCCCGAACCGTCACTGAGGTACGAAGCTTTCTTGGTTTGACAGGTTATTATCGACGGTTTGTTCAAGATTTTTCTATGATTGCCTTGCCGTTAACGAAGCTGACTAGAAAGGATGTTAAATTTGAGTGGGATGAGAATTGTGAGAGGAGTTTCCAGCAATTGAAATATTGTCTCACTCATGCTCCAGTATTGGTGCTGCCGGATGATAGCGGCAATTATGAGATTTATAGTGATGCATCCTTAAGTGGTTTGGGATGTGTTTTGATGCAGCATAATAAGGTAATTGCCTATGCTTCCAGGCAGTTGAAGAACCACGAAAGGAACTATCCTACTCACGATCTTGAATTGGCAGCAATTGTTTTTGCTTTGAAGATTTGGAGGCATTATTTGTATGGTGAGAAGTGTAAGATCTTCACCGATCACAAGAGTCTTCAGTATCTGTTTACCCAGCATGATCTCAATCTTCGTCAGCGGAGATGGATGGAATTGCTAAGTGATTATGACTGTTCTATTGAGTATCATCCGGGTCGTGCTAATGTGGTAGCAGACGCACTGAGTAGGAAACCTCAAGGTAGACTCAATGCTTTATATGCTTCTCGTGTCCTTCTTCTTGCAGAATTGAGAGCAACTGGAGTAGAGTTAGAGTTGGAAAATCAAGGTGGAGCTTTTCTTGCTAACTTTCAAGTCAGGCCAGTCTTGATTGATCGCATACTCGGAGCTCAGATGGTGGATGAAGAGATTCAGGAGTTGATTCAGTTAAGAAATGAAGGGAAAAAGAAAGACCTAAGAGTTCGGGAATCAGATGGTATGCTCATGCAAGAAAACAGAATGTATGTTCCAAATAATGAAGAATTAAATAAGGAAATTTTGGATGAAGCGCATTGTTCAGCTTATGCGATGCACCCGGGATGAACTAAAATGTATCATACCATTCGGCCATTTTATTATTGGCCGGGTATGAAAAGGGAGATTGCAGAGTATGTTAGTAGATGTATTATTTGCCAACAGGTGAAAGCAGAAAGAAAGAAGCCATTTGGGCGAATGCAGCCACTTCCCGTTCCCCAGTGGAAATGGGAAAATATCACCATGGACTTTGTGTATAAACTTCCTCGTACGCAAAGCGGATTTGACGGTGTCTGGGTGATTGTGGATCGACTTACTAAGTCAGCGCATTTCATTCCAGTGAGGGAGAAGTATCCTCTAAATAAATTGGCTAAGTTGTTCATTTCGAAGATTGTGAAGTATCATGGAGTTCCTGTGAATATTATTTCTGATCGAGACCCAAGATTTACTTCTAAGTTTTTGGTGGCTTTTCAGGAAGCTCTTGATACGAAATTGCTTTATAGCACTGCTTATCATCCTCAAACTGATGGGCAATCAGAAAGGACGATTCAGACGTTGGAGGATATGTTGAGATCTTCGGTGTTACAATTTGGTGATTCTTGGCACGATCGTCTGGACTTGATGGAATTTGCCTACAACAACAGTTTTCACTCGAGCATTAGTATGTCACCATTTGAGGCACTTTATGGTAAGGCGTGTCGTACGCCACTATGTTGGTCTGAAGTTGGCGAAAGGGTGTTAGAAGGCCCAGAGATTGTGGATGAGACAACTCAAAATATTCAGGTGATTAAGTCTAACCTGAAAGCAGCTCAAGACCGATAGAAGAGTCTAGCGGATCGGCATACTACGGACCGAGTGTATGATGTGGGTGATTTGGTGTTTCTGAAATTGTCACCTTGGAGAGGCGTGGTTCGATTTGGGAAAAGAGGAAAGCTAAGTCCAAGATATATTGGGCCTTATGTGATTATCGAAAGAGTTGGTGAAGTTGCCTACCGATTGGAGCTACCTCCGGAGCTATCTAAGGTCCATAATGTGTTCCACGTCTCTATGCTTCGACATTATATTTCTGATCCATCTCACGTGATCCCTCCTCAACCGTTAGAGATTAATCCGGATTTATCTTATGATGAGGAACCCGTCACGATTTTGGATTGGAAGGATAAGGATCTAAGGAACAAGACGGTGAGTTTGGTGAAAGTGTTGTGGCAGAATCATTCTGTGGAGGAAGCTACCTGGGAGACGGAAGATCGGATGAGAGAGATATACCCCAGGCTATTTTATGATTATTAAGTGGTTTACTTGGTTATGGGAATTTCGGGGACGAAATTCTATAAGGAGGGAAGATTGTCACAGCCCGTCCCGAGACTTTCACATTGAATGTATGAAATGACGGGAATGCCCTTGACGTGATTAAGGTGCGTATATATATGTGACATTAATTTGGTTCTCATATAAATTAATTTGGATATATGTGTATATTAGTATGTTAAAATTTATTTAAAGGATAGTTATGTGAATTGGGTTATTGTGAATTAGGGATAGTAAATGGAGGGTGAGGATTGAATTGGACAAAACACTCTCATTCTCTCTCCCTAACCCGTCACTCTCCCTCTCTCTCTCTCTCCTCCCTCTCGACGGTATCTCTCTCTAGACACCCATCTTGTACGGCCCACACCCAAATCCTTGCAAATCTCGACGGATCGAAGCAAATAAGGTATGTATCTTCATCCCTAAGTCCTTGTGAGTCGATTGGTACTAGTTTTAGGCCGTGAAACCTTCGATTTCACGTAGAATCCGAAATCACCATTTTTGGGTACTGTTCATGCAAACGTTAAATGTCGCGTTTCAGGGAATTCCAAGCTTGTAGTGAGCTTTAGGAGGTCCTAAGGAAGCTCGGGGACGTTCGTTGGACAGTTTTGGACATCGGGATCAAGGGTTTCAAAGTTGGCCGAAATCTTGGATTTGTCACGGTGAGATTTCTTAATTTTGAGACCCTAAAACTAGTCCAACGTGATAGTACTCTCTTAGGGCTTCAATTTGATATAAAATTTGAAGAAAATGGGTGAAAAACGAAGGAGATATGGAGGTTTGAAATTTGGCCGGAATCCGGTCGCCGGAAAAACCAGTCCGGCGAGCCCCGCGAGGAAGAAGGTGACGTGGCGCGCGTGGGGGGCGCGTGTCCCCGTGGCCTTGCTGGCGCGTGAGGGCGCGTGCGAGCTCCAAAAATATTTCTAAAAATTTCTCGACGCTCGTGACGTCGAGTAGGTCGATGTGGTATATTCATATGCCCAAATTGAGCATCGTATGAGAAGTTATTTCGAAATGTTGACGATGTACTTAAAAATAATGTTATTTTAGTTATTTCTCATATAGGTGACGAGTATCCCGAGGACGAGCGTATCCAGGGACGTCGCGGGGGCTACGACCCATCGACATACCAGTGAGTGGGCAGTTTTGATTTTGTATTTACCTATATACAATTGTTTCCCAGAAAATATACGTTTTATGAAGGTTTTGAATATAAATTGCCATGCATGAAAACATTGAAAGTTTGAGTTGATAATTGTTATATAAAAATATGCATGAATTGAAATATAATGCATACATACTGCATGGTGCTGTGGAGGCGCAGGTAAGTCAGGTGAGTCATTATGCATCGAATTATTTGACGTTGAAATGGTTAAACTCATAACCTGCACCCTAGGTGTTAGTGCTTATATTAGTATTCACCACACCGCACGCTCGTCTTGGATCCAAGTAGGTGGATGTCGTACAGACCATATGAGGGTTCCGACATGCCAGTCGTACAGACCATTAGAGGGGTTCCGATTGGTGGGTGACTTAGATTATGTGCACAGTTGATTGATGTGAGAAGCACTAGAGCGTAATTATACACTTGTCCTCGTACAGACTACCTTATGTAGTTCCGAGTGACGTGCAGAGTTAGACCGTACAGGTCACCGAGGTGACTCCGGTTGATGACGATATTGAGCTTTGGAATCAACCGTACAGGACCACTTTAGGGTCTCCGGTTGACTTATTTTCACCTGATTTATATTGATGCATGCATATTACTTGGCATATGATTTGGCATGGCATTTCTTTTTTAAAAAAAACGTTGAAAGAGTACGTTTTGAGTTTTGATGATATATACATATATATGTTATTATACTATTTTCTGGGAAAGTATACAGGTTTTACGGTGAGGGGATAGAAATGATTTTTAATGAAATGTTTTTAGAAAAATCTTGATTTTGCTGACCCACTCATTTTGTTTTGCGCCCCTCCAGGTTCTAGTTAACGGTTGGTGGCTCTCGAGGTCTTTTCCGGCATCCTGACAGACCCTTGCCATGTAGGACTCACCCGAGGGTGAAGTACCTTTATTTTAGTTGTACTTGACTGCACTAAAACCTACGCTCTGGATTTGTGTATTATCTTAACTTTCCTATTACTTTAGTAGGTTGTTCATCTAGAGAATGTTTTAAATTCCTTCGTATTTTGTATTATCATGCTTCCGTGTCGCACTGTTGGTTACATCACGCTCACGTGACGGCCAGCACGCCTTGGTCCTCTGGATCGGGGTGTGTCACACACACACACACACACACACACACACACACACACACACACATATATATATATATATACATATATACGTTCAAATGTATATAGTACTACCACAAGCTCAATATATATATATATATATGTACGTATGTCACAGCCCGTCCCGAAGGTACATTTGGCGGGAATGTAAAATGACATAATTACCCTTGACGGGTACTAAGGTGTGTGTATGTGACATTATTTGGACTAAATTCATATATTTCAAGCTTTTGGAAAAATAAGTTAAGTTGGATTAAAATTGGTTGTATTTTGTGTGTGGTTAGGGATTGCTTTGGACCACACAACCTGTCAACCTCTCTCTCTCCTTCCCCCGTGCTCTCTCTCTCCTTCCTCACGACACTCTCAGTCTCTCACTCTCTCTCCCTCTCGACTTGTACGGACGAAGCCCAAAACCCTCGAACTTCCACGGATCGAAGCTAATAAGGTATGGTTCTTCATCCTTTTGACGTTCTGAGTTGAATGGTACTAGTTTTAGGAAGTGAAACCCTCAGAATCGTCGTGAAACCCTAACCCCGAAAATGTGCACTGTTCATGCACACGTAAAATCTTGCAATTCAGGGAATTTCAAGCTCACAGTGAGCTTAAGGAGATCCTCACGAGCTTCGGGGTACTTCATTGGTAGAGTTTGGACGTCGGAGTACGGAGATCGGAGCTTTTCAAATTTGGCCGGATTATCGAGCTTTCTCAGGTAAAATCTAGTAGATTTTAGACCTTGAAACTAGCTTATCGTGATTCTTCTTGTTGAGGGCTTCAAATTGATATAAAATTCGAAGAAAATGGTTGAGGAACAAGGGAGAACAAGGCAATTGAAAATTGCCCAGTTTTCCGGCCACCGGAAAACACAGTCCAGCGAGCTCACGAGGAAGAAGACGCGCGTGGGCGCGCGTGTACCCGTGCCTGTCCTGGCTCGTGGGGGCGCGTGCCATGTCAAAAAAAATTTCTAAAAATTTGTCGACGTTCGTGACGTCGAGTAGGTCACTGTGGTATATTCATATACCCAAATTGAGCACCGTATGAGAAGTTATTACGAATTGTTGGTTATATGCTTTAAAATAACGTTTTTATAGTTATTTCGCATATAGGTGATACCTATCCCGAGGACGAGCGCATCCAGGGACGTCACGGGGGCTACGACCCTTCGACTTATCAGTGAGTGGGCAGTACTTTCTATTTATACCTATATGCTATTTAAAATTCCCAGAAATTGAGTTTTAATGAAAGTATATTTCTAAACTGCCATGCATGCATGATATAAATGATATGCATGATATAAATGATATGAATGATATGAATTGATAATTGATGCATATATATATGTGAATTGGTGCTGTGGACACACAGGTAAGTATCAGGTGAGTTTTATGTTATTTATGTACATTGTTGATGATGTGTATTATGTTGATAACTCATAACATGCAATCATGGTGTTAGTGCTTATATTATTCACCTCGCACCGCACGCTCACCTTGGATCCAAGTAGGTGCATGTCGTACAGACCATGTGAGGGTTCCGACATGTCGAACAGACCATGAGAGGGTTCCGACTAATAGGTGACCTTAGATTGTGTACACAGATGATTGATGAGAGAAGCACTAAAGCGTATTATTACACCATTCATGTCATACAGACTACTTCAGGTAGTTCCGACTTATCTGCAGTGTAGTGCCGTACAGGTCACCGAGGTGACTCCGGTTGGATTGGATGTTGAGCTATAGAATTAACCGTACAGGACCAACTACAGGGTCTCCGGTTAATTCACCATTTCACCTGTTACATTGATGCATCATTCATCCTGTTTTTGAAAGTTTTTAACATGGCATACTTTCTGGTTTTAAGAAAGATTGATGATTTTGAGATTTATGAAAAATATTATGCTATTATGCTATTTTCTAGGAAAGTATACAGGTTTTACAGCGAGGGGTTAGAAATGTTTTAAATGAAAGGTTTTCGAAAAGTTTTGCTTTACTGACCCACTCAATTTTGTTTTGCGCCCCTCCAGGTTCTAGTTAGCAGTTGGTGGCTCACGAGGTTTCGCTTCGGCATTCTGACAGACTTCCCTAATGTAGGACTCACCTGCGGGTGTTGTACTTTAATTATAGTCCTACTTGACTGCACCTATTGCTTAAGCTCTGTTTATGTGTGCACTCACACTTTAACTCACTCTAGCATGCTATTTGGTTATTCTTGCTAGTAGTTGGTTTTTATTCTTTCGTAATTCTCTTATATTTGCTTCCGCACCGCACTTATGGTTACGTCACGCTCACGTGACGGCCAGCATGCCTTGATTCTAGGATCGGGGTGTGTCAACGTACATATGTATGCACATTACTACATATATGATCAAACATATTATACTAATTAATCTACCTATATGTAAATTTATGATGAGCAAATAACATATATTTTGTAGGTATATTATTTTGTATGTATCATCATATATATTGGGCACATTTTATTCTTATATGTACAAAATAATAGGTAAAATATTATTGAATAAAATAATAATATTTTTTTATGTAGGTACATTATTTTGCATACATTGGGTTTGCTTCATTATGTAGGTAAATGATTTTGCATGTATTTTACATACAGTGGGGAAATTATTTTCCTTTTTTTAAGCAATCTAACATTTTAAAATTCGAATAGTAGGTGCACTGAATCAAATTACATTTTTTGTAGGTACATTATTTTGCATACATTGGGTTTGCTTTATTATGTAGGTAAATTATTTTGCATGTATTTTACATACAGTGGGGAAATTATTTTGCTTTTTTTAAGCAATCTAACATTTTAAAATTTGAATAGTAGGTGCACTGAATCAAATAACATTTTTTGTAGGTAAATTATTTTGCATGAATTTTTACGTATACCAGGCATTTATTTTATTTTTTATTTTTGTTATATATATGTGTGTGAAATAATTTACCTACATTTATATGTAAAATATAATTTGTTCACTTAACTAAGCATGTATTATTACATATATTAGGCATGTTTTGTTGTTATTATATATTAGGCAATAAATTTATTATTTATTATTTTCATAAAATCATTAATTCTCCCTTACAATCTATATGGAACTAATTGTGTACATCAAACATTCAAATAGGGGTGTTTTGGGCATTGAAATTTTTTAAACGTGTAAAGTCAAATATAATTAATGAATTTGCTGATGTGGAATCTAGTTAATGAGCTTTATTTGAGTAAAAAACTTATGACGGGTTTTATGTGGAGAAAATTAAATTTCAGAGGCTAAAGTCATATTTTCAGTTATTAGGGTTCTTATTATTGAATTTCTTGTGTTATTTTCATATTTTCTAATATTGCTCCAACACTTGTTGCAGTTGACCAAGTATTTTCGGGTCACGCCCTTCAGTTTTGGGTGCAGAGCAACATAAAATGTTGTGGTTGCTCCCTGTGGAAGTGAAACGTACCATTTAGAAAATGCAGTGTGCAAAATATACAGTCAGTTAATTACTGCCTTTTAACCGTTTAACTCCTCTGTTAAAGAAAACAGTAATTCATTAATTAATTACCTGAGGTACATTCTTCCACATCCAAAAGGCGAAGAACTTCAAAGTTTCTACGTTAAAAAAGATCGATGATGGAAATTAAATAAAGGCATAATTCATTTTGCATGGGAATTTCAAATCTATGAGGTTTTCTCAAATATATAATTCTGCACTCTATACATGAAAATATAAAGAGAAAAAATACATTTCAGAGAAGTGCCAAGAACGTCATGATATATATACATAGAACCCTACATACATAATGTATGTGTGTGTGTGTACACACACACACATATCACTAGTACAAAAAACAGTTTGCGCGACGCAAGTCCTTCGTCGCGCAAGGTCAAAAAAAGTCACCAAAAATTAGCCCAACGAAACCTTCGTCGCGCACCAACCATCGCGCCAAGGCAGTGAAACCAGGGTTTGCGTGACGTAGGTTATATGTCGCGCAAAATGTCTTTACGCGACATAGGTTACTTCTTTGTCACGCAAACCCTTATTTATTTATTTATTTTTTTTTTGGCAAAAATATTTTTTATTTAATTTTTAATAAATATTGTAATTAAATTCTAAACAATAATTAATAAACCAAGAAAAAGTATTTAATTATAAAATATATGAAAATGTACATACAAGATGTCCGAACAAAAAAAAAAAAACTACAAGAAGTAGTCTTCTAGGTTTGATACATCAAACTATTGGGTATCGGCAGGGCGAAATGGCTGGGAGGTCGAAGGTGTGACTAGAAAAATACAAAAACTAAATTACAAAGGTTTCCAGTTGCAGTTTTTCTATCAGCAGATCGAGTGTAAGTTTTCTAAAATCTTTAACCAAGCAAAAGTTTCGATAATATCTCTCCCATGGTGGATGTGTCACCTTCATTATCCCATCTCCACACCAGATTCCAGGACTGCAGCATCTAGCACTACTTCTTTTTCGCAATCTCGTAGACATTTTCATCAACTGTACCCTTAGTGACTAGCCTGTAAAGGACATGACAGGTTATAATCCTACAATTTTCTATTCAAGTTTATGACTCAAACCAATACCACATTATAAAAGCAGGGAAGAAAGGGTGGGGTTTAAACCTGAAAGGTGCTTCTCTCAGATTGGTTAGTACAGGTGAGGAGGGAGATTAGGAAATTAAGGAGGGGCAAACCTGTATATGGTAACAGGCTTCACTTGGCCGATGCGATGACAATGATCTTCTGCCTGTCGATCAATTTGCGGGTTGAAATCCATATCATGAATAACTACGGTATCAGCTCCAACCAAGTTCAAACCCTGGCCTCCAGCTCTTGTGGACAGCTAGCAAGCAAGTATAGAAGTGTCATTATTGAATGTATCAACTATCGTCTGTCTTTCTGTCACCTGAGTGCTGACATTCGGAAGATACGGGTTAACAGACAAGAAACACAACTTACAACAGATGAGGTAACAATTCAATTAACCACAATCAACAAGTGGAACTGAGCAAGCCAGATTATAAAACAGATATACCATGTGGCAGGGCACATTTTCTTATGATAAGAACAATCTGTAAATGTAATAAAAGTACACCAGTACCTTCCATCAAGTCGTCTGTATGTAACACAAAGTCCACTCCAAAATATCAAGCATTGACGTCCACTGGTTGAAAATCAGAACACGATGCCCAGCTAGCTTCAGTGAAGGAAGAAGTTCAGCCAATGCCTAATATCATCAAGAAAACTCTCCTCAGTTTTGAGCAGAGAGTATCATATGACAACTCTCTCCAAATTTTGACTCAGACCAATTGGTTAGTGAAGTTATTAAAGTAGCATTATACCTGAGATTTTGAAGAAAGCAATGCATATTTGTCTGGAAGCAATCCTTTCTTATCAGAGACACCATAATACAGCAAAAGCTGCACATAGAGAGAGAGAGAGCATACACAATATCAACATACAATATGTAATCTGCTACACACATACACAGGCACACGAACACTGTATGCCCCAGATAATCAAATCGTTCCAAAACATTGATAGTAATGCATCAAAATTTGAAAGACAAATTCATTTTCAAGAAGTTGAGAAAATACCCGATGGATAGAGAAGTCACTATAATTCTTAAGTTCCCCTTACTTTTTCTAAGGTAACTTTCTGGCAAAACGAACAACAATCCTCATCATTGTAAGGATGATTTGCAATCTAGAGAATGAGAAAAGAAAAAAAGAACAATAAGCAAACATATATACAATCTGAACACAAAACTGGGATATCAAAAACATAGACCAAAGCTCCTACAACAGAAACACACAAGTCAATGAGTCATTTAACAACAAAACTAGAATCTATAAAAATTAATAAAAGTTGTTTCTAGTCAAGGAACTTAATCTAAAATTTGTGGCGGTCCATTTGAACTGGAGTTGTTTTTTTGAAATGCTAGTTCGGTTATTCTCTTCACAGCTGCCGGGGGAAACCATTGTTTCAATAAAATTGAGGCCTTATCCATATCATTATCCATTGCAGCCATAATATCCTCAATCAAGAAATCATCAGCCCAAGGGTAAAATCCATGATCTTCTTCATGAAAGATGTATTATCTTCCACGGAAGTGTACTGTTTCCCACTGGAATCGCCATCTAATAATGGCCTTTTCCCAACCCTATTCTCTGCCAAAGTTGGGCAACCTACAGATGGGAGGTGTAGAGTTGAAAAGGGCCTGCCCAGAAGGTCATTATTCCTCGGTACGTTTTCACAAGGATGTAGAGAAGTTAGATTTGTCAGTATAGGTGGGAAAGGATCCTTGTCAACTTGAGGCTCAAGGCCTTGTTTCTGGCGCTGTTTGAGGTCAAAGGCAGCCCAACCACCAGACTTAGCTTAATCCCTTGACATCCACCTAATGAACATATATAAAACTGACCAAAAACAAAAACAAAAAGAATATAAGCAACAGTCATCACAAACCAAGTAACAGCATGATGTAAAAAGCTAGCATGATGTACAGGTTACTTTGCTAGTAAGACAAATCCGTAACTTGCACCGAACATACAAAGAAACTGGAGATATCAGATCCAAAAGCTAGCATGAAAGTGATTACAGAGCTCGAAATTTAACAACCTCAAATTCTTGTTCATCTCACTATACAATCAAAATTCTGGAATACGAAGTATAAAACAAATACTTGTATGAAAAAACCGCAAATGGTTGTCTAGAATTCCAAAAGTCCTATATAGAAAATAAGAATTTCAAGCGCAAAAGAAAAATAAAAAATAAATTAACCGAGAGATGAAACCCATGAATTGGAACATCAAAAAAGTACCTTCCTTTATGTATAAATATGAAATCCGAGAACTGGGTGTTATCTGGGAAGAACACACCAAGGCGTTAATCGATCCGACGGCTGATACTTCGAAAGGATTGCAGGAGATACGACGACTTTCTTGGCTGATTCCCGCGGTCCAATTTCGTATCTCATATCCATAAACCTAATTGAGATTTGCAGAAATACAATCCCACAAGGATAGAGAGAGATTCTTCAAGCTGAAAATGCTTTTCTAGTCTTCCTCTCTCAAAGCTATCGAAGAGAGAGAGAGAGAGAGAGCGCGAAGGGGGTAAAAGCGGCGGAAGAACTACGAAAGGCACAAAGAAAGTTTCTTTTTAGATTTTAGTTTCCGCCGGCAGTTCCAGTACAAAATCAATAGTAATCCAAGGAACTTAATCAAGAAACATATGAAATTATTAATTGATTTCAATTCTTAGTTGTTTCTAGTCTTACCTTGGTCAGATTGCAATGTGCAAATACCATTTCTTTTTAAACCTCGTCTGTTGGAGTATGTGGCCAAGTGGTCAACACCTTTCACATCAAAACAATTCAAAAGAAAAAGTGGACAACATCCTTCCATGTTTTGGGGAGGAAAACATGGAACTTGTCTAAAGTTTTTGTTTTTTATTTGGTCCATGTGAGAAGTCACGGGGTGACTTAGAGTTTTATTTGGCAGCAATTGCTGCTTTGGAAATAAAAAGAAGAAAAAAAGAGAGCAGAAAAATTAGAGAGCCGAAGAGAAGAGAGGGAGAGAAAGAAGGTACTGCTGCAGTACCATTTTCAGAGAATGAGTTGTTGTTCCTTTCATTGGATAGTTCTCACTCCATCAAAGTGTTATTGTTGTAATAGCTTTGAGCTTTGTATAGAGAAGAAATTAATCACTATATTTCTTTCTCTATTTGTTTCTTTAGAGTGTGAGAGTTATTGGGTGTATTAGGTTATTTGGGTTGTGAGATTGCCAACACTTTGTAAACTCCCACTTGGTTGATAGTGGATTCTTGGGTGAGCTCCTACTGCTCCGAGGACGTACTCCAGTTACACTGACTGTTGAGGAACCTCGTTAAAATCTTGGTGTCTTTAATATTTTGTTCTTGCATTTTCAATTGATAAATTTCCTGTGGGTTAGCTTGAGTTGGTTCCAACGGGTTTGGTGCTATCCTAGAACAACAATTGGTATCAGAGCACTAGTTGCTCTTGGGTACTGTCTAGTTGCCAAAGATGTCAGACGGGCAAGATGAGAATCCTTTTGTAAGCACCTCCGGGTTTGCAAGAACTACGGTGCAAAATGCAAAGTTCGAAGTTGAAAAGTTTGATGGCACAAACAACTTCGGGATGTGGCAATGTGAGGTCAAAGATGTGTTGGCTCAACAAGATCTACTTGCCGCTTTGGGAGAGAAGCCGGAAGCTATGTCGAAGCCGGAATGGGAGAAATTAAATTTGTGGGCTTGCTCTTCAATTCGGTTGTGCCTTGCAAAAACTCAGAAGTATTTTGTGATGCGGGAGACGGTAGCAAGTGTGTTGTGGCAAAAATTGGAAGACAAGTATATGACGAAGAGTGCAGAGAACCGGCTACACTTGAAGAAAAAGCTCTACCGCTTTCAATACAAAGAAGGTACAAAAATGATTAGACACCTTGATGCTTTTAATAAGTTGATTGCCGACTTGTTAAATTTAGATGAGGATATTAAGGATGAAGATAAGGCCTTAATATTGTTGAATTCCTTGCCGGACTCTTATGAGCATTTTGTTACCACTATTATGCATGGTAAAGAAACTGTGAAATTTGAAGATGTGTCAAATGCCTTGATGAATTATGAAATGAGGCATAGAGATAAAAACCATGATAGTACCTCTGAAGCTTTATTTGTTAGAGGTAGATCATCGGAGAGAATATCATCTTCTAGTAGGAAAAAATCACAGTCTCGACCTAGAGGAAACTCTAAAGGTAGAAAACCTTTGGAAAGGGATGAATGTGCCTTTTGTCGTAATAAGGGTCATTGGAAGAAAGATTGTCCTAAATTGAAGACCAAAGGCAAAGAAAGTTCTGAAGCTAATGTTGCTGAGGTTGAAACGGATTTTTCTGATTTTGCTTTAACCACTTCCTCATCATTTGATTGTGCTACTAAGTGGGTGTTGGATACGGATTGTACTCATCATATGACTCCTCACAAGGATTGGTTTTCAAGCTTGAAAGAGTTTGATGGTGGCGTTGTGTTCATGGGAGATGACAATCCTTGCACAACAAAAGGGATTGGTACAGTTCGTTTGAAGTTGCATGATGGCATGGTTAAAGAATTGACAGGTGTTCGGTATGTACCGAATTTGAAGAAAAATCTTATTTCTTTGGGTACTTTGGAATCCAAGGGCTTCAGGTTTCATTCAGATGGACAGACATTGAAAGTTACTTATGGTGCACTTGTTGTGATGAAAGCTCCTCGATGTGGCCATTTGTATTTATTGCAGGGAAGCACTGTGACAGGTGAAGCAAATGTAGTCTCTGAAAATATGGGCACATCTGATTCAGATACTACTAGACTATGGCATATGAGATTAGGCCATGCCGGTGAGAAAGCTCTACAAGGGCTTGTGAAACAAGGTCTTTTAAAAGGTGCCACGACTTGTAAGCTTGATTTCTGCGAGCATTGTGTCTTGGGGAAGCAAACTAGAGTGAAGTTTGGTACTGCTGTACATCAGACGAATGGCATTCTTGATTATGTGCATTCGGATGTTTGGGGTTCTACAAAGACTCCCTCTTTGAGTAGTAGACATTGGTTCGTGACCTTTGTTGATGATTATTCAAGAAGGTCTTGGGTCTACACTATGAAGCACAAGAGTGAGGTGTTAAGCATTTTCTTGGGTTGGAAGAAAATGGTTGAGAACCAGACTGGGAGAAAGATTAAGATTTTGAGATCGGATAATGGTGGTGAATACACATCCGATCCTTTCTTTAAAGTTTGCAAAGATGAAGGAATTGTGAGACGTTTCAGTGTTCGGGGAACTCCACAACAAAATGGAGTTGCAGAAAGATTGAATCGAACCTTGCTTGAGAAGGTTAGATGTATGTTGTCTCAGTCGGGTTTGAGCAAGTCATTTTGGGCAGAGGCAGTTAATTATGCATGTCACATCATCAACCGGTTACCCTCAGCTGCTATTCAGGGTAAGACACCAATTGAGGTATGGACTGGAAAACCTTCTTCTGATTATGACTATATCCGTATTTTTGGTTCACCTGCTTATTTTCATGTGACTGAAAATAAACTTGATCCTAGAGCCAAAAAGGCTATCTTTCTTGGTTTTAGTAGTGGTGTCAAAGGTTACAGGTTGTGGTGTCCAGAGATGAAGAAACTTGTAATCAGTAGAGATGTGACATTTGATGAAGAAAGTATGTACAAAGTCTCTGAGAAGAATGTGAAAGATGTCCAACAGGTGGAGCTTGAGAAAGTTGCCTCTAGTACTTCAAATCCTATTTCCGCTGATGTCGAAGCCACTATAAGTGAAGAAGTTGGAGACCATGAGGATGTTGAAGAAGTTGAACTTGAAGATTCTATTCAAGTTGAAGAGCAAGTTTCACCTCAAGAGTCTATTGCCAAAAACAGAGGAAAGAGACAAATTACCAAGCCAGCTCGGTATAGTGACTATGTTGCTTTTGCTCTTCCTATTATCACTGAAGAGATTCCATCCAATTTCGAGGAAGCCATTGAGAGTGAGGAGAAGAATAGGTGGTGCAATGCCATGGGTGATGAGATGAATTCTCTCTTGAAGAACAAGACTTGGGAGTTAGCTAAATTGCCTAAGGGCAAGAAAGCTATCGGTTGCAAATGGGTGTATGCCAAGAAGGAAGATGCTGATGAGAAAAGCAATGTGAGATTCAAAGCAAGATTAGTTGCTAAAGGGTATGCACAAAAGGAGGGCATTGACTACAATGAAATCTTTTCTCCGGTTGTGAAACACTCCTCAATTCGCATTATGTTAGCTCTTGTTGCACAGTATGATCTTGAGCTTGTGCAACTTGATGTGAAAACGGCTTTCCTACATGGTGATTTGAATGAAGAGATTTATATGTGTCAACCGGATGGGTATATAGTGAAAGGGAAGGAGAACTTGTTTTGCAAATTGAAGAAATCACTATATGGCTTGAAGCAATCTCCAAGGCAATGGTATTTGAGGTTTGATAAATTTATGAGAGGCCAAAATTATTCTAGAAGTCAATATGATCATTGTGTGTACTTCAAGAAGTTGCAAGATGGGTCTTTCATTTATTTGTTGATATATGTTGATGATATGTTGATTGCCTCAAAGAATGTTGAAGAGATTGAAAAATTGAAGAAGCAAATGAAGAATGAGTTTGAGATGAAGAATCTTGGTGAAGCGAAGAAGATCCTTGGCATGGAGATCACTAGAGATAGAAAGAAGGGTTTGGTCAGTTTGAATCAAAGACAATACCTTGAGAAGTTGATTCGGAAGTTTGGAGTTCATGATTCAACCAAACCGGTTAGTACCCCTTTGGCTCCTCATTTTAAATTGAGTTCTCTACAGTGTCCTAAAAATGATAAAGAGAAGCTGCAAATGAAAAATATACCATATGCAAATTTGGTTGGTAGTTTGATGTATGCAATGGTATGCTCTAGACCGGATATTGCTCATGCAGTTGGCATGGTGAGTCGATATATGCATAATCCAGGTAAAGAGCACTGGCAAGCAGCTAAGTGGATATTGAGATATCTCCATGGTACTCGAGATGTTGGTTTATGCTTTGAGAGGGATGACTCTGGTATTGGTCATTTTGCAGTTGGTTATGTTGATTCAGATTATGCAGGTGATCTGGATGGAAGGAAGTCTACTACAGGCTATGTGTTTACTATGGCTAAAGGACCAGTTTGTTGGAGGTCCATTTTGCAGTCGTCTGTTGCCTTGTCTACTACAGAGGCTGAATATATGGCAGTTGCTGAAGCTATAAAGGAGGCCATTTGGATACATGGGCTGATTAGAGATTTGGGGGTTGATCAGAAGCAGGTGGAGGTACATTGTGATAGTCAGAGTGCCATTTATTTGGCTAAGTATCAGGTTCATCATGCGAGGACCAAGCACATAGATGTGTGTTATCACTTTGTTCGTGAAATTGTTGGTGAAGGGGAAATCATTCTCCAGAAGATTCCAACTAAAGACAACCCCGCTGATATGTTGACTAAGGTTGTTGGTGTAGCCAAGTTTGTTCACTGTTTGAACTTGGCTCACATTATGCCTATATAAAGAATGCGTTGAGCAGTAGGAGTTTTGGAGCATTTGGCTCGGCATGAGTTGTTCTCTTGCTAGTGTTTGGGAGTGTTTTTGTGTTGGTTGGCTTATCATGGTGATTTCGGAACTTGGCCAAGGTGGAGATTGTTGGAGTATGTGGCCAAGTGGCCAACACCTTTCACATCAAAACAATTCAAAAGAAAAAGTGGACAACATCCTTCCTTGTTTTGGGGAGGAAAACATGGAACTTGTCTAAAGTTTTTGTTTTTTATTTGGTCCATGTGAGAAGTCACGGGGTGACTTAGAGTTTTATTTGGCAGCAATTGTTGCTTTGGAAATAAAAAGAAGAAAAAAAGAGAGCAGAAAAATTAGATAGTCGAAGAGAAGAGAGGGAGAGAAAGAAGGTACTGCTGCAGTACCATTTTCAGAGAAGGAGTTGTTGTTCCTTTCATTGGATAGTTCTCACTCCATCAAAGTGTTATTGTTGTAATAGCTTTGAGCTTTGTATAGAGAAGAAATTAATCACTATATTTCTTTCTCTATTTGTTTCTTTAGAGTGTGAGAGTTATTGGGTGTATTGGGTTATTTGGGTTGTGAGATTGCCAACACTTTGTAAACTCCCATTTGGTTGATAGTGGATTCTTGGGTGAGCTCCTACTGCTCCGAGGACGTACTCCAGTTACACTGACTGTTGAGGAACCTCGTTAAAATCTTGGTGTCTTTAATATTTTGTTCTTGCATTTTCAATTGATAAATTTCCTGTGAGTTAGCTTGAGTTGGTTCCAACGGGTTTGGTGCTATCCTAGAACAACATCGTCTGTGTTGTCGTCCTCCAGTTCGTGTTTAATCTCGACGCAATCGGAATCGGAGTCCTCGTCGACGTGGGAGAGCTGTTGAGGCTTGGAGGCTGATCGGAAGGCGAGGAGGAAGGCTACGGGAGATGATGAGGAGAGGATGAGAAGGAATGATGAGGAGGAGGCTGGCTGGATGCAGTCGGGAGGAAGGCTACGCGAGACGGAGTGAGAGAGAGAGGGCGAGATCAGGTAGTCAGATGAGGGGGAATGACTCTTTTCCATTTTGTCCAGAGTAATTTGGGAAAATTCAAAATAAGCGCCAATTTTTAACAATTGGACCGTTACAATTTTAAAAACTTGCGCGACGCAGGTGTACAATCTGAAGTTTGCGCAACGATCTCATTGTGGCGTTGAGCAAGTTATATATATTTTTTTTTAAATTATTATAAAATTTGCTGAAAATGTGAATTTACTCCTTTTAAATTCAATTTTTTTTTTTTACATAAAACCCACAATAATATATTTTTCTAACAAAAACATGATCCGTACTACAATAATAAATTTAAAGCTATTTAATAAATATACATACCATTCAATTTTTTAAGTATTATACATACAAAATAAATAAACTTAAAGCTACTTAATAAATATATATATCATTGAACTTGATGGGATACGCATTCTACGAAATTAGTTTCAACGATCCAACCGTCAAACATGTTTGTATATATTTCAAGATCGCATACACCAAAAATCGCAAAAAACAAACATTCAAAGATCATGTAATGGGACAAAGCTTTTCGACGGTTATAAACGAATAATCACGATTTAACGGTTATTTTAACTCCGATTTTGATGATTTTTTACAGCTACACTCCTTGACCTTATATGAATACAATGGATGAATTCTATCTTCAATTTAAAATACTTACATTAGTGGATTATACTTAATGAAAATATAAATAAACTCTAGGTGTTAGTGAATCTATTGTTTTGATGGGATACGCATTCTACGAAACTAGTTTCAACGATCCAACAATCAAACATGTTTGTATATACTTCGAGATCGCATATGTCAAAAATCGCAAAAAACAAACATTCAGAGATCAAGTAACAAGACAAAACTTTTCGACGGTTATAAATGAATAATCACGATTTAGCGGTTATTTTAACTCCGATTTTGATGATTTTCTACAGCCACACTCCTTGACCCTATATGAATACAATGAATGAATTCGATCTTCAATTTAAAATATTTACACGAATGGATACCACAAAATCTTATGTTATACTTAATGAAAATATAAATAAACTCTTAAGTGTTAGTGAATCTATTGTTTTGATTGGATACACATTCTACGAAACTAGTTTCAATGATCCAACAATTAAACATGTTTGTATATACTTCGAGATCACATACGCCAAAAATCGCAAAAAACAAACATTTAGAGATCAAGTAAAGGGACAAAACTTTTCGACAGTTATAAACGAAATATCACGATTTAACAGTTATTTTAACTCCGATTTTGATGATTTTTTACAGCTACACTCCTTGACCCTATATGAATACAATGAATGAACTCGATCTTCAATTTAAAATATTTACACTAGTGATCTTATGTTATACTTAATGAAAGTACAAATAAACTCTTTAGTGTTAGTGAATGATTGTTTTGATGGGATACACATTCTACGAAACAAATTTCAACGATCCAACTGTCAAACTTGTTTATATATGCTTCGAGATTGCATATGCCAAAAATCGCAAAAAACAAACATTCAGAGATCAAGTAACGGGACAAAACTTTTTGATGGTTATAAATGAAAAATCACGATTTAACGGTTATTTTAACTCTGATTTTGATGATTTTTTACAGCTACACTCTTTGATCCTATATGAATACAATGAACTAACTCGATAGTCAATTTAAAATATTTACACTAGTGGATATGTTATACTTAATGAAAGTACAAATAAACTCTTAAGTGTTAGTGAATCTATTATTTTGATGGGATACTCATTCTACGAAACTACTTTCAACGATCCAACCATCAAACTTATTTGTATATGCTTCGAGATCGCATACACCAAAAATCGCAAAAAACAAACATTCAAAGATCAAGTAACGAGACAAAAATTATCAACGGTTATAAACAAAAAATCACAATTTAACGGTTGTTTTAACTCTGATTTTGATGATTTTTTACAGCTACACTCCTTGATCCTATATAAATACAATGAACTAATTCGATTGTCAATTTAAAATATTTACACTAGTAGATACCACAAAATCTTATGTTATACTTAATGAAAGTATAAATAAACTCTTAAGTGTTTGTGAATTTGTCATTTTAATGGGGTACGCATTATACGAAACTAATTTCAACAATCTAACTATCAAACTTGTTTGTATACGCTTCGAGATCGCATATGCAAAAAATTGCAAAAAACAAACATTCAAAGATCAAGTAACGGGACAAAACTTTTCAACGGTTATAAACGAAAAATCACGATTTAACGATTATTTTAACTTCGATTTTGATGATTTTTGACAGCTACACTCCTTTATCCAATATGAATACAATGAACTAATTCGATCGTCAATTAAAATATTTATACTAGCCACTTTGCTCACTTGATACCTAGGAGCCTGATGTATCAAACCTAGAAGACTACTTGTTTTAGTATTTTCTTTTTTGTTTGGACATCTTGTATGTACATTTTCATATATTTTATAATTAAATACTTTTTCTTGGTTTATTAATTATTGTTTAGAATTTAATTACAATATTTATTAAAAATTAAATAAAAAATATTTTTGCCAAAAAAAAAAAAAAATGTTTGCTTGACGAAAAACGGCGCTAATAACATGTTGCCACATTCTCCTCCCATTTATGTGCTTCACGAGCAGCCCCAAAGCCTGAAGCTTTACTTTGGTGACGTGACTGCAACAAATAAAGATGCAAAAGATGGAGAGACTGGGAATAAACTATTTGAACAAAAATCTCAAGTTTTAATCGATATCAACCAAAGTATGAAGATAACACGTTGTTCGGACCTTAACCTTTCTCGGCCGGAGCCGAAAGGAAAATAAT
Source organism: Malus fusca (assembly GCA_035220775.1). Lineage (NCBI taxonomy): Eukaryota > Viridiplantae > Streptophyta > Magnoliopsida > Rosales > Rosaceae > Malus > Malus fusca. The sequence continues at coordinate 21,488,095 of CM069070.1, forward strand.
TCAGGCCAAGGGGTAATGTGTTAGTCCAAAACATTAAAAGTCCAAAGCCAATTTGTGAAAGTTCTACGAAGGCTTGGTGGCCCAATTTGAGTAAGTCCATACCAATTCTCAAGGACAAAAAAGTTCAATCAAGATCTAAGCTATGTTTGAGTTAGGGTTTCCAAATTCTAAGAGATGTTTAAGTTAGCAAGAAATGTCATTTTCCAAATTCTAAAAGATTGAGCTTAAGTTAGCAAGAAATGTCATTTGGAAATTCCACCAACATATATTTGTTCATTATCATGAAGTGTTTTTCTAATATCTCATTTTTAATGATTTGTAGTGTATTTATTCTTCACTAGCCTAAATTCCTTCCCTCACCCAAACATAGCCTAGTTCTTCTCGGCAAGAAAGTTGCCGGGATAAAAATGTTTCCTTCTAAAAATCTATATGTTAGAGTAGCATTGGATTAAGTTTGGTAACCAAACCGAGCACCCCAAACCAACGACTGAAAACTATAGGGAATGGCAAAAATGACACCAACTCTGACAATGACCATGTTAGTTATCAATTTTTCTATCAGTTCGGGCATTAAGGCGATAAGCTCTGACAATTTTGACGACATATCTATAGTGGATGGAGCAAATCGATAGGAGGTGATGGGGTTTCAAAGTGGTAGTGGCATGCTAAGCAAGTCTAAGGTGGTGGTTCTAGAGACATAAATTGACACATTTAATAGGAGAATGACACATGGGCCATATGCTCAATATGACGGTTTTACCCTTGACATCTTGAATAGACCATAAAATTACCCTAAAGGAATAAGACCAGTCTGTCTAAGGTAATTGAGCTTTATGCCACAAAGGGACATGGGCTCTCCGGGCTACGTATAATATGTGGTCATCAGGTTATTATCGGTCCAATGGTGGCAAGGCACTGATTCTCCGAATCTCCCCTTAGTTGTCTGGTGCACTTGTGCTCTCACCAACATAGATCTTCAACATAGATCTCCCAGTTGCATGCTAGGGTTTCTTCCCTATACATAGCCAAGTCAATTAGAGAAAACTGTAATCGCCACTCTCTACTTAGAACTCTCTCAATTATCTTTTCTCTTTACTATTTTCTGACTTAGGCATCAAAGACCCTTTGGAGGATATTCTCTCATATTTTCAGGGTGTTCGTCAATTAGGCTAACGGTGTTTGTTCTCTTATAGGTGAAACTTTGTCAAATCAACTGTATACAAAAATTGAGTTATAGTTAACTCATGCATATAGATCTAAGCAAAGAAAGTAAATTCTAAAATCTTTCTTAAGTGTTCTTCGTTTATTGATCTACTTCACATCGAACAACCATGGTGGATACACAAAGAATCGCAAGCAAAACTAAAAACGACCAGTCCTCGCAATCTGGATTGCCATGGAGTTTCTGAGGCCTCATAATGTAAAGCTTTCAACTGCGCATACTTCTCGAATATGCTAATTTCAAAGAACTAAAATAATTCCAAGAAAATCAGCTTGAGATCAAAGAGCTCGCTCAAATTCAAGAAACTCAACATGCATTTATACGCATTTGTAGAACACTGAGCAGACACACATCTCATCGCGCAGAGCACCTCTTTAACCAATACCAGGATTGGAAATTTGAAGCCTAAGGATATGTAGATTGGATGAAGTTTTATCTTCCTCTCTGATTTGCATGGCAAACTATCGATGTGTGAAATCTAGTTTTATTGTTTGGCTTCCCTTGTCAAATGTTGTAAATTGTACCACACATTAGTTAGTTTTAAGGTTATAATTGCTTCTCTGGGATTATGCTGCTGGAAATATCACTTCAATAGCTCAAATTCTATTGTCAAAGATTTGTTCATATATATGCATTTCATGCCATTATTTCCAGTTCATTCTGTCTAGTCAAATCTTCTCGCTGCTGTCACACAAGCTAGGCACACACTTTAAGACAATCCACATGGGCTTTTTGACAGGTTTTTTCCTGATAGTGCTTTTCAGCCCTAGCTCTTTTCTGATTGCTTTTGCACATGACACGTGACCTTTCCATCCCCTCTGTTTGTCTGAAACAAAGCATACTATAAAAGCTTCATCTAGGGTTTCATTATCGCTTGGCTAGGAGATTGATATTTTTTTAGAATGATTGTTTACAGCTGGGAGTTGCTCATTTGTTCTTACTTGAAAATCCTAGCCACAATATTACATTCGTGCACTAAATACCCAGATCATTGCATATTAGGGTTGCATTGTCTTTGTGATTTTGATCCTTGTTTTAGGTCAAGTTTTTTTAGTTTCAAATCTTTGAGTTGACCTCTTGTTGGATTCGCGTCAGTTTCATCCTTCAAGTGTTTGACTGGTGAAACTGACTAGACGTTGGATCCAGATTTGCATCAACTTTATCGTAACATCATTTGCATAAGTTGATTAGATTTTGGTGCCACAAAGTGAAGAGCTCAAGAGGAGCTGCCACTTCATGAAAACCGAAGGACTCCATCTCGTGAAATGCAAGGTTGCACAATGGTACAAGCTGCTCCATAGATAGGGATCTAGGAATTGAGCTAGTATGGTTACTTTGTAAGAATCTTGATTTCACTAGTGGATTGGACTCAGTGAAGAGTTCTCGGTTTTTTAACCTAGATGTGGGTTTTTCCGGCCAAAAACATCCCGTGCAATTTATTGTTTTTCTAGTTTACTTATCTTTCCCTTTGCTAGTGATATATGTTCATCATTATTTGAAAATAGATAAGTCCATGCAACTGTGATTGTCAGAGTTAAAATGTGCACTAAAAATGGATCTTAGTTAACCAAGAACATTTTAGTAAACTAGGCTTAAATTTGACTATTTTCGATGTGAGTAAACTAACATGTCACGCCTCAATCCCAACATACGTCCCAGATCAACACGCGACGTCACCAAATACTCGTATATTTAACATACCCCGCCTTCGGGATATGAATAAAGCACCACTCAAGGTCCAAATTGCGTAGTAATTTCTGTATACTTTATGGCTAGATCTAACCTCCTCGTTAGACTGCCTACGTACCCTTAACAGGGATCAAGCCATTCATAGTTCGTCATTCACTACAATTGACATATATCACAGTCCCTTTAAGCCAAAAAGACATAACATTCCTCAATCAAGCATTTATTAGAACCTGACAAGCATGAAATTCCTAGACTCAGGGCCACATAACAAACCCCCATGAAAATCACAATTTATCTTCCATCCAACATATAAATCATTATGTTTCAACATAAAATCGCAATTCATAGCATGTAACATATCAAAGAATCAACAAAGCACAATAGTATTCTCTAGTCGCATTGATCACTGATCTAATCGTATTAATAACAATCATATTCAACACAAACACCTCAAGCAACCCATCCCATGAATCAAAGAGACACGATATTAACATTTAATTACGTTAATCAGTCAACCAGATCACATATCAGTGCACGAAATTTAATAAAGGAATTCTACATAATTCCCTGCCTGGATTCCAAGTAATAACCTGATAATTCTAATTTACATTCAAATGTCTATTGTGGTTAATTCTCATTCACTCGAATCCAGGGTTCTAGTCTAACTTAGGGAAATGAGCAAGAGTAGGGATTCCGGACCACTCAACGGAATCCAACCTAAGATACAATTCCGAGCCACTCAACGAAATCTAAAGTAAATTATGATCGCCTATCGAAATGTACCAAGTACAACTAATCATCACCATCTCTAAAATGTGTATGGTCCTCCATCGCGGATATACCAAGCAGAACCATAGGCATAATCTCATCGTACAGGCAGTGATCACCCATTGCGGATATACCAAGCATGATCACCCCTGAATACATATGGTCCATCATCGTGGATATACCAAGCAGAACCATATGCATAATCTAATAACATAGGCAGTGATCACCCATCGCGGATATACCAAGCATGATCACCCCTAACAGTCACTCATCACGGATATACCAAGCAGGACTGTATTCTGTAGCTCTAGGTATTAATCACTCATCGCGGATATACCAAGCATGATCACTCCTAGAATGCGTATGGTCCCCCATCACGGATATACCAAGCAGAACCATAAGCATAGTCTAATCGTGCAGGTAGTGATCACCCATCGTGGATATACCAAGCATGATCACCCCTGAAATACGTATGGTCCCCCATCGCGGATATACCAAGAGGACCATCCATGTACCTCTGCTACATGGTGCAGTCAATTCAACACACAATCTACCCTTACCTCAACACCTATGATTTACAATATAGGCACATGCTCTATCAATTTCTCATGACTACTAATTATCTTGTCATACAGACATAAAAAGTTATACATAATACTTCTAATAGGATTCTAAGATCACATAGTCATAACATTTATCCTACTTAACATTCACCTTACTAAAAAGAAAATTAAACACATATATATCACAATCATCATTAGTATACAAGCCAAATCATGATTAATAAACATAAGTCTAGGCTAAATATACAAAACTCACATTTCAATATAAATCACATTTATAATACCAACTCATATTCACAAATGATATTAATACAAGAAATTAAGGTAATAATCATATCACATATATTCAAGCCACTCTCTAACCAATGTAGGCCACTAGACTTCACTTAGTCTCCCATAGTACTAATTTTAGTATTTAGAACGTTTCGAGACATGTTGACCAAAAGTCAGTTCTCGATCAAAGGTATGGTCCACAATTCTACATAATTCGATCCGAAAGATCTGCACATTGGATTTCAGATCTGTAGCTTTCTAAAGTTCACATTATGCTTCTAAAACAACATACTAAAATTTCATCGCGATCTAACGGTCGGATCTCCGCCAATCACCAATTCTAGTGGCGGTCGATATTTTATTTTACGAACTTACAAATCCAATTCGGGGAGATCCGTGTGTCGGATTCCCAATTTGTCAGTTTCTAATATCCTCAAATATTACGTACTATAACGTATTAAATTTTGATGACGATCCAACAGTTGGATAGTCGAATCATAAAATGATCAAGTAACGTACTTCACTATACTGGGCTCAAACTATCGAACTATATCAAGCGGTTATCAATTTTGAAATTAGAACATTGAATTCAACTGAAAAAGACAACATCGGTCCATTGGCCTGTGCCACCACACGCGCCGCCGCAAGTGGCTGCCGGCCGACCCAGTTCGCAGGAAAAACCAACTATTTCCAAAATTCACTAAAATTTAAAGAAATGAAGATCTCAATGAGTAAACCAAGTTTTATACCTGTGGCCAAGTCCAATTTGGCCGGGAAAGGCCCCAATTTCCCTCGAACCCGTCGGAACCCTAGAAAATGGTGTGCTTCGATTCGACCTCCATACTCACTCTGACCCCTCCACCATTGCTTAGGCTTTGTTCTTGGGAATGGGAGGAATCTATTGGTGGTGGTAATCTAGGGTGAGGTTGCCGAAGTGGCAGATTGCCGCCGTGGTGTCCCTAGAACCCACGGTTTCGTTCTTCGTCATACGGGGCCAAAACCCCGTTGATCTTTGGTGCAAAATGGAGAGTGAAGGCCGGTCAAGAGTTCCCAGGTGGTGGCTCGGTGAAACTTGTAGGAAAATCGCAGGAATTTGATCGGGAACCCAATGGGTTCCGCTGTTCCGTCGGGTCGGGTTACTAGAAATGGGTAAGGGATCCATGATCTCGTGCATCTCCACTACCTCCTTTCCCTCCCTGTTCTCCTTCCTGATTAGTCACCCTCATTCCTCTCTCCTCTCCCCATTCACCGAGCCCCTCCTTTCCTCCCTCCAGAAACTCTCATTTCCCTCTCCCTCGCTGCCATCAGACAACTTCTATCTTTTTATTTTATTTTTTTTAAAGAAACTTCTAAAACGTTCGTAACGTTCCTTTCTCGTCCCGATTCACATACAGCCTTTGCCTAAACACTCGTGGGGTCAAGCCCAATTAAGGAACATTAAAAGTGACCCTCGAAGGTCTACGAATTTAATAACTATTTTCAAAAATTCAAAATTTGTAATTGAGTAATTAAAATCTAAAATTAATTTAACTTCACGAAAATACCGCAAATACAAAATATGTAGATTACAATAGTGAAATCCAGGAACGGGATTTCACATAACATATCTGATCTTAGTTGATGAGTGTTGCTGACTAGTCAGACAAGCACATATATAGATTTTAAATTGTAGGTTATTCCAGCTGGTACCAATTTCAGATGTAATCCTCTACCAACTCCACGCCAACGTTCATAGGGAAATTTGCATTGTTGTTTTCTAACCAAGTCAAGAAAGCATGCTTGTACAACATGCAAATTTCCCTCTAACGAGCAGGTTTCCTCCTGCTTGTACAATAGAACTTAAACTTCTTTGAAGACGACATCGCACTCTACCTGCCAAATAAACGAAGAAATTTTAGAATACTACCTACAAGACCTTAATTTAATCCAATATTGATTCTATTGATAGCAATGCTGGAGATGGATTGAATTAGGAAGAACGATGAAATTTAAAAAAAAAAATAAAAAAAAATCTACAGCTAGAACTGGCTTGACTAGGTTTGTCCAACCCGCAACCCGCACCGAGCTACCTTCACGGCTCTAGCACCAGTTGGCTCCACCAGCGCGCAACAACAAGTATCGATAAGACCAATTGGGCTCAGCCTTCAGTCCAACTACTTAAAAAAAAAAAGAATAAGAAAATTCATAATTGGGGATTTTTCTTCAAGAATTCGCTACACAAATCTTGGATTTCAAAAATAAGGAATTTGTGAGAATTCAAGCAAGGGTTGTCTGCTATTTATACTAAATCCTTATGGGAAAAGAAAAGGACACATTTTTCTTTCATGACTATAAAATCTACCTTGTCTTGGAAGAAAAATCCTATTCATTTGGGAAGCCTATTCAAAGATTTAATTTTGTTTCCCACTTAAACATAAGCATATATAGAGCATTTGTGGAGACATAAATGAACCATAATAGGCAAATGACAAGTGGATTATATGTTCAATATGACAGTTTTACTCTTAACATCATGAGTAGACCACAAAATTACCCCAATAAGGGAATAAGATGAAGTATACTCTAAGGTAATTAACCTTTTATGCTACTAACGGACCATGGGCTCTCTAGGTCATCCATGACACATATTAGGGATCTTCTGGCCACCTATAATACGTCATGTCATTGGGCCATACCCAATCTAATGGTGGCAGGGCACCGGCTCTCAAAGTTTTTCCTTAAGTGTCTGGTGCACCTGCGTTCTTACCAACAAAGGCTTGTAGAACTACTAGCCGGCATGACTGCAGAGATTGGTCTACGTCATCAAAGACTGCCTAGTATGCTCTGTAGCCTCCCCTCTTAGTTGTCTGCTAAGGTTTCTTCCCTACAAATAACCAAGTCGATCAAATGAAACCATAATCACCGCTTACTACTCAAAGCTCTCTCAAGTAGTTTTTTTTTTTTCACTACTACTTTTCTGCATTAGGCATCAAATGCACTTTGGTAGACCCACCCCTTCCCTCTTTTTTTTTTCTTTAGGATTTTCGTCAATTAGGCTAACGTGTGTTTGTTCACTTGTAGGTGGAATTTCGTTAAATGAGTTTTTTTACTAAATTTGCATCCGCAATGGTGGTCGTTGAGGTGGTGGTGATTTCTAGTTTCACAAAGGGATAGGAGATTGAGCCCTGATTTGGTACTGAGGTGATTATGAAAAAAGTGGCTAGTAAACATTCAGCTTCAGCTTTTTTTCACAGTTTTGGGTGAAAAAAAACCAAAAACACAAACCTGCAAAACCCAGTTTTGAAAAACCAGCTTTTTTTCACATATGTTTTACATAAAAGTTTATCAAACACAATAATACTGTTTTTTTTTTTCAAAAGCACTTTTAAAAAGTTTACCAAACATTCTGCTGCTTTATTTCACAGCTGCTTATTCTCACAGCACAGCAGAAGTATTTTTTTTTAAAGCACATCAATACCAAACTAGCTCTGAAAAAAGTGTTTTGCTGCTAAGGAAAAAAAAGGAGGGAAATGTTGGTTTTTTGTGGCTAGCCTTTAAACGATGCAATTGAATTTGACAGCACAAAAAGCTATCAAATATTATTTTATACTATTATATATTATACTACTATTTGACAAGAGAGGCAATTGGTTTTTTGGTTTGGAACCACTCTCAAAGTACACCATTGAGGTAGTTGGTACATTTTGTAACGTTTGTTTTGGTTCAGTTAATTCACGATTCAAAAATTTAGAATTGGTATTAATTCGACCAAACCGATTAAAATCATGCATTGACAGATTATATGACGAACGAAACCGGCCGATTCGTCAAGTTTTCGGCAAAAGTTCCAGATCAACTAAATATATTTTTGGGTTACATTTTACCACCTTAATTTTGGGTCGCTTAACAATTTCATACCTTATCTTTTAAACATTACAATGTCATACATCAATTTACAAATACGTTGCAATGTCATACATTCGTCAACTTTTCTGTTAAATGCATACGTCACAGGCGTGGGGCCCACTCCTGCTGATGTGTAGGCCAAATTTGAGCCACGTGGAGTGGACAACAAACTAATTTTGTCCAAACAGAAAAAACCTAATAAACATTAACTAGAATATAAAAAAATAATATTAAAAAAAATAAAAAATTATAGGAAAAGATGAAGATGTCTGACGCCATACGCATCAATTCTAGGGGTGGGCACGGGCCGGGCCGGGCCCAAATTTGGAGGGACCGGACCGGACCCGCTTAAAAAGGAAACGGGCCGGGCCGGGCCGAGTATTACAAATCTGACAACTGGAACCGCACCTAACCCGGCCCGTTTCAAACGGGCCGGTTCAGGACGGGTCCACGGGTCCTCTATCATCCTCCATATCTTCGATTCGGTCTCCGACATCAAGATCCTATCCGCTGCCGCGCCGTTTCCAAGCGATTCAACTCGCTGCCGCGCCATTTCCAAGCAAAAAACTGAACCAGTAGTGCAATCTGTTTGATCGGAGACAGAGGCATCCAGAGAGAGAGTTAAATCAATAAACTCTGAAATTTTAAGTAGTGTTTTAGAGAAATTACCTGAAATTATAGATAGCTCAAGCGCGGAACTGGAGGAAAGAGAGAAGGGCGTGGACGGCGGCTTATGGCGCAGCTGGTGACGCTTTGTGAAGTGTGAACTGGGTTTACGGCGTGTGAGCTGGGTATATGCCTGGTTATGCTTTGTGAAGGTTGGATAAGACGAGAGGAAGAAATGGGTTATGCTGGGTTTAGGGCGGATGAGATGGGAGAGAGAGATAGAGAGACAGAGAGACTGTGGGAGAGAGATCGAGATGGACGAGATCGAGAGGGATCGAGAGGGATGAGATTGAGATCGAGAGGGATCGAGAGGGAGGAGATTGAGATCGAGAGAGATCGAGAGGGAGGAGAGATCGAGGAGTCGGGATAGAGAGAGGATGGGTGAGTTGATTGAATTAGGTCTGAGAACTGAGAAAGAATAAGAGCGACAGAGAGTGGGTACTGGGTAATAGAGGCCCAAAAGGTAGAGATCCAATCAATTGGCAATGAACGGTCCGGGCCGGGGGCCCGTTTTCTCCAATTTTTAGAACCGGCCCGCCCCGTTATTTACAAGGAATCGGCCCGCCCCGCCCCGTTTGGTATTTATAATTTTTGGACCCGCCCCGAACCGCCAGGATCCGCCCCGACCCGCGGGTCCAGGACCCGTTTGCCCACCCCTAATCAATTCCTCTTCGCCTCTTTGTTCTGGGTATTTATCAAAGCAAAAAATTAATTTTTAATTTTAAAAATGTTAGGATTTGTTTGGTACTCTACTTAGATTCAACTTTTTAAACTCATAAATAATTTTCAAGTTTTAAGCCTTCAAAATTTGTTTAGTAGGACTATTTTAAAAAACTGAATTCAATAATAACTCAAAATTATAGTTTATTCTCTAAAAACATAAAAAGTAAGTTTTTAGAGTTTTTAAATTTAAAACTCACTTATTTCTTTTTTCTCCCTCCTCCTCTCCCACTTCAAATTTATCTCTCTCTCTTTTCTTCTTTCTCTTTCCTTTTTTTTTTACCTTTTTCGCCTCTCTTCCAATCCGTTATCTTCATTCTCTTGGTTTTTTCTCTTACTCTTCTTCCTCTCTATTTCATTCGATCATCTCTCTTCTTTCTTTTTCCTTCAATCATATCTTACTTTCTTTCCTTCTCTCTCATCTTTCTCCCTCTCTTGCGATCCCTCTTTTTAGATCTCTTTGTCTAGTTTAAGTCGTAAGATTTAAAAATTTTAAATCGCAAACCAATCACTTTTTTGAATCTTAAAGAAAATTGTTTTCAAGAAATATTAAGAAATATTTTGAGAAATAATAAAATTTTCAAATAGGATACCAAACAGGCCCTTAGTTTTTATAATAAACAAAATCTCATTTAAGTAGACATAAATGTCATCAAATTTAAAATCCAAATAAATTAAAAAATAAAAACCCTAAACTTAAGAAATGGTGAAGACCTGTGAATAGTAGGTAGGAAATTAGAGATTTAGAAATGGTGAGCCCCAAATCTGGAGGTGTAGAGGGGAGCCCGGCGATTTCTGCAGCGACATCACCATTCCTCTTTTTTCCTTTGCTGAGCGACATCACCATTTCCATCCCAATATGAACAGCAGCTTGAACAACCTGCACACGCCCAGTTCATCTAGGAAATTAAGATGAAGCCCGCACAACCAGCCTTCCCAATTCTGATCTCCCATCGACTGGTGTACCTGCAGATCCTGATCCATCTCGTTTTCTCTATTTCCACAATTTTGAAATCTCAAGGCACGAGTGAGCGACGCCGTGAGCTCAGGCCTACTCGTCTATGTCGTCCGTACAACCCCCATTTCCAAAGGGCTAGTAGGTTTTTCTGCTTCACTCCAACTCAACATTTAACAGAATAATTAACAGAGAAATTAACGAAGTTCTGACATTACCACGAATGTGTAATTTGATGTATAATGTCATAAAAATGAGATATGAAATTGTTATGCGACCTAAAATTGAGGTGGTAAAATGTAATTTATTCTATATTTTTTGTTAGGAGATCAAGTATACTTTTTGAAATTTGCTTTCTTCCTAAAGTAAAAATATCAACATAAATACATATAAGGCACCTGTAATGTTACGTTTTATTTCTTAGGAAAACTAATGAAAAAAATCTGAAAATTTTGAATTTTAACGATAAGGATAAAATAAAGGGTAAAGTGAATAATACTAGGTTTGACTTTTTAGTGTAAAAATATAATTTTTCGTTAAAATGAACAGTACCGCGGATTTTTCGTTAAAACTTCCTTATTTTTTTGACAACAAAATCATTGAATGTTGAATGAAAAGATGATGACCATTTCATCTATTTAGCTTGGGTAAAAATCAAATTCACTGGTTGGCCATGATTTCTGCGAGTAGTGAGACTTGTTTAGAATTGTTTGAAGAGCTCTTTAATTGTAATTATTCTTTTTTATTTTTCTGTTAATTTATAAATAAGATTTCTTTGTACCATCTAGGTTCTTGAAGTGAAGAAAGAGAAATCAAACTCATACAAAATACGAGAAACCACAAACAACGAGAAACCACAAATTGAACCAATTTAAATTCAAACCACAAGTTGACGCCATCACGAGAAAGCGGAGAGTGATGGCTTGGAGGAGAGGAAATAAGAGAAGGGAGAGAGACTTTTTGTCTATAATTTTTATTAATTAATTAACGTTTTATTTTAGAGATTTCTATTTAATATTTTAAACTATTTATTAATTCACTAGTGTGTCAGCACATTAATTAGTTTTTTTCAACAAAATTTGACAGCAAGAATCAGATTGACGTGTGAACTGAATATTGAACATTGAAGCTAAATTGACTGAATTAAAACATAAAAGATGAAAATTATAAACCATTTGTGGTAAATTAAAAAAAAAAAAAAAAAAACCTAATTTGGTAAGTTCGTTACTTCTGAATTCATAAAAAAAACAAAAAGTAATACAAAATTCACCGCACGTGCCACCCTGGCGATATGCAGGAGGAGCACTAGAGTCCATCGGTTTTAATCCAACCCTTTTATTACAAAACCGTGTTCGACGAATTGGACGCTGTCGGTGATCCCCTAATTCTCCTCCCCTCCCTCCCCCACATTCCTCCCACCTCCCCATCTCAATTTATTCCCCAATTAATTTCTTTTTTTTTTTTTAAATTTCCATTTTAATTTGTCCAAATTTTGATCCGATTTTTCGTACAATCCGATTCAGATCGGACCCGGATCGGACTTAGAGAAAAAAATGGCGGCATCTCGACGGCTCCGGGACCTGCAATCGCAGCCGGGGAACAAGATCTGCGTGGACTGCTCCCAAAAGAACCCGCAGTGGGCTTCGGTTTCGTACGGCGTCTTCATGTGCTTAGAGTGCTCCGGCAAGCACCGCGGGCTCGGCGTCCACATCTCGTTCGTCCGATCCGTGACCATGGACTCGTGGTCCGAGATCCAGATCAAGAAGATGGAGGCCGGCGGCAACGAGCAGCTCAACGCCTTCCTCGCCAGCTACGGCGTTCCTAAGGAGACGGATATCGTCACCAAGTACAACACCAACGCCGCCAGCGTGTACCGGGATCGGATTCAAGCCCTAGCCGAGGGGCGTCCCTGGAGGGACCCACCCGTCGTGAAGGAGGCCCTAGGGTTTGGGAAAAAGAAGCCGCCTTTGGCCCAAGGCGGCGGCGGTGGAAGCGGCAGGGGAGGTGGTTCTGGGAATAATGGGGGGTGGGATAGTTGGGACGACGACGGTTTCAGATCGTCGAACGATATGAGGAGGAATCAGTCGACCGGTAACTTTAGAGGCGGCGGTGCTCACGGTGGTAGTGGTAGTGGTGGATATGGAGGTGGCATGCCGGCCAGATCGAGGTCCACGGAGGACATCACGAGATCGCAATTCGAGGCTTCTGCGGCTAACAAGGAGAGCTTTTTCGCCAGGAAAATGGCGGAGAATGAGTCGCGGCCTGACGGGCTACCGCCCTCACAGGGCGGGAAGTATGTCGGGTTCGGATCGAACCCCGCCCCTTCTCAGAATCATAATGTGAATGCGCAAGGCGATGTGTTGTCTGCTGTATCTCAGGTAGCATTATTTTTGTTATTATGTTAATTCTTGATTCGTGATTGTAGATGGAAATGGCTGATATTGATATACAATACCTGTCTGTTTTTGGTTTTCCGTTTATTTAATTTGAATAGGGTTTTGGAAAGTTATCCTTGGTTGCTGCATCGGCGGCTCAGTCGGCTGCAAGTGTAGTCCAGGCAGGCACAAAAGAGATAACTACTAAGGTATTTCTCTATACATTCTTAAATTTGTTAGATGCTAGACGATTGCTCCGCTACTGCCAGGCATTTATATTTGGATATGATTGAAATGCCATGCACTACACTGCCTGTTTAATACATACTTTGAATGCTGTCAATGGCATCACTACGTATGTTGTATGCCTGCTGCATTTCTTTTGGCTATAGTGGTATATGTTTGGCACCCTTTGTTCTATTAGTTGTGTTTTTTCCTTTTCAAAATCCTCACTGTTATGTGCTTTGTCAGTTTGATAGTGTACAACTTCATGATTCTCAACTGTAATGTGTGCTTTTAGTGGTACTCTTGGTTTATAACCTTTTTGGTTCGTATGCCTGACATTTGGTTCAATGTTTTAACCGTGATCTTATTTGTGCAAACATCACTTTTGAGCTAGGAAACTCTAGCTTAACTGCAATAGAGAAAGGCAATAAACAGGAAAATGAAAACAAAGTAGTCTCTTACTTTTCAGCTTAATTAACATTTAGTTCTCAGTAAAAAAGCATTTCTGATCATTCCAATCAGAAGATGGTTAGTATGCTGGAAGACAACTTTACTCTAAAAAATATGGTGATTTCCTCCCTTTTAATTGTTCTTTTAAATAATTAGGTGAACAGGCTCGATATTGTGTCATTTCTCTATTGCCTCACCAAGTAACTCTTTTTAATTTTCAAATTGTTTCACAAGTGTTATTTTGTAACCCTCCATTTCCACATACAGTGGGTTAACGCCTCAGAACTAATGACTTGCTCATTGGTTGTATTAAACACCTCATCACCTTGACCTCCCCACTTCAATAAATAGCATCTCGAAATACCATTACAACCATAACATCTCCTATCGACATAGAAACAATTACCAAACAGTCTACCCCAAACAATTACAAGCATAAAATCTCCCACGTGGCCTCATTACTGGCAGGCCACCGCCACTACCACTACTCATCACATTCATCACCTCAATTAACACGTAGCAAACACCCAGGTTGGCCAAATGGATAGCCATTGGCTCTCCCTATTCCCTTTGTAATTGATTAACCTAAAAATCCTGAGGTTTGAAAATATTAAAAAAAAAATGTGTTAATGGAGGGAAAAAGAACATATATCGTAAGGAAGACACATCTGGGTGATTTACGCATTTTTGTTTCTCTTTCTTTACTTTCTTTTTAACATTTTCAAGAAGGGTATGAGAGTTTTCAGTCCTAATCCGTGTGTGTGAGACTGAGAGTTTGTGTGAGAGAGAGCGACCACTAATCATCACTTAAAAGCTCCGTTTAGACATCTTATACAAAGTTTCCATGAAATTGTTCTGGTTGCATTTGTGTTATGTGGATGTGGTACACAATATTTTCACATTAAATTAATTTGTCCATTATTTTTACAAGAAACAGATAAATTGAAAGCTATATTTCTTCAATCACCAGTAATAATTAATATAGACCTAAAGGTTAGCCCATTTCTGAAATTTGATAATGAAGTTGTATGATCGAACTTTTATAACAGGTGAAAGAAGGCGGCTATGATTACAAGGTGAATGAAACTGTTAATGTTGTCACGGCAAAGACGTCAGAGATAGGACAAAGGACTTGGGGGATTATGAAAGGGGTCATGGCAATGGCATCGCAGAAGGTTGAAGAGTACACTAAAGACGGAACAAACTGGAAAGCTGAGAATAACTGGCAACGAAATGATAGTGAACAGAATGGATACTATCAAGAGTTTAAACAGGAGAACAAAGAATGGAATTCTTCTTCTGTAGGGGGGCAATCATCGAGTGGGAATCTTAATTCTTATGGCTCTAGTTCTTGGGATGATTGGGACCAAAAAGACACAAGGAAGCAAGAGACTACTAAAGGAACGGGATCCAATAGCAATGATGGTTGGGCTGGCTGGGATGATGGGAAAGATGATGGATATGATAATGCTTACCAGAGTGCATCTATTTCAAAGGCTGGTCACAATGGGAAATCTGATTCAGCGTGGACTGGGGGAGGCTTTAACTAAGGTTAGTGTAATACAGGGAACTAATTTTCTGGTTATTTATAACCTTTTCCATATCTTACCTTTTTACCATGCTGTTCCACCAGTCTATGCGGGTGCTCGAAATGATATTTGTCTTGAATTGAATTTGGCTTGAGATCGTTACGGATTTAGTTTGGAGTTCTTATTCCTGTTTTGCATTGTGAATCCAAGTAGCTCTGCAATTTCTGGTTAACCCATATGTCGCGGACACAAATTAGAACTCAAAACGGATGGATGCCAAGGGTGATACCTAGGTGATGGATATGGAATTTGATGGAGGCGGAATTGTTAGCAGCTGGTGCTGACTGATTGGTTGGTGATTTGTTGGAATTTAGATCCATTTCCATGGAAAAGACACTTTTGTTGAGGTTAGTATATTTGCAGTAAAGTTTTCTTCTCTCTTTCTTTCATCCGGAAAAGATTTTTATGTTAACTTAATTGGGATATTCGTCGTTTTCCAAAAGTTGTTTATATATGTACAACTGCCAACACGGGGGTTAATTGCCCGATTCAAAAGAGGACTGAAAGCTTGAATTTGTTTGTGGGATTTGAGGAATGAAATTTTCATATGATTTGCATTTGTTCTTGTTTGTTATCCCTCATTCAAATACCAGTCATCATTAGCAATCATCTGAATAGTATGACCATGTTCGGCTTCTCAAATCCCTGCCCCGCTCCATTCTTTCCGTTCTCTTATGCTGCTCTATTTAACCATTTAGAGCAACTCCATTCCACTAAAGGAATTAGTGAATAATAATTGCCCGAGTGCAGCTCCGCTACGTAGATAGATTGGTATTAAAAAATTATTTTTATAATAATAAAAGATAATTTTATATTTGATTTTTGATAAGATTTTTAACCAATCTCGTCACGTCACATGTTATTATCCAATATTACAATTTTTGTGGTTTGATTTTCAATTAGATTTTTAACCAATTTCGTAGTATCATGTGTCATGAGCTCGTAAGACGGGTTGGAATGCCTATATGCCTAATCTATGTAGGGAGGGCGCCTTCAGTAATACGGAATGTCCTTGAATAACTTCCTGATATTTCTCCTACAACCGGCGCTAAAAATAATAGGCTAATTGTAAATTGATATGTTGATATGGTAAATAAGGACAAATGAGATAGAGAAAAGAAACTGTAACTATAGGGTTTGGATTTTGTGAATAGGTTTCTGATAAGATTTTTAACCAATTACATCGCGTTATGTGTTACTATATGTTTAGAATTCTTGTGGATAGATTTTTGATAAGATTTTCAACCAATCACATCGTGCCACGTGACATCATCTACAACCTGATCCTTTCATTTTTTTTTTCTCTATATAAACCCTACACCCAACCTAAACTCACACGCCAAAATTAAAATCTCTCTGAAGCCTTCATAGTGTATAAATCTTGAGTTCTTATAATGTCTTCTATAAGGACTGTCGTTCAAGTTGCTGGACCATTTGTCATAATTTTGTATTTAGGGCAACCTTTGACAATATTCCAACATTCAAAGATGTTGAATGACTTATTCTTGTGGGCCACATTGTACCATACTTGTGTTTGAACTTGAAGTGCCTGCAATGAAGGATTTGGAGGTCCTTTCGTCTCTTTGGAGGTTTTGGCTTTAAGAGACGGTGATTTTGAGAGGCAATGACATCCCATGGGGATTGTAAATGGTCATCGCTGCTGGAGTTGTTATGAAGGTGGTAAAAACTGCCATCAGGATCAAAATAGCAAACATCTAGTCGTTTTAGAATCTGCAAAGCAAAATTTTTCATCGATCTCTAAGGTCAACACGGACTTACCCAACGAAGGTCCGTTGGCACGTTCGTCTGGAAAGGTGAAGTTGCCCAACAGAATATAATTTCCGTCGGTTAAAAGGTGTGTGATGAGCTTTAAGCAACGACTTTTGCTCAATGGATATCTTTTGCTCAATGGATATCTATTGCCTTGAAACCTAGGCAAGTAATGTCTGATTTAAAAGACGAATTATTTTTGCCTCGCAAGTAGTTTTTTCTTTTTTTTTTTAGTGGCAAGTGATGAATTTATTCAGATTCATCATCTATGAACATTCACCTTTTTTTTTTCTTCTCTTTTCGTTCAAATAACTGTCATTCATAAGATTTGAACTGAAATCCTCTAACAAAGCAGAGACCAACGCCGTTAGACCTTGTGATTATGAGCTACCGTACATATGCAGAGACTTACTTATAAACACTAAATTTGTACTTGTTAATTAGCGAATTGGGTCACACAGATTCCTTAGAGATCTCAAGCACAGAACTGGAGGACTCATCCGCGACGAACCTTTCATCATCACCGTGCAGTACCTTCGACACCGGAGCCTCCACGGCATGAGCTACATCATGTTGTTGAATCACAAGCACTGATGAGACCACACCCTGGCTCGATGAAGCCAATATGTCTCCAATGGGGCCTAACTCTGCATGCTCTGCATGGCGGTCGGCCAATTCTGCCACCATGCGTGACGGGAATCTTCCTTTGCCTACAATTAACAGGTCATGATCTCGACTTCTTCCTATTTCCAAAACCCCCTCCACAATGTTATTGGCTGCCACCTTCTCTATGTACTCTGCTTTCCCGTGCCACTTGCTTCTGAACTCAGCCACTGCTTCCTCATCCAGCTCCTGATGATCAAAATTTACAAAAGATTAATACATACTTAAAAATGATAAACATATATGCTAAACTTGTGTGATTCCCCTCTGTGAGTCTTTCCGGCACTCGTAATGGTGGACTGCTGTAGAGAAGCCACCAGCTTGTCCCCTTTTCAAAAAAAAAGAGAAAAAAGACTAATCTTTTAGGGTATGACACCCGTGTGACAAAGGTGCATTTGTGAATGATCAAATAGATGAGAAAATCTTCCCTTCACGTCCCAGAAAGAGTATCGAACCGGTGAGAGGTAAATTATTTTCAAAATGTTGGAACATCATGCATACCTTTTCTTTCTTTCGGTCCATTTTAGCTGTGGAGAAACAATAGCTATTCTCGGTAGACTTGGAGGGCGAAGGCTTTAACATGACCCCATTACTCTCCATGCCCTCTTTCTCAACAAATTTCACAACCATCACTTTAACTGTCGGGTGTTCGACCATCCTACCGCCAAACTCCAAGGCCTCACGATCATCAGGCCCACCAAAAAACACAATGCAAACTCGTCGGGTCACAGTGGTGCTAGGCCTTGGAGTTTGGGCTCTGGTGTTACCAAACCCCCGATCAACGAGCACTGCAACGGAGCACGGCGCAGTTTGAAGCACCCTCTGGTTGACCCCTCGCCAGCCGTGGCCAACAACCTCCGTCGCTTCATGATTATCGCCCTCACGCATCCATTGTTTGTGGAATGGCAAGATGATCATCGTCACCCTCTGGTCGTCCGCCACATGACAAATATCCTCGTACATTGTGGACAGGGCTGAAATTGCGGTTGTGGGTCGGACCGAGACTCGGCCCAATTGGCTATAGGCCTTGAAGGCGGAAACAGCGCCGTGGCTCCATGGGCCGCCGCCCAATCGATTAAAGAAGGGAAAGCCATTCTTTCGGGCCCGTTGGACCATGATGATGGAAGAAGATCGCTCAGTGAGCTCCACAAGGTGCATGAGGAAGAGTTTGAGTTGGGCTTTCTTGTCACTTCGGATGGACTCAATGAGGCTAATGAGTGAGGGCACATTGGCAGGCCCATGAACACACGCCAGAACTCGAAGCTCGTCCTTGAAGGATTCAGTGGTTGACAGATCACAGAGCTTACGGTGAGTGCGAACTGAGATGTCACGTGCGGGCTTGTAAATGGCCGTCACTAATGGACTGGTGATAAAGGTGGTGAAGAGTGCCATGAGGACTAGAATAGCAAATGTCTCATCATTAAGCACCTGAGATCAAATTAAAGAGAAAGTTGTAAGAGTTATGTATGTTGTCAGCAATTTTGGTGCTACGCATGTTACACATAATACTTGGTATTCGGTATTGTAACCTAATATGTAGAAGCCAATGGTAGAACTCTTGCTAGCACACGTAGAGGGATTTAACAATAACTATATATAAGATGTCATTGGAACATGACGATCCAAGTTATTACTCCAGCGTGTTTTAATTATACGAACACCTTAGATTAACATGATCATGTCACTACATGGATTTTCTTAAGCTCGCTAGTTAGTTTATTTTTTTATGTTTGTGCTAATAAACAATTCCTATATAGTAGAAAGCTGAAGTCTCCCTCGAACACGAACAATTCCTAATTCTCCTTAATTAGTTGATGGTTTTGACGAATCGTGACCTAACGGAACGCGTTGGAGTTGCATCATACTGCCCCATAAAAACCATAACCTTTTAGATTGATCCATTCATCTTCTGGGAATGCATAGACAAGAACAACGCGTTGGAGTAGCATTGCCATTATACTTAAAGACAACACTATGCTACAGAGTAGAGACAAATCCTATAAAGTTATATATATAAAACCTCCTCAAATAGACAGTTTTTACCTTTTTTTACACAACCGATAAGATAATTCATGCTAACTTTATTTAAATTACGGAGGAGATTGAATAAGGCAAAAGGTGGATTAAAGAGGAAAATCTTGTCCAACAAGACGAATCCACCACTTTTAAATATTTTTTAAGGAAAACCAATGAAAATGACTTGAAAACTTTGAGTTTTAACGACAATAACAAAATAAAGGATAAAGTAAATAGTACTAGGTTTGATATTTTAGTGTAAAAATATGATTTTTCGTTAACACTCGTTATTTTTTAAGTATAAGATTCGTCAAAGCCTCTTATAGCAATAATTGATAGAATCTATATACCACCCCAACTTTATTTTTGGATGGATTCACAATAAAGCAATGGCCGACGAGACAACTATGCCAGATATGCATGCTTTTAATCTTTTCAACGACATTTAACTATCGAAGTGTGTCATCATGCATGTTTGGGGGGGGGGGGAGAGAAATTGTCATAACGCACCAAAGGATTCATGGATTGGCAAAAGCTTTTAAGAAATCTTTCAAAAAAGCAAAAGAGACGAGGGGAAAAGTTGAGTTGTTGTTTTCAAATGATTTTGATTTTGCAATTGATTCCCTAACATCTCATGACACATTTTTTTTATTGTATTTTTCTTTTAAAAATATGACAACTGGTGACAAGCTATGATTACCATCCCTTCCGAGCTCGAAGATAATATTCACAGTTTTAATTACTCTTTCTGGCTATTAGTACAATATAAATTTTTGTTTTTTCTTTTCATTTTCCATTACTAGTAATTTGTAAATTTCATACTTGCTTTTATAATGGAAATTTGTGGTAAAAATTAAATCAATAATAATTAGCTGACCTTTTTCTCCTTGCCAATGTTGAGAACAATAAGCTCCACCAACCCCTTGGTGTTCATGAGCACACCAAGCGTCAAGGATTCTCTAGCCGGAATCATAAACGTCAATGCCACCACAAACGTCCCCAAAATCTTCCCGGCACAAGCGATCGATATAACGAGCACCAACAGCCCCCAAGCCTCTGCACCGTGTATCTTTGCTACATCGGTCTTCAACCCACTTGATGCAAAGTAAAGTGGAAGCAACAAGCCGGACACAAAGTCCTCAGTCCTCACTATCAATCTGTCCGCAAACTGTCCTTCTTTGGGAATTGTTAGACCAAAGACAAAGGCTCCAAATATAGAATGGATACCAATTAGGTCTGTAATGAATCCGGATACCATGACTCCGGCTAGGGTTAGGCATATATAGGCTTCGTCTACGGCATCTTGTTCTGGGGAGCTCCGGCGGGCCACCCAGTTCATGGCCGGTCGGATCACCACCATCATGAAAGCAACAAATGCAGCACCTGAGATTCACAAGGCAGTAAATGCCAATGTTACCAAGGTCTAAAAATACATAATATTAAACAAAATATAGATATTAAATAAATGATAAGCAATCACGTTGTATACTAGTTATCTCCTTCCCTTTAATGTAAAATATATCGTTGTACTAAAAAAAAGTGAGCCACTTATGTAAAACTCAATTCATAGGGAGGTTTTGATAACATATTAATTTATTTACTTTAAGTGGAGAAATAAGTTATACATGTTTTATAAACAACTGTCACGGACCATTACGAGCTCGTTTGGATGTCATTTTAAAATGATTGAAAGCGTTTTTTGTGAAAATGTTTCTAGAACCTATCTTTAGTAAAAATGTAAGTAAATCTTGAAAAACACTTAAAGTGCTTCTTGGAAGAAGCACATAACTGATGCTTCTTGTAAAAAACACTTCAAGTACTTTTAGAACCCAAAAACATTTTTTGTAAA
Organism: Malus fusca; assembly: GCA_035220775.1. NCBI lineage: Eukaryota > Viridiplantae > Streptophyta > Magnoliopsida > Rosales > Rosaceae > Malus > Malus fusca. The sequence continues at coordinate 21,509,773 of CM069070.1, forward strand.
AACATTTTCAGTAATTTCAAAAGCATATCCAAACGAATTTTATAATATTTCATGCATTAGAATACAAACGTATGATTGAATACTTGTAAGATAAATATATTAATAAAACTATAAAAGTTACATACACCTTAAGTGAAATAGTATAGCACATGACTATGTCCTAAATATACTAGTAAAGTAGTACCCAATCTCTCATTTGCTGGAGTAGGTCACGACTACAATTACACGAATTGTTTATTTAAAAAAATGGAAAATAAAAAGAAACTTGTGAAAAGGAAAAAAAATGAAAAAAAAATCGAGCATATTGTGGAAACTTTTGGACCAGACAAACCTGATAAGAGGACCCAGACCGATACCATAGGACTTTTCTTGTGGCCACCAACGCCGTCACCGGCCAAGGCCACCGCAAGAGCGAGCAAGATCCATGCAGCGACGTCATTCAACGCGGCAGCAGCCATGGCAGTTTCGCCAACCCTAGTAGTTAAAAGCTTGAGCTCAGCTAAAATGCGGGCGAGTACAGGGAAGGCCGTGATCGAAAGCGATACTCCCATGAACACAACGAACTGACTGAAGCCGACTTTGTCAGCCCCGTCGATCGTTCTCCGGAGGATCACAGCGACGCCGATGCCACATAGGAAGGGCACCGATATGCCAGCGAGGGCTATGCCGAATGAACTTCGGCCACTACGACGTCGGATTGAGCTTAAATCGAGCTCAATGCCTACGAGGAACAAGAAAAAGAGAAGACCAATGCTTGCCACGGTTTCGAGTATTGGAGTGCTCCATGAGGGAAATATTTTGTGTAGGTAGTCTTTGTTTCTTCCAAAGGCTGACGGCCCAAGCAATATTCCACCCTATACAAATAAATAAATGAGAACAAAAATTATAAAATAAGAATTAATTATGAAGAATTAGACACATGTAAATAGTTATCTCGATACAAATTAGAACATGTCTCAAGTTCGAATAAATTAGGAGAGTAGGACTTACAGCAATCTCGGCGATGACTTTGGGTTGGCGGAGGGGTTTGAGAAGGAAGGCGAGGAAGCGGCTGACGACGATGATTAAGGTGGTTTGGACGATTAAGAGTGGGAAGGCGAAGTTTAGAGGATTGTCACCTTGCAATAATCCACTTGATGCAGTTTTGATTGAAGTTACATTCACCAGAGCCATCGTGTGTTATGCAAATAGCTAGTAGCTGTATATAATAGGATATCATGGAAAACTAAGCAATTTATAGAGAGGGAGAGCGAGTGTTGGTTTTTGTCGTTGTGAGCAAGGTCTAAAATATCGATATTATCCCGATATTTCCATCGAAATTTCCATGTTTTTGGACTACCGATATTTCCGATATCATCGATATTTTAGACCTTGATAAGAACTCTATGTGGTACTAAGTCACTCATGTATCTTACCATGCAATGTATAAAGTGTAAAATATTGTATTAATTCATTATATATAAATGATTATGGTGTGTTTGAACTTCTTTCATTAATTACTACATATTTTCTACACTCACAATGTTTGTCAGCTCATAATCAACTTAAATCAGTTAAATCCATCATGCAATGCATTTCCTTCCAATTTTTTGTGATAAACTAATAGATAATTGATTAAATAAACATCCTGCAAAGTTTCAATAAAAATTTCCAAGTTTTTCTTACAATTTTCGTGGTTTTTATTCAATTTTTATCGATATCAATAATATCCCGATATTTCCATCGAAATTTTCATGTTTTTGGACTACCGAGATTTCCGATATCATCGATATTTTAGACCTTGGGTGTGAGTAAGGGTAATTAAAGTGAGGTCACATAGTGAAGGGCAACAAAAGCGTAATTTGGCATTTGATAATCCATTGTTTTTATTTTATGGATAAATATCAGTTTACTACCTTCATATTTCGTGGTTTTCAACATTTAGTACATCAAATTTTTTTCATTCCAAAGTCATACCTAAAGTGTAAATTTTGGGACAGTCTCATAAATCCGTTAGTCAAATTGTTAAGTTTTCCGTTAACTGTTGACGTGACGTCCACGTGGACAATCACTGGGCGCCACATGTCAATAAGGGTCCCACGTGGGTATCAAAAATTACAAAATTACAAAAAAAAAAAAAAAAAAAAAAGTTGTTCTTCTCCTTCGAACATCTTCTTCTCCCTCCCTTCTCTAACCCTCCTCTCTCTCCTCCTATGCACACCCGGACCCGGCTTCTCTACCCTCTCAGTTCTCATACACTCCCATCACCTCATATTTTGTGTGGTCACGGTTAAGCCACGTCAATATTTTATATTGATTTTTTTAAAGAGATAATAAGACAAAAATCAATAGTGATATAACATGTTGATGTGGCTTAACCGTGACCGCACAAATAGGAAAGGATGAGAGTGTATGAGAACTGGGAGGGCAGAGAAGCCACGTCCCTACACACCCTCTCCGCACACCATCTCCACTTTGTCTGACATTGTATCAGATACTTCTTGTGCATCCTCCATTAAAACAACCCTAAAATCAACTTCGACAAATTATAAAATCATCCATCACAAAAATCATAAAGTTTGAATCTTTACTAAATCCCAGCTGACCCAACATCTAAAATCAAAGCAGAAACTAAGAAATAATTCAATACAACACCAAATCAAATCACAAAAAATAACACCAAATTATACAAGGAACTTCATTAAAGTCCAATGAATACCTTTACCATAAAAAAAAAGTACAACATAATAATCCCAATTGAGATAATCCAAGATTAAGATTTGAAATTTAACATTCTTTGAAGAAAAAAAACCCCCACATTCAGACTTTGTTTTTTGGTTCTGATAATTTGAATCAACAGTTTGGATGCTTGAATATTATGCTAGGACTATGAACTTCAAATACCCAATTTAATTCAGCTGATAGGTAGAACGAAATCAACTTACCCGAGAGTCCTCCTTTGCCATCGACGGCGATCGCAAGCTAAGCCCTCTGAAGCTTGTCACGGCAAAAGCCCTAACCCCTTACGTCCAATTCATATTTCACTCTACTAATCAATGCAAACCTCATCCCTTCGCTCTTCCCACCCCTCTTTCACTCAGATTCTCCCCTCCCCAAATTTAAAAACCCAAACAAATAAATAATGAAATTTCAAACAAGAGAAGCTTACCAAAGGAAGGACGCCGAGCTAGGAGAACGCGACCTGGAGAACAAGAGAGATCGCAGGGAGGAAGGATGACTTCTTTCAGATCTGGTGTGGACTGGGTTCTGGGAAAACTGGCTTCTTTCATTAAAGGGATCAAGTTTTTTTTTTAAGGGATAAGTTACAAATCTATTGGGGTCAAGGGAGCCCAATGCCCACGCATTGGCTCCGCCACTGGCGAAGGAGAGAAGGGAGGGAGATGGTTGGTGGTTGAGGTAGGGTGCCCATAAACATTTTTTTTTTTGTTAAATTGAGTGGGTCGGGGGTTGAGGGGGGAGAGGGTTGGGTTTGCACATATGGGTGGAGGGTGAAAAGGGAGGGAGAAAGGAGGGACGGTCGAGGTTGAGGAAGAACATTTTTTTTTTTTTTTTTGTAATTTTGTAATTTTTAATTTTTTAAATATCCACGTGGGACCCTTATTGACACGTGGCACCCAATCATTGTCTACATGGGCGCCACGTCATCAATTAACGGAAGACTTAACAGTTTGACTAACGGATGTATGAGACCGTCGCAAATTTTACACTTTAGGTATGACTCTTGGACGAAAAATACTTGATGTACTAAATGTTGAAAACCACGAAACATGAAGGTAGTTGTGGAGCCAAAAATAATCACAAAGCGACACGTGGATTCTTGGGTAAAAGAGGACAAAAATACCCTTGAGGCATATTGGGATTCCTACGCGCGAGCAGCGGGCAATCATCCATAAACCAAGTCAAAAGTGTCCAAAATAGGTATCAACTTAAACCTATGTCATTCCATATATTTCTTACCTCTTTTTCCCTCTTTTAGCTAATCAATTAGCTATTTATTTTATTCTTTCCATAACTTCTAAAACTTTCCTTCTAAAAATCATGATAAATGGCCAATTAAGGGGTTAATTGTCTATTTAATCCCTTAAATTGTCAATTAAGTGATCCCTTTGACCCATAAAACACCACATGGCCGGCCATCCTCCATGTTTTCTACCTTTTCTACCATATTTTCCCTTTTTAATTACCCTAATTAAACCTAAATTCAACCCAAAAACCCTAGCTAGGCCGGCCACCTCCTATCCCTATATATAGGCTCCCATTTCCACCAAAAAGCAAGCCAACACTTTGGCAAAAGTCCCAAAATTCTCTAAACACTATTTCTCTCTAAATTCTAACTTTGGCATCGGAGGTTCTTCAGCCAAAGCTTCCCTCATTCATCGTGGGCGCGTGAGGCTCTTGGCCTTAGGTGTTAATTGTTTTGTAGGTGCAAAATTGTCCATGATCAAGGAGGAAGAAATTTGCATCCACAAATTGGTGCTTTCATGGAGAGTTGAAATCCATACTCGTAGAAGTCTCTCGCACAAAAAGGTTTTTTCTTTATTTTCTAGTCCATTTGAATATTTTTCATATGTTTTTATTATTAGAATTTTTTACTTGCAAAGGTTCTTTGATAAAACGTATAAGCAAAATATAATGGCTAGAAATTTAGAAAATTCCACAAGTGAAAATTCTAATGTTCACTCTACCATCATGCGAGAAGGGTTGAGGGCCCGACTACCTGTATTCCACAGGTTAAAAGCTCGCCTCGATGTTATCAGTTGTATTCCACAGTTTAAAAGCTCTCATTGATGTTATCAGAAATTCAAAAGCTAACTTTGGCGATAGTTGTTGTAACCTAAAAGCTCAAGTTTTACCTTCAAACGCACGCAGTCATCATCATGATGCATTATTCCACTGAATCCTGACGAACGCAACAACTAGGCCCAAAAGACACGCCAAGGGTAGACGAACACTGGAAGGAACACTTAAAAACAAGTTTTGTCCTCATCGCCCCAGAAGATTTTACATAAAAGCAACATGTACCGGCAGTTGAGCACTACCTCTTGCTGCGTGTCACACGACCCTAGCCAACATTTGCTCCATTATTCAGCTCTAGAGTGGCCCAATACCGGAAATTAAGCATTTCCTGCTACATGTAACATGGTCCCAGCCCCACGGCTCCCTACCGCGCCTTCACACCTAGCCTTGACAACGCAACAGAGCGGCCCAATGGCGCCCCGAAGGTAGCCGAGCACACTTTAGCTGCACCTGCTCCCTCAATGGAGATTTCTGGCATTTGCATATTCATGACATAATACCTAGAGAAAGTACGCAAGCAGCTTGAGGCATTTCAGACTTAAACTCTCACTCAAATTCCTCGGGCAGACAACGCCCATGCAGACGTACTAGCCGACCTAGGCTCTGCACTCGATCACCAACTCAAAACGCTCTATTCCAGTGGAATATCTTGACAAGCCAAGCATAGAGATGGAGCCAGCAGCCTAAGTGTCATATCATTCTCATCCAAAGATCCCACTCCGGACCACATATCCGCTGCCTAGCGCCTCCCGACGACTTGAAAGTTCTAAGATCAATCCACGAAGGTGTATGTGGAAACCACTTCGGAGGCCAATCCTTAGCATAGAAGGCTCTTAACGCAGGCTACTATTGGCCCACCATGCACCAAGATGTTAAAGAGTTAGTACAAAAGTGCCTTAAGAATATGGTATCTAGCAGCACATGTCCACGCCGAGATATCCTCAAGGTAATGGGTAGGCCGAAGTATCCAATAAGACGATCCTCGACTGCCTCAAGAAATCCCTCACCAACAAGAAGGGAAAATGGCTAAACGAACTATTCAGATGTCTATGGGCATATCGCACCACCAAAAGACGAACAACAGAACAGTAAGGAGATGGCCACAAGTTTAGATCTGGCAAAGGAGAAGCGTGAGCAGACCATCACTTGAATCGTAGCCTACCAGTAGCAACTCATCCACAGCTACAACAAAAGGGCCAAGATCCGGCAGTTTCAACCCAAAGATCTAGTCCTAAGAAAAGCCTTCATCACTGCCCACAAAGAAGGCTTCAAAAAGATGGATCTCATCTGGGAAGGTCCATACAAGATCAGCAGAATAGGTGGCAAGAGTAATTACACCCTCGCCACCATGAAACGGCAAAAAGATTGAAAAACAGTGGATGGCCTACAATCTGAAGAAGTACCATGTGTGACCTCCCGTTACAACAAAACCTGAAGACTCAAGAAGCTCGACGGGCACCACCTCACAAGCCGAGGATTATCCAGTTGTTATGCAGTTCCTACCTTACTGCTAAATTCTCGTTCGTTTCACTCGTTTTTTTTTAATGAGGAATTCAGAAGTAATCACAACTTGGCTCGACTGCATGCTTACAACAACTGATCACTCCTGCACTTCAAAGAAGATTGCGCCCTACTTAGGGACTCATCGCAGGAATTGCGCCCCCCCCCGAGGGACCAACCATGCTCTCCAATGCGATAGGGTAAACTAATTGCTCTCCAGTACGATAGGGTAAACCAATTCCTAGACACCCATATGGGTCAGTTCTCCAAGACGGGAGGATAAACTTTACACTCCGAATATCCAGATGTGGATGAGCCTGGCTGCCCTGGTATAACTAGATGTATGATGGCTTGCGCTGTGATTCCTAGAAGTAGCCACAATGGTCTTTGTCAAGACTTAGCTAACTGAAGGATTTTTGGTCTCTTGACCTAATCCGTGGGGAACCGGGCCCTAGAGACGGAAGGGGCACATTACCCAGTACGCTCTACAAACGGCTGCCCTGGAACCCTAAAGCTGCTACCGAGTGCACTAAGGTAGCCTACGGATTCTGGAAGACTGCCTACGGCTTACCCTTCGAGCAGTAAAGCCGCGCTAGACTTATACAATCGCACATTCTTGTGAAATGTTAAACAAGCTAGCGCGCATATACGAAGTTTTATCCACTGCCGACATGCTACGTAGTCGATAAGCTTTACCTCTGCCAAGCGCGGAACAACCTACACCAAGTCCTAAAGTGTTGTGATACTTGCTACGCAACCTACGGAATTGGAGAAAACCAAGGTTAACAGCCTAGTGGTTACGCGGACTTGTCTGCTTCTGTAAGTAAGGCATCCGGCTGCCAACCCTATGGCTAACAACTTTGCAAAGTTCTACACCAACACCTACGGCTGCGTAGGCTACGCGGGCTTGTCTGCTTATAAAAAAGTAGCATGCCTGCCACTGGTCTATCAAGTATAAAGGTTAGGGCATGAACAAAGAAGCGAAGATGAAGAAAAGCGAAGGAAAACATGTTTATAAACAACTAGCAAATGCCGAATGAGTTCAAGCAAAACAAGACCTACAAGAAAAAACAAATAAAATCCTAAAGGTTACCTAGAAGACTATAGCAGCTTGGACATCCCACGACTACTCGATCGCCACACCTTCAGCAGCCGCGACGCTCTTAACAGCGGTATCATCCGGTGCATCACCCCCGACTGTTCCAGCCTGGGCACCAACTTCTCCAACTACTTCACCAATACCAACATGGACGCGCTGCAGCTCATCCACTTCTTTCTTCAAACTTTCGTTGATCTTCAGTACACCTTGAAGTTCCAACACTTGGGGTTCAAGCCTATCGACGATTCTCTTTAAGTGGATCACTTGATTATAAGTAGCAATCAACTTTTCATCATTTGCATAAGCAGCGAAAGAAGTCTTTGGTTTTTTCTCAGCCGGCATCTCTTGAGCAGGCAGGGAAGATCCATTTTCCCACCTTCACTTGCAGCAGGATCCACAACGGTGATTGGACGAGCCAATGCATCCGCCTTGATCCTATTCACCTCTTCTTTTGGGAGCAGCCCACGTTTCTCCTGACGAAGAGAGTTAAAGTAGCCAACGCCATTTGTGGTACCCAGCAGGGGAGTTCAACCCAACATTTCAGCAGCTCATGAGGCCTGCAACCTCTTCATTTCTCTCAATCACCTGCCTCGCTCGCGTCATGTCCAAAAGCCTAAAAGGACATGAGCTATGTGACTCGCCTAGCACTGCGCCACAGCGCCAAAATCTGTGGCCCCAGCCATACAAGCTGCCCTTGGTTCTAGCCAAGTCAAGCAGCTTAAAGCAGTGGTCCCTGCCACAATACCACCTCAGCCCATGTCGAGCCGGCTCCTGGCCCATGCCAGCCAACGTGCCGCACCACCCTGACGGCTGCCCCGCGGTAGCACCATCCAAGAATAAGACAAGGAAAATTATTTTTTTCTTACCTCGGTGCGGCACGAAGAAGATGAAGAAAGCAATGAAGGACGGTCCTTTGCACGGGCAAGATGTAGAAGATTACTAGAGGAGGGGGAACAAATATCCTCTAAGCTATCTCTCTCTTGTAGGGTACAATAAATCTCTCTTCAAAGTTGATTTAATAACCCACTTAAGGTGGACTTAAATAGGCTTTGAGAGAAATTTATTTCCCTTTCCTAGAATGATCTAATTTCCTATTAAAGAGAGAATCAACATCAAAATAGGAAGCAATCTTAAGCTTCCTAAAGCAAGAAGATCTCTACACCTGCTGCCCTTTCTTGCGAGCAGCCCAACAGGTGTGGGGGCATTTGTGGAGCCAAAAATAATCACAAGGCGATACGTGGATTCTTGGGTAAAAGAGGACAAAAATACCCTTGAGGCATATTGGGATTCCTACGCGCGAGCAGCGGGCAATCATCCATAAACCAAGTCAAAAGTGTCCAAAATAGGTATCAACTTAAACCTATTTCATTCCATATATTTCTTACCTCTTTTTCCCTCTTTTAGCTAATCAATTAGCTATTTATTTTATTCTTTCCATAACTTCTAAAACCTTCCTTCTAAAAATCATGATAAATGGCCAATTAATGGGTTAATTGTCTATTTAATCCCTTAAATTGTCAATTAAGTGATCCCTTTGACCCATAAAACACCACATGGCCGGCCATCCTCCATGTTTTCTACCTTTTCTACCATATTTTCCCTTTTTAATTACCCTAATTAAACCTAAATTCAACCCAAAAACCCTAGCTAGGCCGGCCACCTCCTATCCCTATATATAGGCTCCCATTTCCACCAAAAAGCAAGCCAACACTTTGGCAAAAGTCCCAAAATTCTCTAAACACTCTTTCTCTCTAAATTCTAACTTTGGCATCGGAGGTTCTTCGGCCAAAGCCTCCCCCATTCATCATGGGCGCATGAGGCTCTTGGCCTTAGGTGTTAATTGTTTTGTAGGTGCAAAATTGTCCAAGATCAAGGAGGAAGAAATTTGCATCCACAGTAGTAAACTGATATTTACCCTTATTTTATTATACAGAGGATGATTTGAACTCGTGACTCTTTCGGCATTAGAGAGAAACATATATCTAATATCAGTAAATTAACAGTTAGTTGGTACTTTAAACTTAGTTGTTTATTAACTAGTTAGACATTCACGTATTATGGATAGGGCTGGAAAAAAATCCCAAAAATCCCAAACCAAACCAAAAAAATCCCGATCCCAAACCAAAAAAATCCCAAACCAAAATTCCCGAAGTTTTCGGGATGTAATCCCAAACCAAAATTCCCGAAGTTTTCGGTATTCCCATACCGAACCGAAAAAAAAAAATATATATATATATATTATTTTTTAATTATAAGAGAATTATTTCAACCGTTGATTATTTTTTATTTAATCTGTGCCATTGATTTGTTTTTAGGTCAGATCCAAATGGTACTCTTTCTTTCCTTTCATTTGTTGCCTCCATCCATCGAAGTGATCATCTGAGTCTGACTGTCTACCACCACCGGCCCTCATCTCTCATCTAGAAGTGATCTGACTGTCTACCACCACCGGCCTACCACCACACAGCCACCGCGCGCTCTCTCTCTCTCTCTCTCTCTCTCTCTCTTTTTGCCCCGCGATCCTGGGTAATTTTATTCCAGCTCCGTGCCTTGTTTGAATTCTTATTTTCTGAGCTTTATTTTGGCTGTTTGGTCCTCCAGCTCTGGTTCTCCGATCATGCATTTACTTAGATTTGTAATTTTTGTTTTGTTTGGGGTTATCATTTTTCCGATCATGCATTTTGGCTGTTTGGTCCTCCAATGCCAAGGGTGGTGAGCTTCGCTTTTCCGCTTCTCAATTTTCGGGTTCTTATTTGATTTCCGTGTTTCTGTTGGCTTAGCTTTGATATTAAATTTTCCTGATTTTTAGGAGGGAAAAAGAAGGAGGTGAAGAAAGAAACCGGTCTTGGTCTTTCCAAGAAGAAGGATGAGAATTTCGGAGAGTGGTATTCTGAGGTATCTGTCTTTATCTTTTTTCTGGGGTTTATTAACTTTATTCAACAATTAAGTAATGAATATGTTTCCTTGTGTTTAGGTCGTTGTTAATAGTGAGATGATCGAATACTACGATATATCTGGTTGTTATATATTGAGGCCATGGACGATTGCGATATGGGAGACGATGCAAGTAAGCATGCTTTTTCTTGTTTAATCCATTTCATGTTGTTGATGAGTTTTATTTGCTATTAGAACCAGTAAACAATCATCTGGTTCTCAGGATTTTGATAACACGCCGGACTTGTCCAAAAGCCCAAAAGCCCAAATCCATTTCGGGATTCCCGATTTGTCCCGAAATCCCGAAACTATTTCGGGATTCCCGAAAATTGGGATTCCCGAAAATTTGGTTTGGGATCGGTATTGAAATTGGGATTCCCAAAAATTTTAGTTTGGGATTCGGGACAAGGGTTTCGGTATGGGATCCCATACCGAACCACCCCTAATTATGGACCGCGTGAATTTCATTCATTTTAAACCTAGTTGGTTAACCCAAGTAATTGAGCTCAAATGATCAAGGTTATTTACTCAAATGCTCTCGAAGACCTTTATTATATGCTCTACTCTTCAATATTACTTGTATTTGTTGTTAATGCAATATGTTATCATTGGTATATACATATCTTCGATACTGTTAAAATCATTTAATGAGTATAGTACTTGATTTTGTAAAAAGAATAGGATGAATCAAAACTAACTTGTCTCCACATATGCTGATTCTTCTTTCAATGTTACCAACCAAAGTGAACCCAAAACTCCAAACACTTCATGTACGTGGCTAAATGAATTTTTGTTTTCAAGTTTGATCAAACGAATATCACGAGATTCTTGCAAAAAAGGATTGTAATTTTTGTTCACGACTCCACATTGAACCTGACCCGTGGCACCTGTACACTTAGATAATGGTCACAATCAACTTTGGACCATACATAATGCGACTAATACCAAACAATAATAATCCATTGTACTCATCAAATGCGTGCCTCTCCGTTAATATTACCCCACAATGTCAAAGATTAGTACTTGCACACTAGTAGATGGTCCAAAATTCATCGGACTCTAGTATTTATACCCTCTTTTGCTTCCTCTCTTATTTATAGTCACATAATTAAATAAATTGCGATAAAATCAAGGGACAAACACAATTAAGAGGGAGTTGGGGAGAGGAACAAAGACTAGTGTGATGGAAATTAATTATTTCTTTTACGCTATGTTTGGAAGGAGAAATTTAAGATTACTGAGGAATTTTAAAATGACGGAAATCGAAATGATAGAATTTTGTGTATAAAATTTGTGAATTTTCTTTTTTGAACCTAAAAGAACAATTGAATTTGAATACGGAATTTATTATTTTTAAACCATCACTCGTAGAATTTTGGAAATGACACCTATTTACATTAAATTTAAACTTGGGAATTAGAGGTCTCAAATTCCAAGTTTTTTTTTTCACGGGGATATTCTAAATTTCTATGTTTATGAATCCAAATAAGATAATTTATTCATGTCAATTTATAAATTTTGACTTTTTTCAAAAATCCATGTTTATTTTCTTCATCCAAACAAAGTTAGAGAAAAAATGTAAACATCGAAATTTTGGTGAAATAAATATTCATCAAAATATATACTAAGTTTTGACTTGACAAGGCTTACGTGGTGTGCACATTGGGTCTCACAAATTGCACACATGACATGACTCATCAATAGACAAGTCATCAAGAGTGACATTGGGGAATTATCTTTTAACTTGACTTTGATATAAATAGACAAATTATGTCAATTTGGTTAACTCGACAAAAAAAAAATTTTATTTGGTTAATTTACCAAACAATTATTTAGTTAAATGATTTGATTAAATCAAATTGGTTATTGTACTCCAATCAAATCCTTCCATCCGTAGAATTAATCAAGTCATTTAATTAATTCAAAATTATTTGATTAAATCAAATTGGACACCAATCAAGTCCAAGCTTATACTCAAGTTCTTCGACGGTTTACCAAATTAACTGATTTGGTTCAAATCAAGCTTTGGTTGTTTTATCAATTAAAGTTTTTGGTCAAATTACCGACTTATTTGATTTGGTTCACATTTATATCAAATCAAGTTCAAATCAAACTTTAATCAAGACGATTCATGGAGACAAACTCCATAAATTAAGGCCTAGAAAAGGAATTGATTCAATGCAAAGAATCATGGAGAGTCTTGTAAATACGAGCCTCCAAAACAAAGAAATTGACTGTAGACATCGAAATTTCGGTAAATAAATGTTGACCGATAAATCAAAATTTCAACGCTCATGTATTACATAAATTTTACACGTAGCGTGTGTCTAAACAAAAATCGAAATAAGTTGGAAAAGTCATCAAACAGGACACATGTCAACACCTGGCAGAAACGACTTATTTCATCTGAGATATTATATTCAAAATTAGGCATTGGAAATTTCTATAAATAGAAGGCTAATTCATTCATTTAGGAGGAATTCATATTACACCAAAACCTTGAAGCTCTGAAACTCCGAAGCTCTCAAGCATCCAGATTCCCGAAGAATCAAGAAAACCCTATTCGTTCTTCGTTCATCGTTCTTCCAAGATCAAGCCCCGACGGCCCTTGGATCAACAATCATCCACCTTCAAGATCAAGCCCCAACGGCCCTTTGAAGAACTTCCACCAATTCAAGATCAAGCCCCCCGACGGCCCTTGAAGAAAGTGTTCATCGTTCATCATCTGTTCATCCTAAGATCAAGCCCCAACGGCCCTTTGGATCAACAACGTCGACAAATCCATACATCCAATCACTGTTCTTCAAAATCAAGCCCAAAAGCCCTTGAAGATCCGTTCATCACTGTTCTTCAAGATCAAGCCCAAAAGCCCTTGAAGATCCGTTCATCACCGTTATTCAAGATCAAGCCTCAACGGCCCTTGAAGAAACGATCATCCTCAAGATCAAGCCCCAACGGCTCCTTGAAGATCCGCTCAAATCCACCTTCAAGATCAAGCCCACGGCCCTTGAAGAACGTTCATCCTTAGATCAAGCCCAACGGCCCTTTGGATCAATCGCACATCCACAAATCAACACCTTACGGAGATCGAATCAGAGGATCAAATTAGAGAGAGATTGTAACCCAAAATCATCAAATACAAATATTTGTTTGTGCGCGTTGTTCTTGTCTCTTTCGTTTCAGGAATTTTCCGTGTTCACAAATTGGCACGCTCGGTGGGATAATCTCTACCTCTCATCTCTTTCTCCGTTCAAGAAATTCAAGCACACTTCCAAAATCAATGGCATCAAGCAAAGGACAAGCCGTTCTCACAAAGGGAAGAAGCCTGAGCACTTCCGCCATGAACAGAGCATCCATTGGCGCCACAACCGCTCCTCAACATGCCACTTCAAAGTTGGTGCCACTAAATGAGCAAGGGGAGCATCAAAGGCGCAAGTCCGTCATCAACCTGACCTCGCTGGGGGCACCGAAGCATGCTGCTGAGGCACACAAGATGACATCCCAAAGCAACCAACGACATTCTTCGTCAACACCCTGGACGTTTGAAGAAAAACTGCGTCCATTGGTTGCACAAGTCATGACCATTGGCGTCACCTCCATCGAAGAACAACTGGCTCAAATGAATGAAGCGATTGCAAGGCTAACACGGACTGTGGAAGAAAAAGACTTGCAAATCGTTACACTCGTCAGCCGACTGGAAGCGCAAGACGGCGAGAAACCCGACCCAGAGAATGATCCACTAAAGAGAAGAGATGATGAAGAAGAGGAGCCTCAGGTGGAGAAAAACGATGCGAAGCCGGAGCCAGACCAAGCAGCGGCACTCATGGGATCTCTTTCTATCCAGCAGCTGCAGGAGATGATCACCAACACCATCAAGGCACAGTACGAAGGGAGCTCGCATACCTCCTTGTTCTACTCGAAGCCCTACTCCAAGAAGATTGATGCCCTGAAGATGCCAAAGGGTTATCAACCACCAAAGTTCATACAGTTTGATGGAAAAGGAAACCCAAAGCAGCACGTTGCACATTTTGTCGAAACTTGCAACAACGCAGGGACCGAAGGGGACTACCTCGCCAAGCAGTTTGTGCGCTCGCTGAAAGGAAACGCCTTTGAGTGGTACACAGACCTAGAGCCTGAGTCCATCAACAGCTGGGAGCAATTGGAGCGGGAATTCCTCAACCGCTTCTATAGTACCCGCCGCACTGTGAACATGCTAGAGCTGACAAGCACGAAGCAATGGAAGGAAGAGCCAGTCATTGACTACATCAACAGATGGCGCACTCTAAGCCTCGACTGTAAAGACAGGCTCTCGGAAACCTCTTCAATCGAGATGTGCATCCAAGGCATGCAATGGGGTTTGCAATACATCCTTCAAGGCATTAAACCACGGACCTTCGAGGAATTGGCCACTCGCGCCCATGACATGGAGTTGAGCATCGCCCATCATGGGAAGAAAGAACCAATCGCTGGCTACAAGAATGACAAAGTTGTTGGGCCAAAGGAGGAGAAGACTGCGTGGAAACCCACCAAAGAGACAATGACGGTCAACACAACTCCCGTCAAAATCTCCACACGAGGCAAGGCGATTCAAACCGAAGCTTTTCATGATCAAGAGATGCGTAGACGCACTTTGAAGGAGCTTGAGGAGAAAACTTATCCATTCCCCGACTCTGATGTGGTTGCCATGCTGGATGACCTGTTGGACAAGAAGGTGATCAGTTTGCCTGAGTGCAGACGGCCAGAAGAGATGAATCGTACCGATAGTCCAAGGTACTGTAAATTCCACCGTTTCATCAGTCATCCAACGGAAAAGTGCTTCGTACTGAAAGATCTCATCTTGAAGCTAGCACAACAAGGGAAAATCGAGCTTGACCTCGAAGACACGGTTGCGGTACACACTACTACTATCATGTTTGGATCACTCGATCATGTGCCTCTCCGAAGCATGCATGACCATTCCCGTCAATGTTCAAGTCACACGGCACCTCCTACACAACCATCACCGGGGGCAAGCAACCAAGATGCATCTACCGGGGGCAAGCAACCAAGATGCATCTACCGGTGATAAAGAATGGTGGACATCGGCGACCTACAAAAAAACGAGGAAGCCAAGACCACAAGCCACAAGGCCAAAAGAGGAGCCTAAACCTGCCCCCCAGACGTCAGTATTCGATAGAATGAATCATCCAAGGCCCAAAGTTCCGGCACCTAAACTCATTGGCGGTCAAAACAGAACTTCTGTCTTCAAAAGGCTTAACACGTCAGCATCTCGAAGCTCTGTTTTCAAAAGGTTGTCGAAACCTAAGAAGCAAAGCAATACGACTAGCTTTCCTCCACGACAGTCAGTTATGGAAAGACTTGAAGAAGCCAAAGAGCCTTCCAGAAGGAGAAAGACGACACCAGAAGTAGAAAAGATCGATCGTCTGGCAGAAAGATATGACGTTCGAAGTTCCATTCCTTCAAGAATGAAGCGCCAAGCAATTTTGGAGGTTAACACAGTTGGATCACTGAAAGTGAAAAGGCGCACCATCATCCATACTGGACAATCTTCATGCCAACAAGCTCGAGAGGTCAACACCGAAGAAGGGGTCCAAAACGTCTTTCACATCACAATCCAAGAAAGTGAAGAAGATGAAATCCTCGAGGAAGATGTCATTGCAGCACCGTCACAGCTCGAAGATGGGGGGCAAGCCACAGTTGACGATCTCAAAGAACTCAACTTAGGCACAAGTGAGGAACCAAAGCCTATCTTCGTGAGTGCATTACTAAGTGCAGACGAGATAGAGAAGTATTACCAGCTGCTATTAGAGTACAAAGACGTCTTTGCTTGGACCTACAAGGAAATGCCCGGCCTCGACCCTATCATTGTTGTTCATCATCTTGCAGTCAAGCCTGGAACGCAACCAATAAAGCAAACTCAAAGACGCTATCGATCCGAGCTCATCCCACAAATCGAGGCCGAGATTGACAAGTTGATTGAAGCAGGCTTCATTCGAGAGGTGCAATACCCCAAATGGATCTCCAACATCGTCATAGTCCTTAAGAAATCTGGACAAATACGTGTTTGCGTAGACTTCCGAGACCTCAATGATGCTTGCTCAAAGGATGATTTCCCCTTGCCAATCATTGAGATCATCGTGGACGCGACCACTGGCCATGAGGCACTATCGTTCATGGACGGCTCTTCTGGATACAATCAAATTCGCATGGCTCTTGAAGATGAGGAACTAACAACCTTCCGTACTCCAAAAGGTATCTACTGCTACAAGGTGATGCCCTTTGGTCTGAAGAATGCTGGAGCTACATATCAACGTGCAATGCAGAAGATCTTCAATGACATGCTACACAAGAACGTAGAATGTTATGTAGACGATGTGGTGGTCAAGACAAAGAAAAGATCAGATCACTTGAAGGATTTGCGAGTAGTGTTCGAAAGGTTGCGAAAATACAACCTCAAGATGAACCCGTTAAAGTGTGCATTTAGTGTCTCATCTGGAAAGTTCCTTGGCTTCATTGTTAAGCATCGTGGCATTGAAGTGGACCAATCAAAGATCAAGGCAATTCAAAGCATGCCCGAGCCAAGAAACCTGCACGAGTTGAAAAGTCTACAAGGACGGCTAGCTTTCATCAGACGATTCATCTCCAACCTTGCAGGGCGTTGTCAACCGTTCAGTCGACTCATGATGAAAGATGTTCCGTTCGTATGGGACAAAGCATGCAACAATGCTTTTAAAAGCATAAAGAAATATTTATCAAGTCCACTTGTCCTGGGGGCACCTGTACTAGGGAAACCACTCATATTGTACATCGCTGCTCAGGAAAGATCAGTTGGAGCACTTCTGGCACAGGAAAACGAATCCCAGAAAGAATGAGCACTCTACTACCTCAGTCGAACACTCACCGGCGCTGAGTTGAACTACTCCCCAATAGAAAAAATGTGCCTTGCCTTGATGTTTGCCATCCAGAAGCTCAGACATTACATGCATGCTTACACCATCCACTTGGTTGCTAAAGCTGACCCGGTCAAATACGTCATGTCCAAGCCAGTTTTGACAGGACGACTAGCTAAATGGGCATTGCTTCTCAATCAATACGAGATCATCTACGTCCCCGCTAAAGCCGTCAAGGGACAAGCGCTAGCAGACTTCCTTGCCGACCATCCAATCCCAGCCGATTGGAAAATCTCAGATGACTTGCCTGACGAAGAGGTGTTCTACATCGACATATTCCCGACATGGACGATGTTCTTCGACGGATCTGCACGAGCAGACGGAGCGGGGGCAGGAGTAGTATTCATGTCGCCACAAAGGCAAATACTACCTTATTCATTCCAACTAAGCGAATTATGCTCCAACAACGTTGCTGAGTACCAAGCACTAATCATCGGGCTCCAAATGGCAATCAACATGGAAATCACAGCCCTTGAGATATATGGCGACTCCAAGCTCATAATCAATCAACTCCTGACTGAATATGAGGTGAGGAAAGATGATCTCGTCCCGTACTTCCGGCTGGCAACACAATTGCTACAAAGGTTTGAGGCTGCAACACTAGAACACGTGCCAAGAAAAGAGAATCCAATGGCAGACGCTCTCGCCAACCTAGCCTCGAGCATGACATTAGGAGAAGACGAAACTGCAAACGTGCCAGTCTGCCAAAGATGGGTAATCCCGCTTGTCACTGAAATGGTACTAAGTGATACAAACGTTATTTCCATACTTCCGGTCAACGTTGAAGAATGGAGACAGCCTCTGATCAACTACTTGAAGCATGGAATACTTCCAGATGATCCAAAACACCGCTCTGAAGTACGTCGACGAGCACATCGCTTCCTCTATTACAAAGGGACACTCTACCGGCGATCTTTTGAATGAGTACTTCTGAGATGCCTAGGCGAGGAAGAAGCCAATCAAGCCATGGAAGAAGCACACTCAGGAATATGTGGGGCGCATCAGTCCGGACCGAAGCTTCATTTCCAGCTCAAAAGAATGGGTTACTACTGGCCAAGCATGGTAAAGGACTGCCTAGAACACACCAAAAGGTGCCAAGCCTGTCAATTTCACACCAACTTCATACATCAACCGCAAAAGAGCGAGGGAGAACTTTCTTGTTGAATGCCTTGGAGAGTCGTGCTTGATAACACTCTAAATGTTGCTGAGCTTCGAGTCTTTTCTCATCCAGCGCTTCCAGCTCTTGAAGGCGCAACTTTGCATTCTCTTCGTTAGTCAAGCCTTCTTGTATAGCCATCTTTAGCGAGGGGATTTGACTTTCGAGCGGTAGAACAGCTTCCACGCCATATACGAGAGAATAAGGTGTAGCTTGGGTAGGCGTTCTATATGTCTTCCTGTATGCCCAAAGTGCTTCACCTATTCTTTCATGCCAGTCTTTCTTTGTTCTGCCGATTACCTTCTTCAGGAGGTTGCACAATGTCTTGTTGAATGCTTGTGCAAGACCGTTGGCCGGAGCATGATACATGGAGGATCTGTGCTGCTTGAACTTGTATTTCTCGCAGAGCTCGTCCACGAGTCGGTTGGAGACCTGTTTTCCGTTGTCAGTGACAATGTAACGAGGCACACCATATCGGTGGATGATATGTTCCTTGATGAAACGAACGACAGTTTCCTTCTTGACTTCCTTCAGGGGTATGGCTTCAGCCCACTTGGAGAAGTAATCTGTTGCAGCTAGGATGTAAGCTTCTCCTGCAGATGACTTTGGCGCAATTGGTCCTACGACGTCCAATCCCCATGCATCGAATGGCCATGAAGTAGCTGTGGGGTGTAATGGTTCAGGCGTCATTGGTCTAGCTGGGCGCCGTACCCCTAACGAGTTAAGGACATTTGAGGATCTTGGTGTGGCGTTAGAGCACTTGGAAGAATCTTACTTAGCTGCATTCTTAGCTTGTTGGCTTTGTAAGTTTGTCTTCCCTAAAGACGATGTCAACTTGATTCGTCCGGGAGTCTTCAAAGTTGCTACCTCGGTAGGAGACAAGATGGGCAACTCCATAGCCATGCCTTTCTCTCGTTCTAGGCGCGAAATCTCCTCTTGGTATTGAGAAAGTGCAATTCCAAGCTATAGCTCCGCTACGGATACGATCACCAAGAAGCTTAGACTTAACCAAAGGGTTGCCACGATCATGGTGCGAAGAGTTCAAGATAAGAATCCTCGATCTGCACACTTTCCTCTTTGTAGTTGGTCGAACGGAGTCTACCAGCTCCCAAGATACCTCAGAAGACCACGACTTAATATGCATGGAGTTGTCTTTTATGGGAAGAACAAGTGCCTTAGGGCCAGTCAGTGGTGCATAAAGCTTTAATGTCGTTCCATTATCTTGTGGATCGCCTTCCTTCGCAAGAATAGTGATGGTGTTGTTTTTAAAGCACTTAAGAAACACCATGACTGCAACGGAAAAGTCAGCCACAAAGCTTGAATAGGCATGACAAAAGTGGGCAGCTACAAGACGGTCCTTCAAAGCACACTACAGTGGCAAAGAAACCAAAATGCTACGCAACCCCGCAGTGGTTACGCAAGCAGTTTCTTGCACTGCACGGCGTCACCACCAAGGGGAGAACTGTGACCAAAAGGCAATACACAGCGAAGCCCCGCTACAGTCTCTTGCACAGCACCACACGGTAAAGGCACCACCGAGGGAAAACTGTGATCAAAGGCACTACACAGCAAATCCCCGCTGCAGTCTTTATCACAGCACCACACGGCAACGTCGCCACCGAGAGAAAGCTGTGATCAAAAGGCACTACACAGCGAAACCTCATTGCAGTCTTTTGAACAACACCATACGATGAAAAATGACGCACTGCAACAAGCCCCGGGCAGCAGGAATCTAGTGGTCATGCAACGGCTGAGCAGTGACAGTGCAATCCTCTAGCACTACAAAAAAAAAAATAAATAAATAAATAATAATAATAATAATAAAAATAAATAAATAACTAATAATAATAATAATAATAATAATATAAAAAAATCCATCAAAAAGGTACACGTATGTCATATAAATATATATATAGCATTATATATATGTACACACCCATATATATAATATATATATAACATATACATATATGTACACTGCACACACCCACGTGCATATATGTAACACGGCACACACACACACATATACTTGAACACTGAGGCCAAAACTGCTGTTGGAATTTATGTGAAAGTAAGCACGGAGGAAGCACCTTACCTCAGAAAGATTCGCAACAAGGACAGCAGAACTGAAGCAACCTCCGCTGCAATGCGATGAAATAGAAGAAAGTAGTAATCCTTTTATAAAGCCACAAAAGCAAGCATTCATGCTCCTGAATTCACATGAATATAAAATAATAATAAAAAAAGGAATAAAAAAATTATAAAAGTCTAATGGTGCACGGCACCATAGAAAAAAATATGTATGAGGTCTTTGGTGCATAGCACTATCTTAAAAAAAAAAAAAAAAAGAGAAAAAATAATAAATAAAAAAAGTGAAAGGTGGTGCTTCACGCACCATAAGAACAAAATAATAAAAAAAGAGGGTATCATTGCTTTGAATGATGGCATCGTGTGGAAAGCAAAGGAAAGAAAAAAAAATATATATATATATTAATTAGTCCTATGATACGGATTGCACCATATATATAAAAAAATAATAATAAATAAAATAAAATAAAATAAAATAAAAATAATAATAATATATAAGAAATAATAGGTGGGATGGTGCGGATGGCACCACATGAAAAAAATAAAAAATAAAAAATAAAAAAAATAAAAATAAATAAACAAATGCATTAAGAGAAATAAAGTCCATTTTATTTTTTATTTTTTTCTGGAAATTTTACATAAATTTGCATTATACAAAAAAAAAATACAAAATACAAAAAAAAACAAAAAACAAAAAAACAAAAAAACAAAAAAAATCAAATCAAATTTACAGGAAGGGGAATCTTCAAGGATGATCAGGTGGCGCCTCATCACTCGGCGGAGCTCCAGAAAGACGAAGCACCAGAGATTGATTATCTGGAGCTTCAACACTTGGTGAAGCGCCAGAAGACGAAGGCAGAAGTTGCCGCTGGAGTAGCGCCACAAACCTCTGATGATCACTCTGAATCCGAACTTCGGACTCTTGCAGCTGATCAAGCTTCCTCTTCATGCTTGTTGAGTAATTAGTTGCAAGCATGTGCAACTCTTTATTCTCGTGCCTAAGCACTCTGACCTCTTGCCGAAGACTGGCCACCTCAGCCATCAACGACTCAACCTGACGAGATCGAGCAAGAAGGCGCTGGCCCATGTTTGATACTGAGCCTGCACATCGGACGCTGTAGGCCAGAGAGTCCTGAACAGCCAGCTCGTCGGACCGCCTGGAAAGTATCCTAGTGTCTCTAGGAGTGAGAAGATTTCTAGCCAACACCGAAGCGGTTGTATCGTTCATCATCATAGAATCCCCAACTGTAAGAGGACCATTGGGAGATATGAAGGACGGCTGCCAAATGTTGCTTGGAGAAGATGTGTCACTATCTTCCCCGACATTCAAGTTAAGGCGACGGTCAGTAGGGCAAGACATATTTGAAGGTGTGAAGAAAAAGAAGAGGTCGAACTGATCAAGATTAAAAAAAAAAAAAAGGTACTCGGAGGGAGTGTTTACAGGAGGGAGCTCAAGTGTGTTGTGGAACAAAATTAGCACCTCTATAAAAAGAAGAAATCAAAGAGGCGCTCCTCAGAAGTCGAAGAGGCAAATCTCACAAATCAAAGAGCCGGGTTCCTTTCTCAAAAGACGGACTCCGTCTCAAAAGTCGGACGCCGCTCTCAGAAGTCGGGCGCCTCTCTCAAAAGACGGAGCGGTCAGGAATCACGAGGCGAACAGTTTTTCCAGAATTGTCGTCTCTCGTCACGCGCGCTGTCAGCTTTGCGCAAATTACGGGTAGCTTTTTCAGAAAGCGCGTAACCTGTACTGTTCATCCATCCACCGGCTGCCGACAGGGGAAAATGAACAGTTTCGGTTGTGAAGAATCATTCCTATAAACGTCTACCTTCGCCATCCATTGCAAAGGCAAACTCCCTCAGCACTTCCTCATCTCCGAAAATGCATTCCCAACGAAGCCTCTCGAGTCACTCAGTGTTCCTTATTCCTTGGGGTACCTCTGCAAACAAATGACACCAAAGCAAAAGTATCTCATATCACCAGGGTAGAAAGCAAGAGTATCTCATATCATGTTTTCTCCCTGTCCTTTCCTTTGTCCTTGTTATTACCTGCAAAGACAAGGATAAAGAAAGCAGTATGCCGGAACCTCCACTCAAACTCGGGTAAGGAACCGACTGCTTGAAACCCTTCCCTGATTGCCTACCTAGCACTGCTCTCGAGTACTCGTCTTCAACTGCTGATGTACTTCCGAAGAAGATGCCACATCTGCCTGGAGAACAGATAAGGCAAGTGAAAATGATAGCTTGAAGCATGTGGAGACAACGTGCTGATTCATCATCAAGATCAAGTCTCATTTTCCTTGCTAAGAAGTTCCCCAGCCCAGTTCAAGAATAAACCTGTGGAACGATACTTCTTCAAAAGCAAAAGTATCTCATATCATCAGGGTTGCAATCACTCTGGTGGATGACTCGTTTTGACCCTCAAATTCTTGGGTCAACTCGCTAGGCGTTGTGGGCTGCACGTCCCGATTCACCACCCTTGAATCGAATCCTTAAAGATCAAGTCACCAACTGGAAGAAGAGCCCATCAATCTTGAAGATCATACCGTTGACCAAACTGCTCAGGTGTGAATTAGAAAGATTGAACAAAGAAACAGGCCGTCACCTTTACCTCGTGCCTGTTTGCCATATGTTCGAATCAACCTTCGAGATCAAGCTTCAACAGCCATTGAAGAAGCTTCTAGCCAAAGTTCAAGATCAAGCCTCGACGGCCCTTGAGGAAATCACAAGTCCGATTCAAGATCAAGCGTCCACCACCCTTGAATCAAACCCAGTTCAAGAATAAGCCTGTGGAAAGTCAAACAATTGGAGGAAACCAGAAAATCCTCCAACCCAGTTCAAGATCAAAGCTGTGGAAAGTCAACAAGCGCAACAAAATACGTGCCGATCCATCCACTACCAAAGCCAAAGATCATTTACCACATGAAGCTCTTTGTGGTCCAATTTCAACCTTCAAGATCAAGCCTCGACGGCCCTTGAAGAAATTTCAAACAAAGTTCAAGAACAAGCCTCAACGGCCCTTGAAGAAATTTCCAGCCCAATTCAAGATCAAGCCTCAACGGCCCTTGAAGAAATCTCCAGCCTAATTCAAGATCAAGCCTCGATGGCCCTTGGATCGACATCTACAGTAAGGGACTTCAAAACGCATCTCCTACACGTGACATGCACATGTATATGACGCGCCTTGAAGTGGGGGCATTTGTAGACATCAAAATTTCGGTAAATAAATGTTGACCGATAAATCAAAATTTCAACGCTCATGTATTACATAAATTTTACACGTAGCGTGTGTCTAAACAAAAATCGAAATAAGTTGGAAAAGTCATCAAACAGGACACATGTCAACACCTGGCAGAAATGACTTATTTCATCTGAGATATTATATTCAAAATTAGGCCTTGGAAATTTCTATAAATAGAAGGCTAATTCATTCATTTAGGAGGAATTCATATTACACCAAAACCTTGAAGCTCTGAAACTTCGAAGCTCTCAAGCATCCAGGTTCCCGAAGAATCAAGAAAACCCTATTCGTTCTTCGTTCATCGTTCTTCCAAGATCAAGCCCCGACGGCCCTTGGATCAACAATCATCCACCTTCAAGATCAAGCCCCAACGGCCCTTTGAAGAACTTCCACCAATTCAAGATCAAGCCCCCCGACGGCCCTTGAAGAAAGTGTTCATCGTTCATCATCCGTTCATCCTAAGATCAAGCCCCAACGGCCCTTTGGATCAACAACGTCGACAAATCCATACATCCAATCACTGTTCTTCAAAATCAAGCCCAAAAGCCCTTGAAGATCCGTTCATCACTGTTCTTCAAGATCAAGCCCAAAAGCCCTTGAAGATCCGTTCATCACCGTTATTCAAGATCAAGCCTCAACGGCCCTTGAAGAAACGCTCATCCTCAAGATCAAGCCCCAACGGCTCCTTGAAGATCCGCTCAAATCCACCTTCAAGATCAAGCCCACGGCCCTTGAAGAACGTTCATCCTTAGATCAAGCCCAACGGCCCTTTGGATCAATCGCACATCCACAAATCAACACCTTACGGAGATCGAATCAGAGGATCAAATTAGAGAGAGATTGTAACCCAAAATCATCAAATACAAATATTTGTTTGTGCGCGTTGTTCTTGTCTCTTTCGTTTCAGGAATTTTCCGTGTTCACATTGACACTTAGACACCCTACAAACCCGAAAGACTCATAAAGCTCTCTACATTCTTCACCATTCGTGGACAATCAACAAGCACATGTGCCGATTCATCCACCATCAAAGCCAAAAATCACCTACCGCATGACACTACTTGTGGTCCCGATTAGTGCAAGATCAAGCTTTGACGGCCCTTGAAGAAATCACAAGCCCGATTCAAGATCAAGGATTCACCACCCTAATTAAATTCTACTTTTGAGATTGAATCAAAGGATCAAGCGTTGTACTCAGAGCAACTCCACCCTTGGAGCCCTCCCCCTAGCAATCCACTATTGAATCCACCCTATTGAACAGTAACTGCCTTTAATGAATAGTAACTGCCATTAATGAACAGTAATTACCTTTTGCATCTCCACCTTTGAAGCCCTCCCCCTGGCAATAGGTAATAAAATATTAGTTTTTTTGTTTGTTTAAATAATACAAAATATAAAAAAACAAGGAAATGGGGCTGCAGACCCTCGGGCTGACACAAAAAAAATAAAAAAAATGCCTGACCCTCGGGCTGCAGGCTTGTCAATTCCCCACCCCCCTTGTGCTCGGGCTCCCACCCTCACTCGGGCTCTCCAAGGCTGGAGGGTTGTCCACCGAGCCTCGGGCCCTTTCCTCTCCCCTGTCCCCCGAGCACTGTCCAAGGCTGGACTTGCTCTCAGAGATTATAACCCTAATTTTATCATCAAGACAACCTCATTATTTAGAATGTTTACAAAAACATATGGAGTTTCTGCATAGAACAAAAGAGTACAAACTCTCTTTTTAAGTGTGAGTGGAACCCCTTTTGTTTGGCACTTTATTGTTTTAGCTGTGTTGTGCTAAGTTACTTTCTGGCTCCCTTGTTTGAAAGTGGGCCTAGGGTGGTTAATCAGATGTGAAATTTTAGAGATTCATGTCCACAAGTATAAAAATAAGTTGCTAGCTTCACATGACATGCATCCTTTCCTTCACTTTGAGATGAAATAGGCTACGAGGATCCATCACCGTGCATTTTGTGGCCCAGGATAAACCAAATCAATTATTGATTTGCATATTCCATCTCTCAATTATTCCCCAATCTACATCAGATTTGTGAAAATAAAGTAATACATTTGTCTGCTCTATATGTAAAGAGTCATTTCTCATTATAAGATCAGCTAAATTCTAATATGATTGCAAATTTAATGTTAATGAGATTTTTTTTAATTTAATTAACGAACTGTGATTAATTGACAACTAAAGATGAATGACTCTTTACATGTAAGAGTATATCCAATGTACGAAAAATTTGGACTCAAATTTGATATTTGATTCTAAATATGATTGTAAGGTTCTAAATCCACCGGAGGCTTAAAATTCATATATAAGTTTCTGAAAAGTTGAGAACCAAATTTGAGTTTTAATATGAGATTCCATCCTAAGTAGAAAAAATGTTATTAAAAAAATTGATATTTAAGTTTTGAATTCAATCATCTCAAATGGTATAACCAAATTGCTAAAACTCACATACAATTTTTTTTTAGTTCAATATTTCTCCTACAATGCAAAGATTCAAATCTTAAAACTCAAAGTGAGTCTTAAGATTTGAATTTTTGCGCTGGAGAAGAAAACTAAATACATTAATTCACCACCTTTTTGAAACTCAAACATAAAATAACTCAAATAATGTTAATTGTCAACTAGTCTAATGAGTCCAATAGTCTTCAGATTTGAGTCATGACTAATGAGTGTCAGTCCACCGACGGAGAGATTTTTTAGGATATTCAGAACACGGGATGGTACATCACTTGTCATTACAAGTTCTGAGATATTTATGTTAAAAATTAACAACTTAAAAAATAAAACTTTCTTTTACTTATAATGACATGTGATCTACCACTCGTATTCCAAACACAATGAAAATTTTCTCCTAACAACGGTTCATTTCTGATGAGATTCGTGGCAACTGGCAAATATTCGTTCGTCTCCTTTTTACACCATATTTTGTGTCTGTATATATGTATATGTATATATCCATTCTACTTTCGCATTTAACCAAATATTTAAAGAAAAACTAATAAAAATGGCTTGAAAACTTTGAGTTTTAACGATAAGGACAAAATAAAGGGTAAAGTGAATAGTACCAGGTTTGACTTTTTAGTGTAAAAATGTGGTTTTTCGTTAAAGTGAACAGTACCACGGACTTTTCGTTAAAACTCTCAATATTTAATTATATATTTTATATACTGTTCTTGGATGCACTTTTTGTTCTGAAAAAAAAGGGCCACTGAAAATGAAATGGATAATGGTAATCTTGAAGGAAAATGAAACAATTTGTTAGAAATTATTCCGATTAGGTTTATCGATATGAACCGATCAAACACACGATTATTCTTTGGCTGGACTAATAGACCCGCACTTTTCAAAATTGTGTTTTCATCAAACATGAACTAATAAAAGGGCATGCATCGGTGACGTCTTCCAGAGGTGGCTAATTAGGGGACTCTTCTCCTATTGAGTGTGCGCGATTATCTACTGATTAAAAAATTGGTCACTAAAAGTGATGTACTTGATAAGTGTAGACATGTGTCATTAGCAAATAGAGTGTGTGCCATGTCAGCTAAATATAGTTGAGAATTGTTGGTAGTTAGCTGAGTTGTTAAAAGTTAGTTAGGTGGTTAGAGGTGAGCTGTAAAAGTGTAAAATGCTATATATACCATATATTGTAAACCTTTACATTTGGGAAGTGTTATTGGCACTTCAAAAATCTCATTCTACATTCCTCTCAAGTGTATTTTTTTTTTCCAAATATAGAAAGTTTGGAGTGTAGAATGAGATTTTTGGAGTGCCAATAACAATTCCCTTACATTTTCATGAAAAGCAATCTGAAAAGTCTCAACCATTTCTTTCATTCTTCTCTCACTCTCTTTCTTTCTCTGCAAATCTTCATACACAGTTCTTCATTTTCTTCATCTGATTCATAGTAGTTAATAAGGGTACAAGAGTTATTTGTATTGAATAAATGGTTGCTACATTTCTACTCATTGTTGGTCAAAATTCTCAATATTGCCAAACTCGGGACACATTTCGACGGCCACATTTTACAACAAACAAAAATTTCAGCAACGTTCTGAAGGCCTTGAACACAATTGCATCAGATTTGATAATCCAACCTGGATCCATGATGCCAACTAAAATAAGAGAAAGTACAAGATTTTGCCCTTATTTTAAGGTTAGTAATTTGTACTTATCTTAACCATCTCCTGATTAAACTGGTTTCATAAACATATTCTTAGCTATGTATCAACTCTTATAATTATTTTAGGATTGTGTTGGAGCTATTGATGGAACACATATACCAGCAATGGTATCAGGACTCGAAGTAGCTAGCTAGCTATCGTGATCGTCATGGTAAAATATCACAGAATGTATTAGCTGCTTGTGACTTTGATTTGGAATTCATATATATTCTTAGCGGATGGGAGGGTTCAACTCATGACTTCAAACTGTTATATGATGTTGTATCAAGGAGGAACAAACTTAAAGTGCCAGATTGTTCATATTCATTTATTTATTTACACTAGGACGTACCATAAATAATAACTTTATGTGTTTTAATTTTAGGTAATTTTTTTTAGTGGATTGTGGATTTGCAAATCGTCGTTAATTTTTAGCTTCGTTTTGAGATGTTTGATATCATCTCCAAAATTTTGTTGGTAACGATCGTGACCCCGTAAATGTGCATGAGTTACTCAATCTTTGACATGCTTCCTTGAGAAACGTAGTGGAGAGGATATTTGGTGTATTTAAATCTCGATTCACAATTTTTAAGTCCGCACCTCCATTTCCATTAAAACATAAGCAGAGTTAGTGTTAGCTTGTGCATGATTGCACAACTTTCTTCGCAAGGAGTGTCGTTCTGATGAATTTCCAATCAAACATGAAGATGAAGAAAATGATGATGAACTAGGTAATCAAACTCAAGAGCAACAACGACATATTGCTAATGCATGGAGAGCTGGTATAGCTACAAATATGCGGACAGATGTTGTGAGTGATAGCATTCAAATATGAGAAATAGAGAATTAATTGTTTTTATAGATTGGAGTATGCAATTTGTGTTTGAAAAACTTTGATAGCTAGTTTATTTTGTAAGCCTTAACTTTCAAGATTTAGGATGCAAACGTTTAATTTCACTTTGATAAATGTTAAAATAAACGGTTAAATGAGTAACCGTTTGCAACCACAAGTAATATCCACAATCATCAATTTAAGTTTTACGGTTAAACAGTTATATACATATCCGTTTATTTATTTAAACGGTTACCTATAACTGTATCAGTGAGTTTTAAACGGGCTGGCAAGTATTATGCTTACGCCTAGTTATACTCAAGGTTTTTCTTTAGATAGTGGTTGGTTATTTTTGGAGCAAAAAAAAATAAAAAAGAAAGATAACAAACTAATGCTTGTATCGTTGTTCTTGTAGAAATTTTGGGTCATGGCCCAAAACGGACACTAGAGCCCAAATTTGGAACACTTTGTTCTTCTCTTAGGGTGTGTTTGTTTGCACTCGCTAGCATCCACTAGACTGAATTAGATTAAGTGAGAATGCAGTGCCGTGTTTGTTCCATGCCGGCACAAGCTTTAATGAAACTCACCCCGACTAACCTAGACTAACGGCTTCCCTAGAGGGTCTTAGCGAGACCCCCCCCGAAATAGGCCTGATTGCCAAAACCAACTCCTTGCTTCGTTCCCTTCCTCTTCCTACTTGTTCCTCTCAAAATTCGAAACCCAGATCCCATTTACCTACTCTGCTCTGCTTCGCCCCTCTCATATACCATTTTCAAACCTAAATCCCTCAAAATTCGAAAACTAAAAAGGAAAAAAAAAATTATGCACTCTTTCATTCTCAAATTTGCAAATTTAACATTTCTATTATTTAACAGAGAAAAAAATAGTACCCATTTTTTCCAAAGGGAGCCCGACTAACTTACGAGACAAGTCTATTCCATAACCCCGACCCGGTTAACAAAGTGGGCCATTCGTATATCTGAATTTCGTAAATTATTTGATGAACTTGGAACAAAATTGTTCAACGTCGGAAATAAAATAGAACAAAATTAACACAAAAATAAGAAGAATAATAATTAAGCAGCAAAATCAAATGAAAACAAGTAGATTTTCCATTCAAATCCAAATTCAAAACATAAAATTGAAGCACTTCCATACCTAATTCTACCCACCAACCAACCCATTTACAAAATCCCCAATCCGAAACCCTAGTAACCTAACCCCCAAACCCGTAGAGAGTCCTGCCCTGCCTCTTGAGCGCGTAGACGACGTCCATCGCCGTCACGGTCTTCCTCCTGGCGTGCTCAGTGTAGGTCACAGCGTCACGGATCACATTCTCCAAGAAGATCTTGAGCACTCCCCGGGTCTCCTCGTAGATGAGGCCACTGATACGCTTGACGCCACCACGGCGAGCCAGACGGCGGATGGCGGGCTTGGTGATGCCCTGGATGTTGTCCCTCAGCACCTTCCTGTGCCTCTTGGCTCCCCCCTTTCCCAGCCCCTTGCCTCCCTTGCCGCGTCCCGTCATTGCTGCGAAATGAAATTAGGGTCTTGATTTGGGGTCGGATTTTCGACTTCGGTGGACAGGTGTTTGTGGGGAACGAGAGGGATGGTGGGGTGTTTATATAGAGAGAGGTTTGGGAGTGAAACGTGGGTTTTGTGTTTGTTTACGTGAGATTTTGGGTTTGGATTGGTCGCAATCGACGGTTGAGGGTTGCCATCCGTGCGTGGGTTTCGGTGATGGGGGACCGTGGATTGTGTTTGGATCGACGACTGGCGGGGAGTTGAAGACCGGTGTGCGGATTCTGGGTTCACGAGGATCGATGATGTGGCGAGTTTTGTGTTTTTTCGACAGAAATGACTGTGGACCGTTGGATTTAAGCGTTAACTACGTCTAGATAATCGGGGCGACTCGGATTGAGCTTTTTTTTTTTGCGTCATGAATGAACTAATTAACTAATCACTTAGCACCGAGGAAGAAAATATCGGTAATATCGGAAATATCGGTAGTCCAAAAACACGGAAATATCGATGGAAATATCGGGATAATATCGATATCGATAAAAATTACATGGAAACCACGGAAATTATAAGAAAAACTTGGAAATTTTTATTGAAACTTTGCAGGATATTTATTTAGTCAATTATCTATTAGTTTATCACAAAAAATTGGAAGGAAATGCATTGCATGATGGATTTAACATTATCAAGTTGATTATATAGCGAGCTGACAAACATTGTGAGTGTAGAAAATATGTAGTAATTAATGAAAGAAGTCTAAACACACCATAATATAGCGAGCTAGAGACAGGTTTTGAATTATTTGGATCATTGGATGCTTTTTTTTCTCACACGCCACCACACACACACAGAGTCAGAGAGTGAGTCACACTCACACCCCACCACACACGCACACAGAGATCGAGATTCAAGACCCCCCACACCACACACACACACAGAGACTGAGCTCAGTCTCTCGATCTTTCCTTCTCTCTCTTCTGAGTTCTGAGTCTTCTCCCTTCCCTTCTCCCTTCTCCAGTTCTCCCACACACACACACACATCATCGACATTTCACAAAAATTTCGTCTTCCAAAACACACAAAAACAGGTCCCCCACTCCCCACCCTTCTGGTATCCAATCAACCCTCCAGGTACATAAACGTCTTCAAATAATCAATGCTCTAATCAGATTTCGATAATTTATATCTGCAATTTATGTGGCTCGGTTTCAATCTGCTTCTTTGTTGATTGAATTTTGGGATGCAATGAATTTTTGCTTATTTTGTAGGGTTTGGGAAATTGGTACATTGAAATCATATATTGTTTTCAGGGAATTCTTCGCGACACGAATGGAAGGATGCCTGTGCACCCCCTCCCCACCCTCTATATCCACCCCCACCCTCATCCTCCTCCCTCCGTGTTACCCACCCCTTCCCCACCCTCTATATCCACCCCCACCCTCCTCCTCCTCCCTCCGCATTACCTACCCCCTTCTCTCCACACACCCCCACAGCTCATACAATTTGGGCTTTGGGTTTTCCAATTACCCACCAAATCTTCCCAAAATTACTTTAAAACCTCCGATTGTAAGCGATCAATAGGAAGATTCGGACTGGTGGGTTGTAATCGTTCGATGAAGAGAGCATCATCGGGGGACTATTCGATTCGGTGGGGAAAGGACGAGGTGAATCTGTCGCTCTCGCGCTCGGCGGATTCCCGCGGCTCTGCTCCTTCTTCTTCCTCGTCGGGAGCATCCTCCTCGCGAAAATATTGAAAATATCTCGAAAATATCGAAAATATCGCGATAATATCGAAAATATCGCGATATTTGGACGATAATTAAGTGGATATATGTAAAAATATCGTTATCTCAAAAAAACTATATTATCGGCGAAATATCGCCGATAATATCGATATTTTAATCCTTGCTTAGCACAAACATGAAACTATCCTTCCAATTGATGTTTGAAAATGGTTTAACAGCAAAATTGAATTTTCGAGATTGAGGTCGGACAATTTGTCTCGAACAATTTGTAAACTAAATGATATATCACTAATAAGAAATAAGTGCGTTAATCAATACTTAAATAATAATCAAATAATCAACGAGAAAGATCATATAAAAACTAATTCCAAATTAGCTAAAAATAATCAACAAAATACAAAAGTTTAATAAATTATAAATTGGGGGTGAAAATTATAGGTTTCTTACTGTTAAATTATTAACCTCATACGTATAGGTGAATAGCTGAAAATATGGGGCTAAATTTTGAAATTTTAGACCTTTATGTTGGAGATAGCCTAATGATAGCTCTTTCTAATATTGAAGAAGGTTCATTGTTTGAATCATTAACCCTAGTCCATAAATGAATAAAAGGGCCATGGTTCAAGTACATTCTCGTCAATCTACAGGACTAGTGACTAGTCTACCTGATATTAACTAAGGGTCAAGTTCAATAAGTAAGGGCATATTTACTTAATTTTCACGTACGAAAATGATATTAGATCAATGTATAAATGATACACAATTATTCAGAGTTGGTGGTGGTGGTCATGATTCATTAGTGCGGTGGTGCCTTGGATTGTGAGATTAGATACGCATGTGGTCGCTGTAGTGGCTTGAACATAGACAAATAGATGGCCATCGGAGAGAGAGACTGAGGGTCGAGAGTCTAGACGGAGAGAAAACAAACAAATTTGTTAAGAGCTCGTTATTAACAGAATTTTAATGAGTGACCTGATAACAATCCAATTAGTTAACGTGTTGACAAAAAACCTGTTATTTTGGTATCATTTGTGTCGAATTAACGAGTCGTGCAAGAAATTACCAGGTCTAATTCCAATGGGCTAGTTGGAAGTAAAGGGTTAATTAGGGATTGGCATGGTAATTAGATTATTGCTTTTATGAAAGGGGTTCGGGAATTTCTCCGCTTTGCACTATGGTTTGAAGATGGCTAAAACAAGAAACTTTTCTTATCTAATTGTGGAGGTGGATTCTTCTTTGGTGAATGATTGTTCTGGTGTTGCTAGAGCTAAATTAGTTGTTTTTCTCTTCTTCTCTCGTTTAACCGAAAAATCTCATGAGTAAGTAGAGAAAAGTCGAAACTCAAATCTCAAAAATGATTATAACTTATACAAGTCAAAGTTTAGCGTGACGATCATGGGATTGACATGACAAACCCAAATTACCTGATTCGACGAGGTAGTCTTGTAGTGCTAACGAAAGAAAATTACAAAACAAAACTACGCGTGTTGACGCTCTGGACCAAAAGAAATCGGAAAAAATAGCCCCTTTTGTGTACGTACAAGTAAATATCTGTAAACAAATCATCAACTTGTGGCTGTAGTTTAGTGGTAAGAATTCCACGTTGTGGCCGTGGAGACCTGGGCTCGAATCCCAGCAGCCACACTTTCTTTTTCTTTTCCCTTTTTATTTTTCAATACCGACACGCAATACGACGCCGTTTCGTCACTGTAATATATCAGTTTGTGTCTTTCCTCGACGCGCAGCACAAATAGTTTTCGCTAGTTTCAGAAGGCTCAAGCTTCGTCATTGACTGAGTAATCGACTCCAAAAACTGTAAGATTCTCGTCCTGTTTCTCAATTCTTCGGATCATGATCACTTCGATCCGTAAGATCTCGAAATTCATGATTCCAGTTCGAATTCTTTGCTTTGTTTTGCTAAGCAATTGCGGTTTTGTTTATCCGTTTCGTAGATCTATATTCTGGACAGAGTCATTTGGAATTATTTAATTATTAATTTGGTTATGGGTTTTGTATTTTAAGTCGAACAGTTGAATTCTTTGAAAGAATAGAGTTTTGATGTATTTGGGTTTGGAAATTGGATGCTTAGCTGAATACGGATACGAAATTCAAGCATTGTTTTGCTAGTGTAATTGTGAGGAATGAAGGGTAATTCAAAGGAAGCATAAGAATTTTTAATCGCTACGTATGCATTTGCGTCGAGAATATAAGTGTTAATGGGTGTTTTATGATTTACGAAATGTTGCCAAAGGAAAACAATTGGGAACGAATAGATGTAGTAATATGAATTGGACACATGAAAGGTTTAGTTGGGTATGATTTTCTGTTTCCTTAGAACACTTAACATTTCCGATTAACATACAAGTTATGAACACAACCCGATTTCCTCTGTATGCTTTATTTGTTGATTTCAATCGTTTCTGCGATGTTGCTTGTTTTCTGGTTGATAAGTTTGGAGTTTGAACTTCATTTAGATGTGATCTTTTTGTAGGGTCAACTAGGGCACGTTTTGATAACCATTTCATTTTTGGTCTTTTAGTTTTCATTTTTTGTGCTTTAGATAGAGGAAAAGTACGTGGGAGAAATGAGGAGCGAGAAGGATGAAGGGAGGTAATGGGAGCGATGATGGAGAAATAAAGGAGATTATCTGAAAACAAAAACTTGAAAGTGAAAACAACTTAAATTTTGTTTACAGTTTTAGGGTTTTAGTTTTCATTTGTTGTGTCATTCCCTACACATTCCTTTCACATTTATTCCGTCATCCTTCCTTCACCCTTATTCCGTCATCTGACAAGTGTGCGTAGGAAACCTATTTTAACAAGTATTTCACATGATATTGAGGAACACTGAATGCTTCTGCTAAACTTTCTAGTTTTTTCGTTTTGATGTTACAGATGATGGATGACCAGGACCTGGGCTTCTTTGCCAATTTTCTCGGCATCTTCATATTTGTACTGGTAATAGCGTATCACTATGTGATGGCCGACCCAAAATATGAAGGCAACTAATGATCTGTTTCTTTTTTATGTATTTGCAATAGAGATGCAATTTTCTTGCGACTAATGGAGATATCCTATTAATTTGTAGCGTGAACTATTTCACAACGGATGCAGCTTGATTTACGTTATACAATATGACTATGTTCTGTTATACACATTATTTTCTTCTCTATTTTATCTGTGCTTCATATTTAATTTTCCACACCTTTGCATTATGAAGGGTGTTGTCCTTGTTCGGATTGTGTTTTGAAGGTTCCCATTGGCTGTGTTAGTGAATCAAGTGATCAGTTGTTCGTAGAAAGTGCGAAAAGCATATTTTTAGGGTTCACCGAAAAGAAAATTCTTTTTGGTGCATTGTTCAGGAAGATTAGGATTCATGGTTATGTATATGATCTAACCAAATTACAATGTGTACTGAGGTCAATTGAAGATTGGCAAATCTAATAGCATTTGCCAATTAGTTGGATGTATTGTTAAAGTTAACCATCTCTCATAGGAGCTATGTGTTATAATTCTGACTCTCCTCTAGATCTTGCTCTTTGACGTATCCCGCAAAAGACTAAACTTGGCAAATTGGAGAATAACTAGAACCACACAAGAATTATACTAGTTTGGTTGAACTTTTGTTTACATCCAGTTGTGATTTCCCTAAGTAGAGAAACCACGGCTTCTTTGATAATTGATTAACAATAGAGTTATAGTATTTTTGCAAACCCTAGAACTAATCCCTCTCTTTCACGCGGCTCTCTCTCTCTTTCCAGGGGCTGTCTCTAGCTTCACACTTTCCATAGCCTTGCCACACCCTATTTTTAAGTATAGGGTGGTTTACATGCCTATTTTATGATTAGTTTCTTATGCTAAAAGATAAAAATTTAAAATTTAAAAATGCCGGTGGTTAGATGTTGAGTTTGTTAGACCAAGTCGGTGGGTGGATCATGCTCCCGCGACTTCAGGAAGTTGCTTTCCCTGATGTAATCTGAAATGGAGCATAAATACATGCAGCCTCTCTTTGAAAGGTTAAGCTTCTAGTATAAATATAATATACAAGTTGCTCCACCAGCCAAAGGGTCAGCACAGAATACAACAGTACCTGTGCCGTGGCAAAGATCACGTGCCAACAGCTTCTCATGACGTCCCCAAGCGTTGCGTCCGGGGCTATTAGGATTGTGGTCATGTACGAAATGGACGGGCAGGTTATGTACTTTTTAAGTTGTGGAGGTCCATAGAGGACGGTGCAGTCGACAATGGTGCATGCCAAAGCCGTGCGAAGGGCGAAGCCTAGGCGCATCCGCCACAGCGATTGGGTTTGGTAATCCCCCATTGTCGTGGAGACAGATAATTTATGCTCACGGACACTTGTGAAACAAGGAATTAATGGTGTGAATTCAGATGGAAGGGTTTTTGCGCTTCAAGTGTTGGGAAGCTTGTTGGTTTTGCATACAACCCGATGACTGATGAGCATGCATGAAGGGTTGAGAGGAAAGGCTGATTTGGAGGAGAAGGAATACATACATTATCTATGCTCTCATGGAGCAACTTGTATATTATATTTATTCTAGAAGCTTAACCTTTCGAAGAGAGGCTGCATGTATTTATACTCCATTTCAGATTACATCAGGGAAAGCAATCCCTATTTACGAGGCTATTCAAAATTCAAAAATCACACAAACTGTACAAAGGAAACTTATCCCAGAAACAACAAACACTTAAAAGAGTTGTAACCTAAGCTAACTCTGCATGGAGAGTTTGCAGTGAGCACAACTTCCTGAAGTCGCGGGAGCATGATCCACCCACCGACTTGGTCTAACAAACTCAACATCTAATCACCGGCATTTTTTAAATTTTTTAATTTTTTTTTTATCTTTTTGATACTGGAGAAAATAAGAGTTTTGATTTGTTTTTTTTTTAGTACATCGATATTTTTACACTAAGGGGAATGAGAGTTTGGCTAAGCCACACAATGGGCAGCCTAATTTGGGAACGAATAGATGTAGTAATATGAGTTGGATACATGTTATGAACACTTAACATTTCCGATTAATATACAAGTTATGAACACAACCCGATTTCCTCTGTATGCTTTATTTGTTGATTTCAATCGTTTCTGCGATGTTGCTTGTTTTCTGGTTGATAGTTTTTGAGTTTGAACTTCATTTAGATGTGATCTTTTTGTAGGGTCAACTAGGGCACTTTTTGATAACCATTTCATTTTTGGTCCTTTAGTTTTCATATTTTGTGATTTAGATAGAGGAAAAGTATGTGGGAGAAATGAGGAGCGAGAAGGATGAAGGGAGGTGACGAGAGCGACGATGGAGAAATAAAGGAGATTATCTGAAAACAAAAACTTGAAAGTGAAAACAACTTAAATTTTTTTTTACACTTTTTGGGTTTTAGTTTTCACTAGCAATTGTGCCAGCGCGTTGCTGCGGGATTGAAAATTTTTTGTACAACATATTTACACTCCTATTTACACATAATATCTTAATCAGAATTTAATTGAAATGAATAATTAGTGACTTACTCAATAAGGTCCGAGTACTTTTCCCTTAGCCAAGAGTAATATGACCAACTGCTCCAAGAACTCCATCCTCGTTTGCTCTTCCAAATATGACCAACTGCTCCAATGTTTTGCCTATAAAGAACCTAGAACATCAAATCGATTAATCTTGGACCAAATTAAATAAATTTAAACAACCCCAAAATTTAATTTGTAGCCCAAAAAACCAGAGGAACAGTAATCCTGACATTTGATGAGTACATATATGAAAAATGTACCTGAACATTGAAACTTTCATCAAATAAATCACAAAAAAGCAGAAAATTAGAGAAACCCAAAATTATAAATTGCATAAAATTAGATCATCCATTTCAGTCATGCGTAAATACACCATCACACATAACAAATTTGCCTATATGACGGTGATACACAATGTAATTGTTCAGATTCAAACCACACACAAAGCACTTGTAGCTCCCAAGTATACCTGTATCACATTCTTATGTTTGCTTGTTGACTTTGCCCCTGGAGTCCTGACTAATGTGATCTCCTTCAGTGGTGCATGAGCTTTTTTTCTCCAAAGTTGCTTCCTTAAACATCCCTCTTTCCTAAAAAAAACCCAAAACATATCATATTAAGCATCAACGCTATTAATACTTACTAAAGAAATTGGTCACAACAGGTTTCACATACATCAGTTCTAAACCTAAAAGGCTTCAGATTTGTAGGCTTTGGTTTCCTATACTTCTCCCCATGAGCATTGCTGGCAACAGATGTGGAGTTTTCTTTCTGAATCTTATCTGCTTGATTGACCTGCATTATTGTTCAAGCGTTAACATGCATAAAAACCGTAAGGGAGAAATGAACAAACATAAACACTATATAGATACGTTATTCTCATATACTTTGTAGCCTTCTTCAAGGTCTGGAATTATACAACTATTTTTTTCCACTAATAGCTCTTATTTACATCTTTACTGGATTTGCATCACTTCTTTTATATTAATAAAATTAGAGAATTGCACATGCTTCTTTTCGCCAAAGCAATTTTTTTTTTCAATTATTCTAGTTCCTTGTGGTTGAATCTTCAGATTTCAAAAACGGAGAGTTTCGAAAAACCTCAGAGCCAGCACCAATGAGCTTAAACAGAATAGATGAGAGCTAAGCTACTTCACCACTTCCATAAGTCCACGTCTCCACCTAAGCCTAGACATCCCAACATTGCCCA
Organism: Malus fusca; assembly: GCA_035220775.1. Lineage (NCBI taxonomy): Eukaryota > Viridiplantae > Streptophyta > Magnoliopsida > Rosales > Rosaceae > Malus > Malus fusca. The sequence goes on from CM069070.1 coordinate 21,548,512, forward strand.
GATAGGTGTCCCATCTTGACCTGCAAGATTTACACGGAATTGCAAAATTGGAAGAGGTTTAAGCATGAAAGCAGATTGTAAAACGCAAAACTTTATAACAGCAAATTGGGTTGCAAGCGAGCACGAACCATCATGAATTAAAAGTGGGTACACAAAATTGGCAAGAGATAAACTTGTTTCCTGAAACGCAGCTATGAGCGACGGCGATCAATCTCTCCATTTTTTTACACAATTAAACTTGAACCTGTGCATAACCAAGGTTTGGAATCCTACTGAAATCAGGAATAGGCCCTTGTAAGTTGCAGTTCCTCAAACTCCTGAAAGAAACAACAAAAACACAAAGATATTCAATCTTGACATGATTGGTTGTGTTAAATATTAAGAGCTACTTCTCGATTGTCATTCCAAACAACCAGCACCATCACCTAATGTGATATAACATCATATAGAAACGGGAGATGTTCCCTGCACAGTGGTTGGAAATACGTGTTTCCCAACAAAAACTATGATTCCCTCTATCGTTGCTATGATTAATCACAAATCTTTTGGATTTACACCTAAGTAGTTGGAGCTTTAAATCTGATGTATGAATAAATAGAGATTGTAGTCCTTAGATCACACAATTTTACCTTTAAACTTACTAAAAGACATAGAATCAGAAGTAGCACTTACAACTTGAACACATACATGTTGCTATACGAATCTGGAATTGTAGTCCCACCAAAGTTGTTGTCAACTTGACTGCAAAACAAATAAGATTATAGGGCTAAGAAACTTGATATGGGATTGCATCCCTCAAATTATGTTGTAGAAAAAGGAAAGTCTAGAGAATTGTTCCCAACAGTATGAAAATTCAAGAAAGGAAAGGATGAAAACACAATTAAGGCGCAAATTTATGTTCCGAAGTAAGAAAACATACAACATTAATAAGCTTGGCAACTCCGAGAACTCTGGCGGAAGATACCCAGATAAGTTGTTGTTGTCAAGAAGACTGCAAAAAGGTATTGGTCTGTAATGTGATTTGTTTTCTTGTCAGTGGACTTGTGATTAGAGTTAGAGTTTTTCTTCTTTTTATACTTCTCGTTAGAATATAGGGGTTGATCTATGACATCTACCAACTGATAATATATGCATGCTCTAACACAAGAAGAAATAAGAACATACAGTGTTGTGAGCTGCAGAGCCACCATACTGCTGCGCAAGAGCATATCCCATGCTCTGGTACATATCTATTCGAGCTGCAGCAACAGTGCTATCAGGATTACACAACAACAATTATTTGAATATTAGAAAGAAATCAAACAAATAAAAGAGGAGAAATATTTGACGACCAAACAATTGTCAATTTCTTCACCCATTAAATAAACCTTCTTCGACTGTTTAATCTCACAATCAAAAAAGCAAACCCTTGATAGAGTTTTGGGCAACAATAATTCTCTAAACACAATAGAAGAAAACCCACTAAAACCCAGACTTCTCTCCCCACGGGTAGCAACTCCTCTCAGAGTTTGAAACACTAAAATCCATAAGAACCCATCACCCAATCTCTCAAAACACAACAGAAGAAAACCCATATCACAAACTAACACAAAAATCTACAAAGGAAGATAAAAATGGAAAGAAAATCATGTACCACAGAGTTGTCCAGAGAATGAAGCAGTTGTGAAGCGAGAAAAGTGGGGCTGAGAAGACCAAAACACAAAAGCGCACGAAAGGGAAGCAGATAGTGGAGAACAAAAGGAAAAACAAACCGAAAGCGACAGAGAAGAGGGAACGGGAATAACAAAGAAATGAAAACGGAAACGAAGCAAAATAAACCCCAAAAAGAACACAACACGATGACCAACACGTGGCACAGTCAATTCCCGCCTTCTCCATGTAGGAACCACCAAAACCAATCATAAACCATAAAAAAGGTCATGGGGCAAATCCGTCAACCAGAAAAATGGCCAACGGGTGAGACAAATGGTAAGAAAAGAGAAAATCAGGGGCATTTCCGTCAACAGAAGAGTCAGTCGACCATACAAAGAAGGCAAAACAGAGGAAAAATCGAGGGGCAAAATTGTCCGCCCACTGGTCATTCACAGTACCACCCGGATTGTGACACATTCCTTTAACATTTATTCTGTCATCCCTCCTTCACCCTTATTCCGTCATCTGACAAGTGTGTGTAGGAAACCTATTTTAACAAGTATTTCACATGATATTGAGGAACACTGAATTCTTCTGCTAAACTTTCTAGTTTTTTCGTTTTGATGTTACAGATGATGGATGATCAGAACCTGGGCTTCTTTGCCAATTTTCTCGGCATCTTCATATTTGTACTGGTAATAGCGTATCATTATGTGATGGCCGACCCAAAATATGAAGGCAACTAATGATCTGTTTCTTTTTTATTTATTTGCAATAGAGATGCAATTTTCTTGCGACTAATGGAGATATCCTATTAATTTGTAGCGTGAACTATTTCACAACGGATGCAGCTTGATTTACGTCATACAATATGACTATGTTCTGTTATACACATTATTTTCTTCTCTATTTTAGCTGTGCTTCATATTTAATATTCCACACCTTTACATTATGAAGGGTGTTGTCCGTGTTCAGATTGTGTTTTGAAGGTTCCCATTGGCTGTGTTAGTGAATCAAGTGATCAGTTGTTCGTAGAAAGTGCAAAAAGCATATTTTTAGGGTTCACCGAAAAGAAAATTATGTTTGGTGCATTGTTCAGGAAGATTAGGATTCATAGTTATGTATATGATCTAACCAAATTACAATGTGTACTGAGGTCAATTGAAGATTGGCAAATCTAATAGCATTTGCCAATTAGTTAGAGGTATTGTTAAAGTTAACCATCTCTCATAGGAGCTATGTGTTATAATTCTGACTCGCCTCTAGATCTTGCCCTTTCACGTATCCCGCAAAAGACTAAACTTAGCAAATTGGAGAATAACTAGAACCACACAAGAATTATATTGGTTTGGTGGAACTTTTGCCTACATCCAGTTGTGATTTCCCTGAGTAGAGAAACCACGACTTCTTTGATTAACAATAGAGTTACAGTATTTTTGCAAACCTTAGAACTAATCCCTCTCTTTCACGCGGCTCTCTCTCTCTTTCCAGCGGCTGTCTCTAGCTTCAGACACTTTCCATAGCCTTGCCACACCATATTTTTAAGTATAGGGTGGTTTACATGCCTATTTTATGATTAGTTTCTTATTCTAAAGAACACTTTCTATTCCCAATTTAATTGTACAAGAAAACTTTGATTCTTTCCTAGTCCTTTTAATTTTATTAAAAGAATCGGTACACCTTTAATTTTCTTACTATAACACTAAACAAAATAGGACACTAACTGTGAGTCTGTGACGAGCCAAAATCTTAAACCCTATGTAGGCGCATTCAATTTGACTAGTTTTCTCACTTCTTTCTTCATCTCCATTGTTTCTCTCATCACGCTTGGAATGCAGAATCCCAGGCTAGTCAAACGAAGAACCATTTGACTCTTATGTTTCTCTTCACTGTCACTAGTATGTACCTTGTCAGCCACTTCCTGCAAATGTTGAAGAAAGCTAATCACAATAGTCTCAACCTCTTTATCATCAGTACAACCCAAAGTCGCAAATCCCCTCGGTGGTTTGCCCAATTCACTGTCGTGGTAATCACTTTCCGACATTGTCTCGGATACCGGCAGGGACTTGATCTCGCACAAGTAGAGCAGAACTTTGGAGGTGTTTGGGAGGAACTAAGGCAACAAATGAATGCTGATCTAGAGCTGCTAAAGGGTTGCCTTGAGGAGGCGTCTTCGATCAAGTCTCTGCCGGTATCCGAGACAATGTCGGAAAGTGATTACCACGACAGTGAATTGGGCAAACCACCGAGGGGATTTGCGACTTTGGGTTGTACTGATGATAAAGAGGTTGAGACTATTGTGAGTAGCTTTCTTCAACATTTGCAGGAAGTGGCTGACAAGGTACATACTAGTGACAGTGAAGAGAAACATAAGAGCCAAATGGTTCTTTGTTTGACTAGCCTGGGATTCTGCATTCCAAGCGTGATGAGAGAAACAATGGAGAAGAAGAAAGAAGTGAGAAAACTAGTCAAATTGAATGCGCCTACCACGAGGAGGCGTCTTTGTAACTGTGAATGTTGCTTGCCGTCCTGTTACAAAGCTGATGGCAATGGCGAGGCCTGACCAGTACCCGTTTTCCTTGTTATACAACAAGCCGAATAACATAGCAAGGCCTAATGCAAGTGAGCACTTGAGAGTAAAAATTATACTCCTGGTACTTGGGATTATGTTTCTGCAAACTGTTTTAAAGTTCCACCGCCGTTGATTTTGCAAATCACTCGGTTGTTGGTTAGGTTTCCTAGTGTTTCCAGGATTCCAGGCAATGAGTTGGTTTTCTAGGAGGAGTTCCATGTAGTACAAGAAGAAGAAAGCCGGAAGATTCTCACGGTTATTGGTGGTGGGTTTTCCGGCCCAAAGTGGCTTGTCGAAGATTTCTCTGTATGACTCCGGAGCCAATGTTGCATCGGAAGGCAAAGAGTACTTAGCTTGCAGAAGCCTTAGGCTAACCTCTACTTCTGAACTTTGTAAATTGCGTCTTAGCTCTTCATCAATTAGCTTTACAGGATGTGAATTGCAACTAGATAAAGCTATTTCCATCCCTCTCAGTGGAACCTCAATTTCCTGCAACCTTTCACCTGAGTCCAGATAATTTGGTTTCTGAAATTTGATAAGCGGTCTCTCCCACACCATGGTTTCCTGCTTACAAAGAAACGAAAACCTTTAATTAGCTTACAGAGCTAATTCACGAAGCTCAAACTTAATTGCCTATTACAATTTGACACATGCAAAAAAAAATTTGTTTTGTGCTTTTTATGAGCTATTTTTGTATGTGCGTCAAACTGTAATTTACAGGAAGAAGCAAAGTAATGTCCTTTTGTGAGTTATTAGTAGTTTACCAGATTATTACTGATGCTTTGAAGAAGCTTAGCTGCTTCTTTGGAGAGAGATTGTCCTCGAGAGAGGAATTCGAGCACTCCGCTCTTGTCCCGGGAAGAGATGGCGTCAACGAAGCAAGCTAACCTCTGAGAAGCATTTCCGGCATACATGCGCCACGATTTACTGACCTGCGAATGCATTTTTTCCATTTCAGCTTACATAATTTGCACATAAATGATTATTCCCTTGCAGGCACAATCCTACTATTTGCAGTTTGGCTAGAATGTGATCTAGCTAGAATGAGTAGTTCTTGTTGTCTCAGTGTGGTGTTTTATTCGATTTCTACATCTTTAGCCAAACAGATCTTTTAGCATATCAAGCAGGAGATATGATCAATTACAGCAAAAATGTTAACAGTACGATATTTTAAACTACTATAATTTATAGAAGATATAGCAAAAACACTATTTTAATTATCTGTTGCACGCACGCAAATGCTAGATGATACGTAGGTTTTCTTTTTCTTTATTAATAAGGAAGGAAAACAATGTTTTGACGTAACCTAATTATAATATGTTTTCTTACACGTCCTCACCACTTGAACTAACCAGAATGGCTTACATGGATCGTTTTCTTGTTCTTTAGGATTTAAGAGACAATTAGACAAGACCAAAGGGCTTTTATTGTTGTTTCGATTCCGGCAGTTTCGACATACAAGAAGCTGCCATCTGCCGTACGACGCTGTTTTGTTGCAAACTTTGTGTTTCCAAATTAGCTGGATGCATGTATTATAATTTCCTCGTTCTGATTGGTTCAGTTATCAAAGCTCTACACTATTACAGTTTAGACATATAAAATGCAAATAATTAGTAGTTTTTAACTGATAAGTATATATACAAGCTTTTACAATGATGCCTATAGTAGATTACGCGTCCTACCTCAGGCCCTGTCTGTTTAGCTAGCAACGTAAGTCTGACAAGAAAATAATACTTAGTAAAATGCATGTGTAAAGAGTTTAAAGAAAATAAACTGGATAGTTACCTCATAGTAAGATAGCCGAGGATAAGGAAACAACATAGCAACAACAGAAGCGAAAGCTCCAAGGGCAGTGCTTGATGCAACACCAAGTGGATGCATGACAACCCCAGTTTGTGCTCCATGAATCACAGTGCCAACATAAACAATCACAAACTGCCCAAACGCAATTCTCTTCGACAACAAGTGCGTGGACTCCGGCAAAGCCACCACAAAAGCACTCAGAGCAACTGCCACCGCCGCTACCTCCACCGTGAAGTTTTTAGGCTCCACCAGCCAAAGGGTCAGCACAGAAGACAACAGTACCTTTGCTGTGGCAAAGATCACATGCCAACAGCTTCTCATGACGTCCCCAAGCGTTGCGTCCGGGGCTATTAGGATTGTGGGTCATGTACGAAATGGACGGGTAGGCTATGTACTTTTTAAGTTGTGGAGGTCCATAGAGGACGGTGCAGTCGACAATGGTGCATGCCAAAGCCGTGCGAAGGGCGAAGCCTAGGCGCATCCGCCACTGCGATTGGGTTTGGTAATCCCCCATTGTCGTGGAGACAGATAATTTATGCTCACGGACACTTGTGAAACAAGGAATTAATGGTGTGAATTCAGATGGAAGGGTTTTTGCGTTTCAAGTGTTGGGAAGCTTGTTGGTTTTGCATACAACCCGATGACTGATGAGCATGCATGAAGGGTTGAGAGGAAAGGCTGGTTTGGAGGAGAAGGAATACATACATTATCTATGCTCTCATGGAGCAACTTGTATATTATATTTATACTAGAAGCTTGACCTTTCAAAGAGTGGCTCATGTATTTATACTCCATTTCATATTACATCAGGGAAAGCAACCCTATTTACAAGGCTATTCAAAATCACACAAAGAAAACTTATCCAAGAAACAAGAAACACTTAAAAGAGTTGTAACCTAAACTAACTCTGCATGGATAAGAGTTTGCAGTGAGCACAACTTCCTGAAGTCGCGGGAGCATGATCCACCCACCGACTTGGTCTAACAAACTCAACATCTAATCACCGGCATTTTTTAAGTTTTTTTTTTTTTTTTTATCTTTTTGCTACCGGAGAAAATAAGAGTTTTGATTTGTTTTTTTTTTTAGTACATCGATATTTTTACACTAAGGGAAATGAGAGTTCGGCTAAGTCACACAATAGGCAGCCTAATTTGGGAACGAATAGATGTAGTAATATGAGTTGGATACATGTTATGAACACTTAACATTTCCGATTAATATACAAGTTATGAACACAACCCGATTTCCTCTGTATGCTTTATTTGTTGATTTCAATCGTTTCTGCGATGTTGCTTGTTTTCTGGTTGATAGTTTTTGAGTTTGAACTTCATTTAGATGTGATCTTTTTGTAGGGTCAACTAGGGCACGTTTTGATAACCATTTCATTTTTGGTCTTTTAGTTTTCATTTTTTGTGCTTTAGATAGATGAAAAGCATGTGGGAGAAGTGAGGAGCGGCGAAGGATGAAGGGAGGTGATGGGAGCGATGATGGAGAAATAAAGGAGATTATGTGAAAACAAAAACTTGAAAGTGAAAACAACTTACACTTTTTTACAGTTTTTGGGTTGTAGTTTTCATTTGTTGTGTCATTCCCTACACATTCCCTTTCACATTTATTCTGTCATACTTCCTTCACCCTTATTCCGTCATCTAACAAGTGTGTGTAGGAAACCTATTTAACAAGTATTTCACATGATATTGAGGAACACTGAATTCTTCTGCTAAACTTTCTAGTTTTTTTGTTTTGATGTTACAGATGATGGATGATCAGGACCTGGGCTTCTTTGCCAATTTTATCGGCATCTTCATATTTGTACTGGTAATAGCGTATCATTATGTGATGGCCAACCCAAAATATGAAGGCAACTAATGATCTGTTTCTTTTTTATGTATTTGCAATAGAGATGCAATTTTCTTGCGACTAATGGAGATATCCTATTAATTTGTCGCGTGAACTATTTCACAACGGATGCAGCTTGATTTACGTCATACAATATGACTATGTTCTGTTATACACATTATTTTCTTCTCTATTTTAGCTGTGCTTTAATATTCCACACCTTTACATTATGAAGGGTGTTGTCCGTGTTCAGATTGTGTTTTGAAGGTTCCCATTGGCTGTGTTAGTGAATCAAGTGATCAGTTGTTCGTAGAAAGTGCAAAAAGCATATTTTTAGGGTTCACCGAAAAGAAAATTATGTTTGGTGCATTGTTCAGGAAGATTAGGATTCATAGTTATGTATATGATCTAACCAAATTACAATGTGTACTGAGGTCAATTGAAGATTGGCAAATCTAATAGCATTTGCCAATTAGTTGGATGTATTGTTAAAGTTAACCATCTCTCATAGGAGCTATGTGTTATAATTCTGACTCACCTCTAGATCTTGCCCTTTCACGTATCCCGCAAAAGACTAAACTTAGCAAATTGGAGAATAACTAGAACCACACAAGAATTATACTGATTTGGCGGAACTTTTGCCTACATCCCAGTTGTGATTTCCCTGAGTAGAGAAACCACGGCTTCTTTGATTAACAATAGAGTTACAGTATTTTTGCAAACCCTAGAACTAATCCCTCTCTTTTATGCGGCTCTCTCTCTCTTTCCAGGGGCCGTCTCTAGCTTCACACACTTTCCATTGCCTTGCCACACCATATTTTTAAGTATAGGGTGGTTTACATGCCTATTTTATGATTAGTTTCTTATTCTAAAGAACACTTTCTTTCCTTTTCCAAATTATCTTCTAGGATTCCCAATTTAATTGTACAAGAAAACTTTGATTCTTTCCTAGTCATTTTAATTTTCTTAAAAGAATCGGTACACCTTTAATTTTCTTACATAACACTAAACAAAATAGGACACTAACTGTGAGTCTATGACGAGCCAAAATCTTAAACACTATGTAGTCGAATTCAATTTGACTAGTTTTCTCACTTCTTTCTTCATCTCCATTGTTTCTCTCATCACGCTTGGAATGCAGAATCCCAGGCTAGTCAAACAAAGAACCATTTGGCTCTTATGTTTCTCTTCACTGTCACTAGTATGTACCTTGTCAGCCACTTCCTGCAAATGTTGAAGAAAGCTACTCACAATAGTCTCAACCTCTTTTTCATCAGTAGAACCCAAAGTCGCAAATCCCCTTTGTGGTTTGCCCAATTCACTGTCGTGGTAATCACTTTCCGACATTGTCTCGGATACCGGCAGGGACTTGATCGAAGATGCCTCCTCAAGGCAACCCTTTAGCAGCTCTAGATCAGCATTCATTTGTTGCCTTAGTTCCTCCCAAACACCTCCAAGGTTCTGCTCTACTTGTGCGATAAACTCCATCTTATAGGCAAGAAATAGTAAAAGGTCAGCGATTTTTGATAAAGACCCTAGGACCCGATTGTAACCGGCACCCTGGAAGGGCAAGAACCAGCAATTAGGCTCTGTTTCAGCTTCTTGGATGAATGTTTCTAGTTCTTTGATATGGGACTTGAGCTTCCTCTGCTTTTCCCTTGATGAGTAGATTTTATATTATATATTTTACCATAATCTTAGTATATTTTGGTTAATATTTTGGAAGAATTTTGATACTTTGAATTGTATTTTCAATATAGGACTTTCGACTTCCTCTGGAGCAAAACAGGACCAAATGGACGAATTTTGGAGTAATTCCAGTTGGAGGACGTTCGTGAGTCACTTAGCTTGATCGTATCAAAATTTGGGATTTTTCCACCAAGCGGTTATTTTCTGGCGATAAAATAAAGGAGCAATGCGCAGTGCTAAAAAATGACGTTTTTGAGCTTAAATTGCGTTTTTGGAGCCCAAGATGACCTCGGATGGGTTCGTGGCCTTCTGGAGAAGTGTTCAGAATATTTCAAACATTAAATCCACCTATATTGGGCCAGTTTTGGAGCAGCTTATGGGTCCAAAACGTGGCTGTTCAGATTCCTGGCGAATTTTACCATTTAATTTAGGGTTATGTTTCCTATTTTATTGGATTATTATTTTTAGTTTCCTAGGGGGAATAAAGGACCTGTTTTTAGGGTTTGTGGAGAGACTTAGCAGATATATTGCTTAGCCGTCTACAGTTTTTCTCTACACTTTATTTTATGCAATCTTGGAGACAGAGAGAATTGCTAGGGTTTTGGAGATTTTCTAGTTGAAGGTGTTTTCAATCCTTTTCTTAGTAATATTTTCTATGATTTCAATTATGAATATGCGTAACTAATTTTTTTTGCTAGGGCGAAACCTTGAGCCTTAGCATGAATATGTGATTTTTATTTAATTGCTTACTATTGATTGCATGCATACTTTGAATTGTTAATCACCGGGATAAAAACTATCTAATTGTCTTAATGCCTAATCACCATTAGGATCTTTAGGAAAGTAATTTGATGTAATTTTGGTCGGAAGGTTCCCTGAAATTAACGCTGGCTTCTTGTGATTAATAATTGTAATTTCACTTAGATGAACACCACGTCTTAAGGATTGCATGGTTTTTCAAAGGGTTTTCATAAAGCATAATGAGTCTTTCATGTTCAGATTTGATCCGAACGTCCGGATGGGTTGCAAGTTAGATATACGTTCTATGTTGGAGGTTCCAAGTAGAATATAAATTAGAAAAACCTAACCTTCAAAGTGGCATGTGTAAATCATAAGTAATTGGTAAAAGCTCATAGGATTGCTAGGTGATGATGAAACCCTAGTGTTTTTTTAATTTGATTCTTCCAAAACTGTTTTCTTTTTCCCCCAGTTCTAATATTGCAGATTGTTTATTTTAATTAAGTGATTTCGTTTTTATTTTAAGTAGGTCATAAAATCAATCACCTCAATTTATACTTTACAATAATTAATTGAAATTTGGTTTGTTTCGAATTATTTAATAATCCCTATGGAAAACGACTTTGCGAGATCCGTTTATACTACAACAACCTTGTGATTCTTGGAAGTATAATAGGAGTTTTTAGCCTATTCACATGAGTAGTAAAATCCATATCATCCCTCAATCTTGTGGAAGCCGGTACGCAAAGATTTACTCCGATACAATCTCGAAGCGCCTCCATGCTTTGTGAGAGCTTATTTTTTGCTAGGGTCGCTGCTCTCATCGGATAAAAGACAATCTCTACTAAAAGGAAACAAAGCAGTCCAATGGATGCCTCTATCATTCTTGCAAATGCAAATTCACTTGGAGGACCATAGTTTTCCCTACCCAAGATAAGTAATGCTCCAATGGCTGCCCAGATCCCACTAGCTTGGCCATACATCCTGCTATGCCTAAGAAAATGGCAGAAAAAATATCCAAGGTATGAGTGGTACGAGCTTGAATTTCTCAAGTCTTTGGAAAATAAATAACCATATGATTCCGTAGATCGATCCCAGTGCCGTTCCTTGAACTCGAGCATTTGTAAATGTGAATGTTGCTTGCCGTCCTGTTACAAAGCTGATGGCAATGGTGAGGCCTGACCAGTACCCGTTTTCCTTGTTATACAACAAGCCGAATAACACAACAATGCCTAATGCAAGTGAGCACTTGAGAGCAAAAATTATACTCCTTGTTGATATTTAAGCTGCATTCTAGCTTAATATCGATCTGCAGATGACAATCCTGCAGAAAGAAGTTGAAGAGAATACTGAAATCGAAGAGATGAAGAACTTGCTATTTTTAGCAAGTAGCCGTTAGATTCAAATATGCAAATGCAACGGCTAATTTACTTTCTATTATTAGAAACTTACACAACTGTTAATCTTATCTTTCCTGGTTATACTGTGCTATTCGATCCTCTCCCAAGTGGAAGGATCGTAGCCTCTGATGGCCTGAATGGTCAGAGATCAGTCCTTGCTCCCTAAAAAATAGGATCTGAGCATTTGACTGATTTAGGAATATATGCTTGTAAAATCCCTTTTTCGATTTCAATTAAAAAAACAATACTGAACATTCTCTATTCTCTGTGCTTATTCTCTTCTCTGCAATATTCTGTCATAAAGCTTCAACCTTTTGTGCATTTTAAATCACCTTAAATATCATGCCTGGTACCATTTCAAACATGGTATCAGAGCTCTAGGTCTGATTCCGAAAAAGGGGCGTAAAGCTGTGAGAGAGGTTCTTCCTGGAAAAAGTCCCATAAGGGATAAAGGTGGTTCCTTTATTGGTTGATTCACTGATACTCACTAAGAAAATGGTGGGATCAGGTTCTTCAGGTGGAGATTTACGAACTCTACAGTTCGATGGTGCAAACTACGATTTTTGGGCTGTCAAAATGGAGACTATCCTCATAGCACATGATCTATGGGATGTGGTAGAACTCGGAGTGCAACCACAGATTTCCGAGGAGGAAGAAGTCTCTGGAGAGGAAGGAAGTGAGGCTGAGCAAGTAAATAGCAAAAAACATTATATTTTGGTACATAGAGATTGAATGAGCACAATGGGTAAATTAACTAACTGAAAATATGTCAACTATCACAACCAAGATTTACAAAACACTTTAGACATGTTAAAAAATCAAACTGTTGAAAAAAAAAAAGAAATATAAAAACATAAATATAAATTAACAAACGAACAAATGAAAAAAAAAATCTTATGACATAACTGTAACTGTCAAAATACTTAATTTAAATTATGGGACAATGATGGCTTACCGTTTCATCAACCAAGATACAGTGTAGTGTTACGTATTTGTGAACAGTTGCAGAAATGCTAGATTTCCATATCCTACAGACACGAATCTTTATTTTGTCTGCTTTAGTGTAAGGACACAATTCTGCAATAGGGGTGACCTTAACTGTTTCCATTGAATCTGTTAAAAGAGAAATAAATTTTATAAAGATAAGAATCAGCATAACACAAATCTGTAAACAAATATGAAAGAAAGGATTGATTTCTTTCATTCCTAATTAAATAAATGGTTAAAATAATTTGTGGGTAAATGACTACAAACATTACAAAAGGTGTTGTTCTCTTCGCCAATAAACTGCGGGATTCATCAACATCCGTCAAACTCCTACTTCAATTTTACAAAAGCAGCACAGAAAAAATAAAAAATAGAAAACAAAGTTTGACAAAGGGGCACATCGACAACAAAGTTGCAACAGATTAAGGAAAAATGTTGAATCAAACAATTGGATAACATTTCTCATGCACCAAAAAAAACCCACAAACTCAAAACCACAAAAATCCAGTCTAAAACATTGAATCATATACTTGGATGCACAAAAGATAAACTAACAAATTCAAAACGAAATAAAAATAATTAACAATAAGCAAGCACACTATCCTTCGAATTAAAAGCACATAATTTCAAAACTCTTCACCTTAAACACAGATGTCTTCGCAGGGTGCAAATAAAAATCTTACATTGATTTCGTATTTTCCGAGCAACCGTAGGCTGCATAATTGCACAAAACACCGACTGAAAGCAACAACACGAAAATTTGCGACGACCCGAAGCATGAATTTTTTAGGCAAAAAGGATTTAAGCTGTGAGAACGACCGCGAAACAAAGATGGAAATGAGAGGAAACAAAACGGGTTAAAGCGACAGTGAAGCAAAGTTGAAAATGAAAAGAAACAAAACGGAACAAAATAAAACCCAAACAAAGCACCACGTGATGACCAACACGTGGGCCTGATAAAACTGTGCTGCATCATATTTTTGTGTCGGGAGAGGCCCTGTTAAATTTATTGTGCATCATATTTTTTAATATTTTTTCGGTCCATCCACCAGCTATACATGGATTTAAAAAATTAAGAAGGTATAAATTTTTATTGTTAATTGTGCCACAAACCACGTGGCCCTGTTTTAATCACATTTTTTAAATATTTTTTTTGTTTTCCCAACCGCTATACATGTGTATGCTAAAAGGAGAAAATATTAAAAAACAAATACCAAACACACCAAACCAGCTTTTCACATTTTTTAATCATTTTTTTACTCTCTAACCAATTTTTTTATAATTTTTTATTCTTTTTTGTGCTAAAATCATCTGCTTGGGCTTAACTCCTGACATTTTTTTATTTTTTGTCCAACAACCCATTACTTTATCATTTTTGATCTGTTTTTGTGCCATAAATCTTGCGTGTAACGTTAGAAAACTAAGAACCAGGTCAAAGAGCACAACTACCAACCAAAAGCAAGTCAGACAGACAGACGTGCAGAATAAAAAAAGTAAATCATCTTCCCTAGAAAACACAAAACCCACGAACGGAAACAAAGTCCAAGCCATGCATAACCGGCAAATAGCACAAAATGAGGTCAAATTCGGAATTTTACTGTACAAAAAAGACAAAAAGGAATGCCTGAAGACCAACTTGACGGGCATTTTGGTCCGCACACTGCCCTAGAACAGTAACCACCCGGTTTGGGTTTTAGTATATATAAATTAGTCAATTAAGATCCACATGTACTAATGTTAATTAATTGAATTTCGGTAATTAATGTCTGGTATATAGGTGGATGTATACGCAGTGACATAAGTAATTAATAGTGGAATTTATTCATGCCTACAATAAGGCTATAGAGGAAGCATAGTGGCTTCAAAAGATATTAGAGGATATAGTCCTGGGCATATAATGTGATAGTTTGTCGATTTGGGCAAGGCACAATGTCTAAATTGAAAAGAGTCATTTGCATTTTAAAAGAGATAGTGAACAATGGTTCTCTATTATAATAATAATATTTTAAAGGCAAAAAGAGGTTATAGACCTTCCTACAAGTACCACAAGTGTGGGCGAACATGCCCAAGTGATAGCAAATTACTTACTAAGTCCCAATATATGTGATAGAGACTTAACATTCGAAACAACTACTCTCGTATGAAATATAAAGTCATAAGATAGAATGTGCACACAATTGTAGATAGTCAACTGATCCAATTATTAAAGGTTTTCCTAGAGAGTAAGTTGATCATCGAGGAGAATGAGGCTAAAGCCAACATAACCAATGAATCAGTCGGGGCAGAACCTAACTTAGTTGATTGGAAATCCCAGTCTAAGTTCAATAGGCAAATTGGTTGAGCATGATTCAAATAAGTTAACACACCATATATCTCATTCCTATGGTGGCAAAGTGTGTTGTCTGAAGTTTTAGAGTTTATATTTATACTTGATGATATTGATATCTTATAATAAGAGGGACAGAGCAAACTATTTGTTACACTTTGGTTCCGAGATACGCCTAGAATTGGCAGCAAAAAGTAGTGGTATAATGATACGTAGAATCATACATAACATACATAAGATATTAAGCGGAAACGAAATTACAATAAAGGGCAACAAACCCTACTCTTGAATGCAACTGCGCAAGAAATATCTTTACACAGTGGCAGAGCCACATGGAGGTCAGGCTAGGCCTAGACATATCCTGAAATTGGACGAATATATATGTATTGTTTGCTAATGGTTACAATAAAAATCTTGGACAAGGATTGTCTGCCCTCCCTTTTTCCATGCCCTTTCATGCCCTCCTGTTTGTGTGGTCACGGTTAAGCCACGTCAACATTTTATATTACTATTTATTTTTATCTTATTATCTTTATAAAAAATAATATAAAATTTTAACGTGGCTTAACCGTCAGGAGGGCATAGAAGGGCATGGAAAAAGGAAAGACAGACAATCCTTGTCCAAAAATCTTTGTAGTGCATTGGTAAGAGGAGTTTGTCAGTTACTTGGGGCCATGGGTTAGAAATTTGTTGGCGCAAACAACCCTTTGTTTTTATTTAAACTAATGCCATTTTGTTTTACCAGACAAAAACTGATTCCTTTTTTGTTCAGTTTATATAAACCTTACCCTTTTGTTTTACCAAAGAAAAAGTGATTCCTTTTCTGTTCAGTTTATGTAAACCTTATAATTAGCCTTCTATTTTATCATATAAAAATTAATTAATTTTTTTGTTCAGTTCATATAAAATAAGGCTAGAAGAAGATTCAATTATGTTCAAAGGAAAATCTCATGGTAATGGTTTTGAATTATGAACTTAATTTTTGTTCGAATCTCTACTTTATATTAAAACTCGTAAACAAGTTATGTTTTTTTGATATAATCATCTCAATAGTAAATTTTCATAAAAAGTTCAACGTCCCATCACTCTTTTTTTTTTGGTCAAATCATCACTCTTGTTTGATAAATATTTCATGCTAATAAAAAAAAACCCTAAATCTTTCTCCAATTAATATATTGCTATATTTGGTTTAATTTCTTTTATGTGTCTTAAAAGGCCCCTCCTGAGAGCGATTTCTGGCTCCGTCACTGTCTGTACACCGTGGGAATAGTGGCTAAGAAAAGAAAAGCTCGAATAAGCTGTGAATCTTGTGTGAGTGGCAATAATACAACATATGTGATTTAAAATCAGTTGATATAATTTAGAAAACATGCAATCATTTGCATATTTAAGATAATCTTATCAACAGAACCACCTACAAAAACTGTTCAACTATTTATAAAGAGTTGTTGTATTAACTTATTGGTTTATATTTGATGAAAATTTATATGCCAATAGCTTACAAGATTCGACGGATTTATGGCAGTGAGGGAATAAGATCGTTCAGTTACAGTTTCAAAGCGGAGGAAAAGAGATACGGAGGAAGACAAGCCATCCTGTCTTCATAACTGGGGTGGTTTCTAGCATGGCATGTTTTTTTATGTACAACCTACAAAGAATTTTCTAATCACCGGTTTTAATATAATGTTAGGGTTATTTAGAGATAGACCCTTGCAACTCCTACTTACATTTATATGCAAACTATAATTTTGGTACATTAATTAATGTTGGAACCCAATTCGGACATCGCCATGAAGGATAGAGATGCACAAACTCGAATAACCTATAAAAGAACAAACAACGATAAGCATCAAAGATTTGACGGGATGTGTGCAGGTCAAAGGCTATCTAACAGTCAAGTTAGTAAACAATATTATGAGGATCAAGCAGTAAACTAGAGAATAAGTGTGCGATAATTGCGTTACTAGAGATGAACTCTAGAAGGTGTATTTGTACCAGTCATGATAGAGAACATTTAGGATAGGGAGTCCGTATTGAACCAGGACAATCCCAAATAATATATAAGTAGTAGATATTGCAACCTCTTAGGACTGTGATTACTTGCGGCGCCCCACCAATCCTTATATTGTAAGGACTCCAAAAATATAGAAAACCTATTGATTCCTTGCTGGAGTAGGCTTCTGTGTCTTGCGGAACAAGTATGGTCAATCTCAGCGAAGTCGTCAGACTTCGCCCTCTGTTCTGGAACAGAGTGATGTTGGCATCATTGCTCCATCTGTTCAACTTCGCTTTAAAAGATGTTAAATCGACGACCGGACTTTTGAGGTAATCGTATTCCGATTCGCCTTTCTTTGACCCTTGAAAATTATGGTCCCACAATTAAGTATGTATTATTTAGGCTTGTCTTATTGTTATTATATTAGGAAGGGGAATTGTTATTGACACTCCAAAAATCTCATTTTGCACTCCAAATTTTTTATAATAGAAAGAAAAATACACTTGTGAGCAGTGAATGATGAGATTTTTGTAGTGCTATAATAAGAGTTCCCCTTAGGAAATGAAAATTTTTCTTTTTGTAAAATCATTCATTCTCCCTTACCACCGGCTTGAAATTAATTGTGTATATCGAACATTCAAAAGGGAGAATTTTAGACATCTGAAAATTTTTAAATGTGTAAAGTTAAACATAATTAATGAATTTGTTTATGTGGAATCTAGTCAATGAGTTTTATTCGAGTAAAAAAAACTTACGTCAGGTTTTCTATTGATCGGATCATATTTATATATATTTTTACTTCAAATTCACTCGTCTTTTCTTAGTTAGTTCCTTATATTTTCGAGCTATTTACGTTATTTTTGTGTTTATAGGATTTGGTATGCAAAGAAAATAAAAATAGCACAAATGAGTTTTAAATAATGTATTAATGTGACTCTTTCTATTTCCTTTTTGGTATTTAACTTTATATTGCTGATAGTTTATGGATTGTTACAATTTCTGTTGTGGTTGTTTATGTAATTAAAAGCTGTTTGAAATGGTTTTGCTGTAATTTGCTGGAAGAATGGTGTGTTTAATTCTATTATTATATGTAATATGTTTAGGTCGACTGAATAATATTCCAAACAACTTTAGGTCGACTGAATACTATTCCAATTTTCTAATTACCAGTTTTGTATATTCAAAATATTTATACCGATTATTATCTTCTTTCAGGGTGCCCCAGCAACAATGCTAAAGGATATGGAGTTGCTTTTGTTAAAAAAATGCTCAAAAGGAACAAAGTAAACGTTCAAATGGCAGTGTGGTTGGTGAAGCAATTGAAAAACAAAAAGAATCTGCTTTGGTGGGTTGGTGAAACAAATAGAAAACAAAAAGAAAACAGCACCAAGGAGGTCAGAAAAAAAAGAAAAAAATTTGAGCTGCATTTGGCAGCAGAGAAGGGGGGCCTCGGTGAGAAGGGGGAAGAACAGAGAGCTGCCCTTGGCAGCTTGAAACCGAGAGGAGAAAAAGAGGCAGCAAGTTCAAGTGAGGGGAGACAGTGAAGCTGCCTGAGGCAGCATGGGGGGAAATGAAGAGAGGTCTCGGCTTTGGTTGCGGGAAAACCAAGGAGTAGCTGCACTTGGCAGCTAGCTTGCCAGCGAGTGAAAAACTGGGAGCAGGGAGGACTGACGGGCTCCTCGAGGAGGAAAGGCAGGTCAGCACGCTTCCTTGGGCGTGGAGGACAGAGAGAACCAGCGACGTGGCAGCAGCTTGTGAAGCTGCCCGAGGCAGCAACTCTGGCGCAGTCAGCACGGCACGGGGGATTGGAAAGGCATAGCTGCCTTGTGGCGCAGAGGAGAGGGTTGTGCAGCACAGAGAGGAATAAATTCCTCAATTCGGTTTAATTTTCCAAACTCAAGTTTAATTTCTGTTTTAATTTATAAATAATGTGTACTTAATTTATTTTGGCTAGAGGTTAATTCAAAGCCATGATTATATTTGTAATATGAATTGATTACCTTCAGTTGTGATTTATGAGTTGTGATTTAATTTGTTTAACTGCTTGATTGATAACTTATTTTTGTATGTCGATTAAGGATGCATACTTAATTTACATGCATGAATTTGATGCTAGAATATAAGTGAATTTCACCTAATCGTTATGAACTTATATTCACAAGTAGTAAAGGTTGTTGACCACAATCGTGTTAAGTAAATTCTTGGCATAAGTTTCATGCAATTCATAGTAACAAGTGCCTCGTCAATGCTTATGATTTTCATAGAACTTAATGATTCTTGCTTGTATCTCTATTATGCAATTCATGTAGGGAACTTGTGGGGAATGTTTTGGGTTGTCGTATGCAATCATCCAATCCATTAACTTAAGGAAAATCTGAGAATTAATTTAAGCGGACCTAATTAATTTGGGGCGTTGAGAATTTACAACTTATTGAAAGAACAACTGAAAATCAATTTAGGTTGCATATGTGTCATGTGTGGAGAAGAATCCTCTAGCCAGTCCGTCGTCCATCCATTCACCTTAATTTCATGTTTTTGTCAATTCTGTAATTTATTTAAGTTTAATTTACTTTTCATAAAAATCAATCCCCCATTTATTTTAAAGTGTTAGATTTATTAGAAATAAATTTAGTTTGTGTTTTCTTGAGTCTTGAATTATTTTGAGTCTTTTGATTTGTTTTAGATTATTTGTTAGTTTTATTTTGAGTTATTCTAGTTAAGTGTCTTGAGTCTAGTTTAATGTTTTAAATTTTGTTTTTACGTTTTTAATTTAATTTTACTTTGGTTAGCATCCCTAGTTAATCCCCGGCCTAGAACGATCCCTACTTATCCATATACTACAACTGTCACAAATAGGGTTTAAATTTGTGCGTTAAGTTATTTTCGCATCAAATTTTTGGCGCCATTGCCGGGGATTAGCAAATTTGCTAATCCTTTGTTTATGTTTTTGTTTGTGTTTTATTTTATTTTATTTGTGTTTATTTTATTTTATTTTATTTTATTTTTGGTTTGTTATGTCTTTTACTTTTGATATTTGATTTAGTTTTCTTAGATTTTAGGTACAAATGGAGCGAGACATGTCACTTGCATCCATTCAAGCTCAATTGGCACAGCTCACTGCTCAATTAACTCATAATGCCGAACGGACCACAATGCCAAGTGTCCCTACACTTGATGTGCCCTATGGGCAAGGATATCAAAGTCATCAATTTTCTGCCAATAAAGATGTTTGGGGATATCAAGACTATAACCAATCAAGGGGCAACATGTTTTCCAACGCTTATATGTGGGATGAACCTCAACACTTTCAACAAAGTGGATATTGGCAACAAGATGAGGAGTTTTATTCAAGATCTATGCAGCCACCACAGCATCCCCCACAACAATTCCAATCAAATCAAAGTATGCCCGTGGATTATAATCAAAGGCTTGAAGAATTAATTTCTTTGGTACAGGGCTCACAAAACGAAGAACAATTGCCGCCATCGGAGGAGTTCTATCAATGGCCATGTGCACCAACACAGCCTCCATCACAATCTTCCCAACCAAATTCAGGTTCGTCGGTTGATAATGATAATATTTTTCAACTAATCACCTCTTTGAACCAGGAATTACAAAATGAAGACAACAAGATGGATTCATTAGAGAAGCAAGTTGGGCAGATTATGGAGATCATGGCATAAATTCAAGATCAAAGAGAACTCTCCAACTCAAACATTGCAAATTCAAAGGCAGAAGGTGAAATCGATGAAGCCATCACTTTGGGAAGTGATATGGAGGATGAAGTTGTTCCAGAACCATCCAAACATAGCCCGGACATGGATGAATTGCCGTGTCAAGAAGAAGATGAGGATGACGACTTGGGCAGTTTAGAAGAATTCTTATCGCAAACCCCTCAAGTCCTTATGCCATCCAACTCAGGTGAGGAGGTTCTAAGTTCAATTCATTCTGACATCGTTCCACCAAATGTCCTTTTTCCTTGCAGGTTTTTAAATCCCAAGGAAGAAGTGAATGAAAAATACGTTGTGGAAGATCTTCCCAAGGTGCAAAGTGATATCCAAATTCTTGGTGTACCAAATCAAGTTCCCGATGGTATTGAAACGTTCAAAGAGACGTGTACACCAAGAAGAATTATTCCAGAAAATGAGGTGGCCGGAGAATTTGTTGAATACATCCAAGAGGCTGTGCATGAGACAAATGCCAAGGAAGTTGAGTTTGATAACAGGGGCCATGTCACAATCATCACATGCAATCTGGCTAAGTGCAAAGTCCCTGAAACATTCCAAGATGTGGTGTTTGTGATTGAGTTTGATCGAGAATGTAAGCCATCTTCTCCATTTTTAATTTTAATTTATACTAACTTGTTTCTAATTTTGATGATTCAGGCACCGTCATTAGAACTTAGACCGTTGTCGGATCATTTCAAGTACCACCGTCCGTTCAATGATAAGCCCATGCATTTGAATAATGAAGGGAGGCCTAGGAATCACCCACAATCAGATTTGCATTCCTAATCCCTTATCTTTACTGCTTTCATTTTGTTTTGTTTATTTAGTTGTGATATTTGTTTGAGAGATTAAAAATAGTCTTTTTAATTTGATTTACATATTTTTACATTGATATTTTTATTTTTATTTTTTTTCTTGCTTTAAAAAAAAAAAAAAAAAAAACATAAACATTCATATAAATAAAAATACAAAAAAATAAAAAATAAAAAAAAATAAAAAAATAAATAAAAAAAAAAAACAAAAATGCATAAATATTTTACAATAACTTGTAAACTAATTTCGTTCATTGGTCGTTGGTTGGTGGTGCCTCGGAGGTCGACGGAGCCCCTGAAAGACGAAGCGCCAGAGCTGGATCATTCGGAGCCTCAATACTTGGTGCTGCTCCTGAGGACGAAGGCAACATAAACCTCGGGAGTAACGTCATAAACCGTTGATGATCACTCTGAATCCGCACTTCGGACTCCTGCAACTGATCAAGCTTCATCTTCATGCTTGTTGAGTAATTGGTTGCGAGCATGTGCAAATCCCTGTTCTCATGCCTAAGCACTCTGACCTCTTGCCGAAGACTAGCCACTTCAGCCATCAACGACTCCACCTGACGGGTTCGTGCAAGAAGGCACTGGCCCATGTTTGATACTGAGTCTGCGCATCGGACGCTGTAGGCCATAGAGTCCTGAACAGCTAGTTCGTCGGACCGCCTTGAAAGTATCCTAGTGTCTCTAGGAGTGAGCAGATTTCTGGCCACCACCGATGCGGTTGTTTCGTTCATCATCATGGAATCCCCAACTGTAAGAGGACCATTTGGGGATATGAAGGATGGCTGCCAAATGTTGGTTGGAGAAGATATATCACTATCTTCCCCAACATTCAAGTTAAGGCGACGGTCAGAGGGGCAAGACATATTTGAAGGTGTTGAGAATGAAGAGTCGGACTGATCAAGATTAAAAGAAATGCAAGGAGGAAGTGTTTACAGGAGGGAGTGTTACAGGGGGAGCTTAAGTGTGTTGTGGAACAAAAATGAGCGTTCTTATAAGAAGAAGAAATCGTTGAGGCATCACTCAGCAGTCGAAGAGGCGCCCTCTCGCAAATCGAAGAGCCGGGCTCCTTTCTCAAAAGTCGGATTCTTTTCTCAAAAGTCGGGCGCCTTTCTCAAAAGCCGGAGCAGTCAGGAATCACGAGGCGAGCCGCTCCCTGATTTGTCCAGACGTGTCACATGCAATTCCTTTCTCAAAAGTCGGGATTGCTCAGAAACCACGAGCCGCTCCCTGATTTTTCCAATTTTGTCGTCACTCGTCACGCGCTGTCAGCTTTGCGCAAATTACGGGCTGCTTTTTCAGAAAGCGCGTAACCTGTACTGTTCATCCATCCACCGGCTGCCGACAGGGGTAAAGGAACAGTTTCGGTTGTGAAGAAAAGTCCTATAAACGTCTACCTTCGCCATACAGCAAAGGCACACCCCCTCTACACTTCTTCATCTCCGAAATTTTTCATCTCCGAAAATGCCTTTCCAACAAACCCTCTCGAGTTACTCTGTGTTTCTCATTCCCTGGGATACCTTTGAAAATAAGTCATCTAGAGCTAGAGTATTTCATATCATGAAGGTTGAAAGCAAGAGTATCTCATATCACGCTTTCTCCCTGTCCTTTTCCTTGTCTTTGTGATAAGGAGAAAGCGGGCAATCAGCCAGCATTCGGTGTCAATCTTCCAATCTAAGAACCGACTGCCTGGAAATCCTTCCTGATTGCTTACCTAGCATTGCTTACCTAGCATTGCTCTCGAGTGCTCATCTTCAACCGCTGATGTACTTCCGAAGAAGACGCCACATCTGCCTGGAGAACAGCCAAGGCAAGTGAAAATGTTACTTGAAGCATGTGGAGACAAGGTGCTGCTTCATCTTCAAGATCAAGTCTCATTTTCCTTGCTAAGAAGTTCCCCAGCCCAGTTCAAGCATACATCTGTGGAACGATACTTCTTCAAAAGCAAAAGTATCCCATATCATCAGAGTCAGAGGCAAAGATTTCTCATGGCATGCTTTTCCTTTACCCTTGCTCTTGGCTACGAGTCAAGGTGAAAGAAAGGAAATCGGTCGGCACTTGGACAGATTGAACAAAGAAGCAGACCACCACCTCTGCCTCGTGCCTACCTGCCATGCAGAAGAACAAAAAGAGAAGAATGTAGTCTGCAGACTCAATCAACCCGGCAGAAGGAGTCCGAGTTGAAACCAAGAGCTCGAGAAGCTTCAACAACACCACCAATCAAGTCTCATTTTCCTTGCTAAGAAGTTCCTGAGGCCAGTTCAAGTTCAAAGCTGTGGAAAGTCACCAAACATGACCAATGATCATTTTTTTTAGTTTTATTCATTGTCTTTTATTTTCATTTTTAATTTTTCGTTTGCATTTTCTATATTTTCTTGCGTGCTTAACTGATTTATTTCTTTTCTTTGCAGGAGCTTTTGGTTATTTCCACCCTTGAGGTTGATTGCAGAATTTAAGCTTCGGGGTCATCGCTTGATTTTACTGCAAATTAGGGAAGTTTTCAGTCCTATTGCTTTATTTTGTTGCTTTATTTTATTTTTATTTACATTTTATTATATTTTCTGACATTGGGGACAATGTCTAGTTTAAGTGTGGGGGTAAAAAGTATAAAAATGACCAAATTGAAAATTTTTATACCTTCGACTTTGAACTGATTTCATTTGTTTCCTTGTTATTGCTTTGTTTTCTTAATTAGTTTTGTTTTATCAAAAAAAAAAAAAAAAATCAGAAAATTTAAAAAAATTCAAAAATATTTCCTTGTTTTCCTTATTGTTTTGAATTAGTTTTTTGTTAGTTTCCCGACCCAATGATATAATTGGATAAAATTTGAACCATGATGATCAAGAACTTAGTTAACATGTGTTGTGTGAAATTCCTAATTCTCGTATTAGTTTGTACATATTTGATCATCTTTGAAAAACTAAACGCACATAGCCCTGTTGATGTGAAACTAAAGCATGATTTAAAGATCCATATGTGAATTTAGTGACCATATACATCCTATGTGAGTTTTTGAGCCTATTGAAAGTGTGTGCATTTTTCATACACTCCTATTTTTTCATGTGTGATGAACTTATGTGAGATACTTCTCTAGAACTTGCATAACGATCTTTCGAAATATTTGTCATTGATTGCATGAACTTGAAAATGATAGAGGCATTAGGTTTACCACCATGGCCCAAATAACCTTGTTTCCCAAAGAAAAATGATATCATTAGATTGCCAATTTGAGCCGTATTTGTGAGCCTTTTATTTCTTATCACCAGATATGTCTACCCTTATGCCTGAAATAAATATTTTTCCTTACCCTTTCCAAGCGAGCAATGCGAGATTGTCTTATGAGAAATGTTTGTGAAGTACTTTGGAGGGTGTTTGGCAAAAGAATAAGTGTGGGGGTTTTTCATATTTGTTTCTGTTTGAAAAAAAAAAAAAAAAAAAAAAAAAGAAAAGAAAAGGAAAAGAAAAAGAAAGATTGTATACAAAGAAAATAAAAAGTTTTTAAAGTTTCAGTTTAAGTTTGTGGTTTGAGGTGACTGGAAGAATAGCTGGAAAACTTGAGTTCTTATAAATCTAAACAAAAGAATTGCTTGCAATGTAGCTTGGAACTTGTGTTTACCTATTCTTTCGTTTCAATAACCCTATCCCTAATCCTCATTACATCCAATAAAAGTCCTCTTGATTTAAGTTTTGTAATTATGATTATGGAGAAGTGATCTTTATGCAAGCTTATGGTAGAACTTTCACATTTGATTCTTTGAGAGAAACACATTAAAACTAAACACATGTGTGATTGAGTGTATGTCCAGTGAGAAGGTCGCTAGTTTGCATATGGTGATTTTAAAAATAAAAATTTGAAATTGCATTAGCATGGCTATCTCACACACTACACTTCAAGGATGTTTCAAAGATTACTGCTAATATTTGAGTAAGGAAAATGAACTTGAATTGCTTATTGGTGTTAGCTATGGTTCTTGATGATTTGTGTTCTCGAATGAAATTCTATGAGGGTCACATAGGGGGAAACTAATGTTTTTTTTATGTTATTACTTTTTCATGTTCTCTTAGTTTTGCTCGAGGACTAGCAAAAGCTAAGTATGGGGGTATTTGATCGGATCATATTTATATATATTTTTACTTCAAATTCACTCGTCTTTTCTTAGTTAGTTCCTTATATTTTCGAGCTATTTACGTTATTTTTGTGTTTATAGGATTTGGTATGCAAAGAAAATAAAAATAGCACAAATGAGTTTTAAATAATGTATTAATGTGACTCTTTCTATTTCCTTTTTGGTATTTAACTTTATATTGCTGATAGTTTATGGATTGTTACAATTTCTGTTGTGGTTGTTTATGTAATTAAAAGCTGTTTGAAATGGTTTTGCTGTAATTTGCTGGAAGAATGGTGTGTTTAATTCTATTATTATATGTAATATGTTTAGGTCGACTGAATAATATTCCAAACAACTTTAGGTCGACTGAATACTATTCCAATTTTCTAATTACCAGTTTTGTATATTCAAAATATTTATACCGATTATTATCTTCTTTCAGGGTGCCCCAGCAACAATGCTAAAGGATATGGAGTTGCTTTTGTTAAAAAAATGCTCAAAAGGAACAAAGTAAACGTTCAAATGGCAGTGTGGTTGGTGAAGCAATTGAAAAACAAAAAGAATCTGCTTTGGTGGGTTGGTGAAACAAATAGAAAACAAAAAGAAAACAGCACCAAGGAGGTCAGAAAAAAAAGAAAAAAATTTGAGCTGCATTTGGCAGCAGAGAAGGGGGGCCTCGGTGAGAAGGGGGAAGAACAGAGAGCTGCCCTTGGCAGCTTGAAACCGAGAGGAGAAAAAGAGGCAGCAAGTTCAAGTGAGGGGAGACAGTGAAGCTGCCTGAGGCAGCATGGGGGGAAATGAAGAGAGGTCTCGGCTTTGGTTGCGGGAAAACCAAGGAGTAGCTGCACTTGGCAGCTAGCTTGCCAGCGAGTGAAAAACTGGGAGCAGGGAGGACTGACAGGCTCCTCGAGGAGGAAAGGCAGGTCAGCACGCTTCCTTGGGCGTGGAGGACAGAGAGAACCAGCGACGTGGCAGCAGCTTGTGAAGCTGCCCGAGGCAGCAACTCTGGCGCAGTCAGCACGGCACGGGGGATTGGAAAGGCATAGCTGCCTTGTGGCGCAGAGGAGAGGGTTGTGCAGCACAGAGAGGAATAAATTCCTCAATTCGGTTTAATTTTCCAAACTCAAGTTTAATTTCTGTTTTAATTTATAAATAATGTGTACTTAATTTATTTTGGCTAGAGGTTAATTCAAAGCCATGATTATATTTGTAATATGAATTGATTACCTTCAGTTGTGATTTATGAGTTGTGATTTAATTTGTTTAACTGCTTGATTGATAACTTATTTTTGTATGTCGATTAAGGATGCATACTTAATTTACATGCATGAATTTGATGCTAGAATATAAGTGAATTTCACCTAATCGTTATGAACTTATATTCACAAGTAGTAAAGGTTGTTGACCACAATCGTGTTAAGTAAATTCTTGGCATAAGTTTCATGCAATTCATAGTAACAAGTGCCTCGTCAATGCTTATGATTTTCATAGAACTTAATGATTCTTGCTTGTATCTCTATTATGCAATTCATGTAGGGAACTTGTGGGGAATGTTTTGGGTTGTCGTATGCAATCATCCAATCCATTAACTTAAGGAAAATCTGAGAATTAATTTAAGCGGACCTAATTAATTTGGGGCGTTGAGAATTTACAACTTATTGAAAGAACAACTGAAAATCAATTTAGGTTGCATATGTGTCATGTGTGGAGAAGAATCCTCTAGCCAGTCCGTCGTCCATCCATTCACCTTAATTTCATGTTTTTGTCAATTCTGTAATTTATTTAAGTTTAATTTACTTTTCATAAAAATCAATCCCCCATTTATTTTAAAGTGTTAGATTTATTAGAAATAAATTTAGTTTGTGTTTTCTTGAGTCTTGAATTATTTTGAGTCTTTTGATTTGTTTTAGATTATTTGTTAGTTTTATTTTGAGTTATTCTAGTTAAGTGTCTTGAGTCTAGTTTAATGTTTTAAATTTTGTTTTTACGTTTTTAATTTAATTTTACTTTGGTTAGCATCCCTAGTTAATCCCCGGCCTAGAACGATCCCTACTTATCCATATACTACAACTGTCACAAATAGGGTTTAAATTTGTGCGTTAAGTTATTTTCGCATCATCTATGGAGAAAATTAAATTTTAAGAGATAAAGTCACATTTTCAGTAATTGGTATTTAAAAACCAAAGGATTAAGTACCTAAGACCCCCAACCTTTTAGTATCATTCCAAATTGGTCTCAGCCTCCTTAAACATTCCAAATAAGTATCCAACCTATTGAAAATGTCACATTTGTTAAGCCCCACTAAAAATCTGTTCAATTAACTAGGGCTTATTTTGTCTTTAAAATCAATAGAAGATCATTGACGCATAGCCTCCACCAACTAACGGTCACCACCACCCACATTAGGCCATCACCTCGAAATCCAACGCAAAACCACCAACTCCACCCTACAACTTAAGTCGCCAACATCGAGAAGAAGGCATGGAGGTTGTTGAAATGGTATGGACTACCATGATGCGGCCACCACCATTTTCACCACCCATAAAGAAGAACTAGAAGCTTTACGAGCCTAGAATCGACAAGTGAGGAAATCGCATGTCCAGAAACAAACTCATTGAAACCCTATCTAAATTCTTAACCCTTTTCTTAATTAAGATATTGCCCTCCTGATGTAATTTCAGAATGGGTCCATTTTCGATTCAATTGAATACCCATTTGATTATTAGGTTCCATATTATATAATTTATGTTTGAAATTTAGATTTTGAGGCAACTAATATTAATGTTGATCATGATATACTGAGTTGGTGAGTTTTGAATATAATATATGTTTGAAAAATTATTTGGGACTTTATTGAAGTGACATTTTCAATAGGTTGGGTACTTATTTGCGATATTTAAAAGATTGAGACCAATTTGGAATGACACTAAAAGGTTGAGGGGCATTTGGTACTTAATCCAAAATCAAATGTGAATGTATTAGATACATGTATGTACTCTAGCCAATCTACACAAAATAACTTGGAGAAAATATTTACTCGGTTTGGTAAGTGTGTCTAAGTCCTCGGGCATAAATAGTTTATTTCTTTATTTGAAGTGATAGGAGTACAAAGTATAGTGTATATACTCTCACTATTTTTCTCTCATCGATCTTTGGGCTCGGGTGTAGCTCTGCTGCTCTCACATAGAGAAACTCATTAGAATTGGTGTGTTTAAATCGTTATAACCTGCCACTTAGTATTACGGTCTAGTGATAATTCTCTTCACTTGTAAATGAAAAATTTTAGATTCAAATCTTGTAGATGTTGAGTTCAATACCAATTTATTTTCTCACTCTAGTCAAACTTATTATATATATTATGTATATGTGTGTGTGTGTGTGTGTGTGTGTGTGTGTGTGTGTGTGTGTGTGTGTAGTGGACACACCATGTGGTAATATTGTACTGAGGAATAAAGACTATAGTGCACTCATATGTAGAGTAATAATATATACTCTAGTTTGAACCTTTCACAGCCACAACATTGTTTCTTCTAGGGGTGGGTTCAGTTTCATTTTTTGCTAAAACCGACATCGAGCAGAAATTTTGGTTCGATTCGGTTCAAAAGGTACAAGATCATATAAACCAATCCTATTCCATCAACAACCTCAATTGCAAAAAATAAAAAATAAAAAATGATAACCCTATCTATTCCCAAAGCAGAAAAATTGAGAAGCTATTCCAAGTTCCAAAATAGACTCAAGCACATCATTTGTATACTCAATATAAATTGGCTTCTCAAAAGTTGCCTTCCAAAACTTTATGTTCCTTGAAAAAGCCCTAGACATAGTTTGCAACAAAATTTCACAAAAGAAACATCACAAACATACATTCATAAAGTCTAGAAGCATTCAGTTCGGTTTCCAAACCTCCAAAACTGAAATCGAACCAATAAAGTTGGTTTGGTTTGGTTTTTTTCCTTTTTTTTCGGTTCCCTTTTTTTTTTTGGTTTTCTGTTTTTTTGATTTCATTTCAGTATTCGGTTCGGATTTTTTCGGTTTTCGATTTTTTGAACTCACCCCTAGTTTCTTCATCCTTCAATATGTGGGCTTTCACGTGTATCTCATAATGCTGTCTTTTTGGTTTCTACATTTGTCATTAAAATTCACCTAACAACAATTTTGTCATGAGATAGCCAATGTGACAAAATAGTAGTAGTATTGCAATTTTTCTGACACGCCCTGATCCCGATGTCAGGAAAACAGCGGGATGGCCACATGCTAGCCTACACCTGAGGGTGACGCAAGCCATTTAATGAGTGCATATGCCGAGAACATGTGAAACATGCATATAAATTTTGCGCTTAACTACACAAAGTATTATTCAAAATGCAAACTTTCTGATAAAAATATTCAACTGCCAACAATGAATTTATGATAATGTATGACATGTTCAGAGCATACTACTAAAACAAAATACAAGCCGAAAGTGCTATTACAAGTGATGTCAAGGCAGATAGGATGGCACGATATCACTGGTAGGGGAATGCCTTGTAGCTCGGATCACAAGCCTCGTTCCTATGTCCTGAGGGGGCGTAAAACAAACATGAGTGGACCAAGTTGATATATAAGTAGTACAAACATAGTTATTCAATAACGTACTAACCCCCAAAGTTTATGAAAACTAGTAGCATAATAGGTGATAGGTTTTTTCGAAAACCCTAGCATGCCATAAAACCTTTCATTAAACATACGTCGTATAGTATGCTAACTAGTGGTATCATAATTGCCTGAAGGAAGGACATACTTCATGTGTCCGAAGGAAGAACATATGCCATGCGCCCGTTGGCAGAACATCACCCGTAAGCAGGACATCGCCCGTAGGCAGGACATCGCCCGTAGGCAGGACATATGCCCGAAGACAGGACAGTGACCACTTGATACGCACTAAAACATTGAATATAGTCTCTCCAAACATAGGTACATATATTTCAAAACGTCTTCATGGTATATAGTCATCCATCATATATACTACAAAGAACATAAATTCGATAAAGTATGATATTCCAAAATATTCTCAGTAAAGCATGATAATCATAAAGTGTAAATCTAATTTACTCATAAAACATTTCATAAAACGTAACCATTAAATCATGCTTTTCATGTATGCATTTTAGAAGGGTCCACTCACAAATACTTCGTCGTAGAAGAGTCGTACGAAAAAGAAGGGACGGAAATGCCGCTAGTAATTGCACCTAAGCATATAAAGGGTCCAATTAATAAAACTCTATCATAACGATTGAATTTCAGAAAACGGACATCATAACCGGATTCAGGACGTCGAAAAACATAAAGGGGGACCTCAGGTACCTCTACGCGCCGCCGTAAGGTGGCAGTTTCGGAGGTCACGTGCCGGGAAAAGTCGTCGGAAAATTGGCCTGAAAAGTCATCGGCACTGCCGTGGACGGTGGTGCGTGTGCTCCAAGCGTCGGCACCAACTTGGCCTTATGCGTGCCCACGCGCGGCTTGGGTTTTGGGTTGGACGGGGTTTGGGCTTAGGCTGAAAGGTTTTGGGCCTCATAGGCCTAGGGTCAACAGGCCAAAGGCCCAGGTTCTCATAGCCCAAAGGCCTAAGGTCCAAGGTTCCGGCCTAGGGCTTTTGGGTTAAGGGTTTAATGGGTTTTGGGGTTATCGTGAGTTGGGGTGAAGGCTCGTGGGTTGGGCTTAAGTTCTAAGGCCCAAGGCCTGGGGTCATAAGGGTTTGGGTTAGGGGCTCCCAAGGGTTAGGCTTGGACTTTGAAAAGGTTTTGGGCTCAGCAGCCCGGTCCAAAGGCTTGGGCTGGGTTTAGGGCCAGTTTGGATCCAGGTCTCCGGACCCTGGGTCGGGTTGACCCATTTTTAGGCCATACCTTGGCCGGTTTCTGGGCTAGTTTTCAAATGCTCGTAACTTCTTCGTTACTCATCCAAATCAAGTGATCCAAACATGAAAGTTGTAGTACTCGATGAGATGAAGAGATTGGTACCTTGCATGATGGCCAACTCACCATGGTTTGGCCAAAAAATGCCTAGAAAGGGGCGATGCTCGTCGGAAAGTTTGGAAAAGCTACTTCGAGCTATCTTCTGTGATTCACACGTATACACAACTTAAAACAAGCTTCAATCTAACCCTAAAACGCATCCCAAGGGTTTTTATAAGCTTACCAATGTCGGAACATCAAGAAACTTCCCGAGGAAGACGATGAATAGTGTCGGCCGAGAGCGAGAGGAAAGTTTGGGGGGTTTTTCCTTCCTTTCTGAAAACACAGGGGTGATGGTGTTGGTGCCAAGGTTGTTGTGTGTTGTGGTTGTTGGTGTAGTACCCTAGGGAAGGGTAGTTTTCAACATAGGGGAAGAGAAGAGCCGAGATGAGAGGGAGAAAGTTTGAGAGAGAGAGTGTTTAGAGAAAGAGGGGGAGAGCTTGATATTTTCAAAAAAAGGGAGGGGACTCACGGGTGCAAGGGAACAAGGAAGGGGCATGTGGGCCCTAGTGGTTCACATAAAAATGTCACTAAAGACGAAACGTGAAAAATATCCGAAAACGTTCGACGTTCGAATGTAAAACTTTCGTTATAAATCCGAATTCGAATCAGTTTGTGCCTACGCATTCGTGGCGATGCGTAGGATACGAATAACTTAATTAATTTATAACTTCGCGTTTCGTCGAGATGGTCAAATAAAGTCAACCCAAGGGCTAGAAGGTAATTTCATAAATTCGTTAATATGAAATTACAATTAATTTAAAACGAGGTTTCACATTTTCCCTATTCATGCTTCTTCGTTTTGGCTTATACAATAACTAGATGATATTTCATTAGGAATTTAAAAACCATATATGTTTCAATAATATAGCATATATAGATCAAGCGATATCCAATTAATGTCTTTTTTGTTTATGCTCAAATCCAATGTTACCTTTTTGTTTTCTGTACAAATCCTCTGGTACTCCTGCATCACCACTACTTGAAATACATAAATCTTTGGTCAATTCTTGTTACCATTTGTGCAATGCCTTTGTTCTCAAATTCACCTCATTCGGATAGTTATCTATACTCATCCGGTTTAACAGGTTGCATTATCATCCCTATTACAGAATGGTACAAAAGTTTCTTATAAAGTGAACACACAGATGAGAAAACAAAATCACAGATCCTAGAAATTTTCTATTAAGTATTAAAATCACATTATCAATTACTCGATATAGTAAAACCAAACCAAATCTCAGACAATGTAAATACAAAAGGAACACTATTCCGCCGCTTAATAAAACAATAAAATAGTGATAATACATGAAAAGAATTACATGCACGTGCAGTATCCAAATAATTAATCTAGATGATTGCAGATAACTACTTGAGAAAAACACAGAGACCGTTTAGTAAACAGTTTCCTAGCAAAGATTAACCTAATTCTTATATAAAGCACAACAACATAGCACAATTTTCATTCAGAAACCCAAAAAACATAGAAAAGCATATGATATGGGAATGGGACTTTCCTATCAAAACTTGCCATGGTTGGCCTTGCTGCTTGTGCTAGCCTTTGGCATTGCCTCCTCTTCCTCATCAGATGGCAAAGAGAAGTATAATCAGTTGCATGGAAGATGGGCAACCTTTGGCCACATCCTATCAAAGGGCTCTCCAATTCAGACATCTGGTGCAGCAGGTGAAGAACATGGAATTGGTGTAAGTTCACCACCTCTTCCCAAAATACCATCAAAAGGAATCTATTTTGGTATGTTGCCAAATGAAACTCCAATTCCACCATCTGGTCCTGGTAAAGGGGGTAATGATCATCCACCATCAAGTCCTGGCAAGGGAAGTGGCAATCTTCCACCAGCAAGAATGAATTATGATGTTGCTACGGCACCCAAACTGTGGAATTGCTAATTTTTAATTTCAATTCCAACCACCATTTAATAATGTCAATTTGGAAATAATGCATGATTGCGTACATGCGTCCTTCTTCACTGCATTCTTTGATAGCAAAGAAGTTGTTTCATTTTCAACTGTCAAATTCTATTGATGTGATAGTATTTCATTAATTTATTGGCAAATAGTCTATCACTATAAAAAATATATATAAAAAAAAAATAATAAAAAAAAAAAACAACTTAGGAGCCGATCAGAATTTGTCTCCTAAAAACAAAGTTGTCGCGAAAAGTACAGTGCGGCGGAATTCTGTCGGGTAATAGTCATAGCGTGAAAGCCATCGTAACAAGTTTTTGTCGACGGGTAAGATTATTCGTCAGGTAAACCATAATGCCCGACAAAACATGCGACGAACCTCCGTCGGTAAAGTATGCGTTGGCTGTTGAGGCCAGACGGAAAGCGTTTCACTCGACGAAAACATGTGGATGTGCAAAAACTAAATTGATTTTGAAAATTTATGCCAATATTTTGGTTGAATTGATTTAGTGGTAGATACAACTATTTTGGCTAACATTGTTGTCAAATTTGTAAGCATATACAAATATGTATTTCTGTACTAATCTTGCCACGGAAGACTATGAAGAATCTCAAGTTAGCAAGCTCGGTAAAGTCTCCTATCAAAGCAAACAATATTGGTCATTATATGTGTCAATTGCAAATTAATTAGTTGATCATGCATATGGTTAGTTTTGACTATTAAGTTTTAAACTTGGTTATCAAAACAACGAAAAAATATATGTTTTGAACATGATTGATTCTTATATGCATATAAGTGGCATACAGAACAAGGGAAAAGTAGAATTTTTAAGACATATATGTGTGTGTGTGTGTGTGTATATCTTGTTTGTTCGCGGCTAATTTTGTTAGTGCCACATGAGAGCGAGCTTGCTGGAATCAAAAGCTCCAACCTCATGTTTAAAGGGGGGGTTTGTTTTACTGCCACATGTGAGAACACTTGTGTGAGGTGCATCCTGGGTGGACAGGCGACAAGGGGGCACTAACCACCCTTCAAATGCCTCACGGATTATTGCAAGACGGAGTTGACCAATGCCTTTTCAACCAAGCAAGACGCAACAGCTTAGTTGATGATGGGACCATGCTTTTGAGTTACTTCGGTTAACTTTACATCTTAATTAGAATAAAAAGGATAATCTTCTTGCCTACAGGTGTGGATTACTTCTTTTAGTTTAATTAAGATGGCATAGTATGAGTTTTATTTCACAGAAGTTGTGATAATCTTCATTTTGCCTACATGTGTTGAAGTTTTTCATGAAGGTACTTTTGTGACATAAAATCTAGTACTAGAAACTAGTTAATTTTCTTGCCTACATGTGTAAATTAATTTAGTTTCATGAAGTTTATTGGGATAAAGTTCCATGCCATTAGTGACAAATATTTCCACAATGAGCCCCATAAAAGGTTGTGGTTTGAAGGCATGGAAATTGGTTGCATTATGACATATTTTGTGCCTCTTCATGAGACTTGTTGATGCAAAGTATTGGACCCATGAAGGTTAATCAAGGATTGCTAAGGTACGCATTGTTTAAATCTTATGCTTGTAAACTTTTTGTGGATGCAAATTTCTTCCTTCTTGATCTTGGACAAAATTGCACCTACAAAACAATTAACACCTTAGGTCAAGGCCAAGAGCCTCACGCGCCCACGATGAATTGGGGGGTGGGGGGCTTTGGCCGAAGAACCTCCGATGCCAAAGTTAGAATTTAGAGAGAACAAGTGTTTAGAGAGTTTTAGGAATTTTGCAAGTGTTTTGGAATGATTTTTTTGGTGAAAATGGGAGCCTATTTATAGGGATAGGCCGGTCCTCTTTGGGGAAGGAGTGGCCGGCCATTAGGTAGGGTTTTGGGGTTTAATTAGCTAATTTATTTATGATTAATTGGCTAATTAAACATAAAGGGAATGTTTTGGTGGTTATGAAATTAATTGGCTAGCTAATTAGTGTAATAAAAAGGGAGAAATGATAAAAAAGGGTAGAAAGTATGGTGGACACCTTTTTGAATGGGGATGGCCGGCCTTTTGCTTGTTTTTGGGGTTGAATGAGTGATTTAATTGACAATTAGGGGATTGATTAGGCAATTAATCCCTTAATTAGTCAATTATTATGTTTTTAAAGGAGGATTTTAGGAAATATGAAAGGAATATATTATTTAGCTAATTGTTTAGCTAAATAATAAAATAGAAAATATATGGAATAAATTAGGTTTTGGGAATTACCTTATAGAAAGGATTTGATGAAATAGGCTTTAAATTGTTACCTATTTTGGGCACTTTTGACTTGGTTGAAAAAAGGTTGCCCACTGCTCGACGTAGGAATCTCGTTGTACTACAAGGGTATTTTTGTCATTTTTTGTCCAAAAATCCATTTGTCGCCTTGTGATTATTTTTGGCTCCACAAATGCCCCCACACCTGTTGGGCTGCTCGCAGAAAAGGGCAACAGGTGTAGAGATTTTCTTGCCTTAGGAAGCTTTGAATTGTTTCCTTCTTTGGTGATGATTCTATCTTTTAATAGGAAATTAGATCCTTCTAGGAAAAGGAAATAAATCCCTCTCAAAGTTTATTTAAGTCAACCATAAGTGGATTATTAAATCAACTTTTTGAGAGAAACTTATTTCACCCTACAAGCGAGAGAAAGCTTAGAGGATATTTATTCCCCCTCCTCTAGCAATCTTCTACATCTTGCCCGTGCAAAGGATCATCTTTCGTTGCTTGCTTCGTCTTCTCGTTGCTTCTAGGTAAGAAAAATTTAATTTTCTTGTCTTCTTGGTTTTTTTTCGAAGCCTCGGGGCTTGAGAATGACTCGACGGGGTGTCGAGGTCGCCTGGAGAGCTTATAACAAGGGCTGCCGTGGATGCCCTGTTGATCAAATCTGGGGAATAAACCAAGCCGTGAGGCTTGGCAATTTTGCTAGGCCATCCTGCGATTTGAACTTTTTTTTTTTTAAACTGGGCATGGCCCCGTGTTTTGTGCAGGGAGAAAAAGAAAAAAGAAACCAAAGTTTTGGCCCATTTGGGCCGAGAGCTTCTTTCACCCTTTTTTTTTTTTTTTTAAACAACTCTTTAACGAATCCCACTTGTGCTTTTTGTAGAATTTTCAAGCATGTCTTCCTCGAGCTACAAGAATGATGATGGTGTGCCAACGTTGTACCGTCAAGGCGGGTCTTTGAGCAAGGTTGGCTACTTCAAACCTGCTCACTTCAAGATTATCTCCGATGATTTGTTTAGAGATTTTCTTGAGGCGTATTGGCATGCCATTCCGTCGGGAGTGCGTGTGAGGCGAGTTAAGGATGGTAGCAGCCGGGAACCATGCAGTAGAACTCGGAGAGCCATCAAGTTCCACCCCTACTATTTTGTGTTAGGGTTTACTTTCCCTATGCCGCGTTTCTTCCAAGAAGTGCTTTGCTCCATGAGATGTGCCCCCGCCCAATGTTCCCCGAACGCGGTCCGTGTGATGGTGGGATTCCACAATCTAAGCCAATTCTTTGACTTAGATCTAACCGTCAACGAATTTTGGTACTTCTTTGACATTGGTCACCAAAGTAAGTATGCCAAGTCACTACTTGAGAAATTTGGGCTTGAAGATTGCAAACCTGTGTCTATTCCTTTACCTACTGGTGAAAAACTTAAAAAATCGGATGGAAGTGAATTGGCATATGAAGGGTTTTACAGGAAAATAGTGGGAAGCCTGTTGTACTTAACAGCAACTAGACCTGATCTGATGTATGCTGCAAGTTTGTTATCAAGGTTTATGAATGGTCCGACTAAGAAGCACTTGGGAGTAGCAAGAAGGGTACTGAGATATGTGAAAGGGACCATAAACTATGGCATTGAGTATGTGAAAGATAAGTCTGCAATCCTTATTGGATTCTGTGATGCAGATTGGGCTGGCAGTGAAGATGATAGCAGAAGCACCTCAAGTTATGCATTCAGCTTTGGCAGTAGGGCATTTTCTTGGGCTTCTGTGAAACAAAACACAGTAGCACTGTCAACCGCTGAAGCTGAGTATGTTTCAGCAGCTGAGGCAACATCACAGTCAATTTGGTTGAGATTTGTTCTTGATGATTTTGGGGAAATGCAAACTGAAGCAACACCCTTATTTTGTGACAATATGTCAGCAATTTCTATGGTCAAAAATCCTGTTTTTCATCAGAGAACTAGACACATAAACAGGAAATATCACTTCATAAGAGAAGCTTTGCAAGAAGGTGTGATCAATGTGCAGTTCTGCAGAAGTGAAGAACAGCTTGCAGACATATTTACAAAAGCCCTGCCGAAAGACAGATTTAATCAGTTGAGATTGAGACTTGGAGTTAAGACAGTAAGCAGCTTAGGAGAGGCTGTTGAGATTTAAGCTGCATTCTAGCTTAATATCGATCTGCAGATGACAATCCTGCAGAAAGAAGTTGAAGAGAATACTGAAATCGAAGAGATGAAGAACTTGCTATTTTTAGCAAGTAGCCGTTAGATTCAAATATGCAAATGCAACGGCTAATTTACTTTCTATTATTAGAAACTTACACAGCTGTTAATCTTATCTTTCCTGGTTGTACTGTGCTATTCGATCCTCTCCCAAGTGGAAGGATCGTAGCCTCCGATGGCCTGAATGGTCAGAGATCAGTCCTTGCTCCCTAAAAAATAGGATCTGAGCATTTGACTGATTTAGGAATATATGCTTGTAAAATCCCTTTTTCGATTTCAATTAAAAAAAAAAACAATACTGAACATTCTCTATTCTCTGTGCTTATTCTCTTCTCTGTAATATTCTGTCATAAAGCTTCAACCTTTTGTGCATTTTAAATCACCCTAAATATCATGCATGGTACCATTTCAAACACTCCTGGTACTTGGGATTATGTTTCTCCAAACACTTTTGAAGTTCCACCGCTGTTGATTTTGCGAATCACTCGGTTCTTGGTTAGGTTTCCTAGTGTTTCCAGGATTCCGGGCAATGGGTTGGTTTTCTAGGAGGAGTTCCACCAGCCAAAGGGTCAGCACAGAGACAAAAGTACCTGTGCCGTGGCAAAGATCACATGCCAACAGCTTCTCATGACGTCCCCAAGCGTTGCGTCCGGGGCTATTAGGATTGTGGTCATGTACGAAAAGGACGGGTAGTTATGTACTTTTTAAGTTGTGGAGGTCCATAGAGGATGGTGCAGTCGACAATGGTGCATGCCAAAGCCGTGCGAAGGGCGAAGCCTAGGCGCATCTGCCACAGCGATTAGGCTTGGTAATCCCCCATTGTCGTGGAGACAGACAATTTATGCTCACGGACACTGTGAAACAAGGAATTAATGGTGTGAATTCAGATGGATGGGTTTTTGCCCTTCAAGTGTTGGGAAGCTTGTTGGTTTTGCATACAACCTGATGATTGATGAGCATGCATGAAGGGTCGAGAGGAAAGGCTGGTTTGGAGGAGAAGGAATAC
Organism: Malus fusca; assembly: GCA_035220775.1. Taxonomy (NCBI): domain Eukaryota; kingdom Viridiplantae; phylum Streptophyta; class Magnoliopsida; order Rosales; family Rosaceae; genus Malus; species Malus fusca. Next base: position 21,587,529 of record CM069070.1, read on the forward strand.
ATACATTATATATGCTCTCATGGAGCAACTTGTATATTATATTTATACTAGAAGCTTGACCTAACTCAACATTTAATCACAGGCATATATATATGTTTTAATTTTTTTTTTTATCTTTTTGCTACTGGAGAAAATAAGAGTTCTGAAATACATTAAAAGAAAGGAAATAGGCCATTAGAGTGATATCATGTTTCAATTGATGGGTTGGCAAAAGGACCAAGTGAGTAAAACACACACTATTTGGCCCTTAAAATCTTGGAAAAGTAATTTAAAACTTAAGGCTCTTTTTATAAATTTGTGTTTTCTTCTTTTCTACTTAAAATTACCAAAAAAAAAAAACTACGGGGAAGCATATGTGGGAGTAGCTACATTCGCTAGATTGAATGTGTTTCTTCCATGTGTAGAATATTGTTTATAATAAAAATAATCCTCGTTCCTTTAGTGTAAATATATGTTGCATAAAAAAATGGAGAAAGACTAAAACAGAGAAAAAGTGAGAAAACAGATTTTAGTTTTTATTAGAAAAATAAACACATACCTACCTTCATGTGAGAAATATTAAAATTTTGCTTAATCTAGGTCATTAGCTACTAAAATCTCCTAATCAAAATTGAAGTTTGTAATATCTTTGTGTAGTTTGTTTGTCATTTTAAAGCTTATATTTGGTTAATTGCAGCATAAATCTGCCATCTATATTTAAGCTACTAGAATCTTATATGTCAATTCGGATTTTGTTTTGTTTTGTTTTGTTTTTCTGCCCATTTGTCCTACAGTTTTCGTAAGCATCGACCATGGAGACTTTGTGATCGTTCCTTTCCTATAACTCAATATTTGAGGAACTACTTATTTAATAATTTGATTTACTCTTCTTTTCTTTTTGTTTGTTATGAATAATTTATGAATATATGTTTATAAATTATAGGGTTAAGTACAAAAACTACTCAACATTTTGGGGTGATCCCAAATTAATCTCAACCTTTCAAAACATTAACTACCTAACGTTTTGAAAATTAGACAACTAATAAGTTACCCGGAACTTTATCAACATTAAGTGGTGACATCAATAACATTAAATGATGAGGTGGACAACTACTAAAGTTGGTTTTCATTAATTGACATCTTTGGAGTTCTAATCCTCCAAATTGACCAATTTTAAACAAGTTAAACCATAAATTTGCTTAGCTACATCGCTTCAATTTGGAGATACAAATCTCTATAGGTGACTTGAGAGTCAAACCACGCTTAATATCCATTCATGTCATCCCTTAAGAGTGAGGATCCTCGTCGGATCCTCTTTGTGAGGATCTCGGGGATCCTCAAATCACATCCGTTCATCGTATATCGTACGGTCATAAATCATTGTAATTTTTTTTATTTAAAATTGAATATAAACAGTACTTGACGAAAACTGGCCGCACGATACACGATGAACATATGTGATTGAAGGATCCGGCGAGGATACTCTCTAATCCCTTAATAGATGTCAATTTTTCAAAACTTTAGATAGTTATTTGGAACATTTTAAAGGCTAGGACCAATTTGAAATCACCACTAAAAGTTTGGTAGTTATCTACACATAACCCTAAATTGTATCCCAAGAAAGTGACATTGAAATTTTTTATTTTTTTAATCAAAAAATTATTACTACTTTAATTTACATTTAGGTGAAGAAGAGATTTAAACCCGAGACACAGAAAGTTGATGAAGAAATCACTAAATCTGTTACCAGGTAATCGACTACTTACAAGTGACTTGAAAATTTGATACCAGTAAAATAATTTTACCAGGAATGAGAATAGTTTTCATCACAACCGTAAATCTGTTACCAAACCCATTTATTATTGTGCCAGTTGGCTCCAGAATACCAAATTTTATGCCTTTGGAATCAGTTCTTCTGTACCTTTTCTGGACAAGTTAAATATTTGAGTACTGTTGAAGTTGCTTTGTGTAAAAAAGGAAGAGAATGGGTGAACCACAAACCAGCAAGTAGATTATGATAATTTAACCATAGTCATTAAGTGACTAATCATCGTATTAGGCCGGCCCTCATAACAGAGTTGCAGAAACAGAAAATCAAGAAACCCATCGACAAGGAAGAACAGAGAAATAGAGAGAGGAAAATATCTTTGTATATTGATTGTAATGAATGACAGAAGTCTTAGTTACAATATGGTGCAATATCCTATTTATAGTAAGCACAATAGCTTATTGACTAAGCTAACATCTCAATAACTGACCTTACACGATTATGACATTTGTCAATACAGGATAATGCCATCTGTCTACTATCATACTCAGGGGTGGTTTGGGAGTGATGTGCTTAAAAAACAAGCACCCATGAAAAAAAGTTGTGAGAGTTTTAGGTGTTTGGTAAACTGAAAAAAAAAGGCTTATTTTGGAAGCTGCTGTGAGAATAAGCTGAAATCAAAGGAAAAAGCTGAAGCTGCTATTTGCAGCTTTGGAAAACTGGTTTTTTTTCAAAGCACACGAAGCTACAGTGCTCCTTTAATGAAAAGACTCACTATCAGACTGCTTTTTTTTTTTCCAAAAGCACTTTTACAAAAAAGTTTACCAAACACTCTGCTGATTTATTTCACAGCCATTTATTCTCACAGCACAACCGCTTATTCTCACAGCAGCTTTTTTTCAAAGCACAGCAATACCAAACCAGCCCTCAATAGGCCCTAAGTGACTGATCATAGTCATTAATGACAGGTCTATTAACAGAAAATGGTTAGTTGATTAGGGTCATAACCAAACTTGCAATTTTGGGCATGTGTATCATGTTCTGCTTCATTCCCAAGTAACTATTTGGAGGGTTGTGATCACATCTTAATTGGGTTTTTGTTGATTCTTAGAATCCATTATTGGGACAAAATAGATAGGAAAATGATTTCCTGCACCTCGTTTTCTCCTTTCCTTGTTTATTTCCATCTCTTAGTTCTTCTTTAATTTCTTCAATCTAAAGGTCAGAAATAAGCAACGAATGTGCGAAAATTACTTCCCAATAAATATATTATCATGTATGACGGTGGCCAATTGTTGATGTATGTGAAAGCATAAATTCTGCAAATATGAATAGCTAAACAAACAATCTAGAAGCATTAACGGCTAATAAACACCAAGACGCTTGTGAATGACTGTGACTAGTATTTTCCCTACCATATAGTCCATATCAATATGGCAATATCTAAGCTAACATGTCTTGTCAAGGAAGCGTTCTTAGTTATCCCTGACTATATATCTTCTTGTATCTATTTATCTCATCATGTGTACCGATTACAAGACAAATTTTTTCCTCGTTCAGACTCAAAAGGATGAGGTTACACAACTACATTTACAAAAATAACAAAGCAAACCGTCCGTCCATAGCAAACAATCACCATATACCAGAAGGGTGGGTTTTATGTTTGGCTCTCATATATAACCAATGAAAATAATGACTGTTTGGATTTATATGGTCGAAATATTCTAAGCATTTACTAAAATCTTCATTTCAATCGCATCATCCCTTTTCTTTTGTGGTATTAAGAAAAAGAAAGAGACTTTGACAACAAAATATAAAAAAAACAAAGAGTTGGGAAAAGAAAATAAATAAGTAAAGATTTGAGAGGGAAATTCAACTCATGAGCTAACCACCACAACGATTACTAAGAAACGACAGTTGTCAATTGTATATGTTTGTGTATTTTTTTACGAGATAGTCTAACATATTATATTACTATCACCATATAGTTGGGCATGATTCTAGTAATTGACAACTTTACAACACGAATGCCTAACATGAGGACATATTTTTCTAGTGTGAGAGCTCCTAGTATGTTGTCAAGCTATGAATCATAATCCGGCATTCAAATAAAATTTCACTTAATCAGCAGCCTAGTTTTCACAAAGAGTACAAACTGCAAGCATACATGAACTCCATTTATCTTGTCTAATAAAACAAATTCATGTTTCAGCAATGCATGCAAACATGCCTAGTTACCTCCCTAACTTGGAATTCCCAATGGGGTTAATATCAGAGATGGGTAGTAGTCTGAGGCAATAGGGCCTGACTCAAATTTGGTGTAAATTCGACTCGATGTGACTCGTCCCCTTTCGTGTGACTTCATACGATTAAGAAGAAAACAAACTTATAACAAGTAAAATGCCTAATTGCCCCCGAAATATAGATTAATATATTACCAATATACCCAAAAATTAAAAGAATTAGCTCCTAAGCCAGATCAAATCAAAACCTCCGTAACTGGCTAATACGAGCGGACAAGGATTGTCTGCCCTCCACTTCCGGTGCCCTCCTATTTGTGTGGTCACGGTTAAGTCACGTCAACATTTTATATTACTATTCATTTTTGTCTTATTATATCTATAAAAAAAATATAAAATGTTGACGTGGCTTAACCATGACCACACAAAACAGGAGGGCACGGGGAAGGCACCGGAAGTGGAGGGCAGACAATCCTTGTCCAATACGAGCTGTTCCACGCTGCGCATAGCGTCAGTTTAACACAAAAGAACCTACAATCTTAGTCATAACCTATTCCTAAGTTTATTGGACCGTCTGTGGATCCACCAAGCACTTGTATTATCTTGAACTTACTCATATTTTGTTACCATTCACACCGCCCAACTGTAGCGTAGCATGGTTCGTTGGGCTCAAATGGCAAGACAAATGTTTGAGTTAAATGTTTGAGCCGAAAACCAGAAGGCAAAACTGAGCTAAATGTTTGAGTTCTGCAAATCAGATATGTTTTCTACGGTCTACCCGAGTAACATAAGTTACATAACACATGATTATAACTAGACAGAAAATATATACATGCACATGTGAATATAAACATATATAACCTTCAATTTTTCGAGTGTTTCCAGATCTTGTGACAGTACCAGACATGTGCTTTTTATTGCTTTCTTCACCAGGCACATTATTGTCCTTGTCAGCTGAAGGAGAGACGGCTATTTTCTTTCTTGATCCACAACTTTTCTCTTCCTTTCCATTGTTTTCAGGAACTGTTACATTCTCTTCAGAAGAATGTGTGGAACGAGTTGACCTGCTCGTGTTGGTTGTAACCGCTGACTTAATGCCTTTAGAGTTTAGACTCTTTACCATAGGTCTTCACTGGAACACATATATCTTGAATGGCTCCAGCATCACCAGACATCAGCTATTTATCAATTTCTTCCATAAGGATGTTACCCTCGGCATGAAGTGGCGACGATACTATGCATCATTCTTCTCTTTCAATACATTGCTTTCCTGAACGGTGACATTTCCTACCGAAGAAAATGATACTGCAGCATGAGCTGATTTGCTCTCTTCCAACCCTTGTTCAACTGTCACGGTTAATTTATCTTTTCCTTGTTGGATTGCTGAGCGTGTCAACCTTCTTGCACTGGTTGAGGCCCTTGGCTTAATCTCTTCGGCAGAATTTCTCACGTGAGTATCACTATTTCGAATTTCAAAACCTCTCGGAACCGCTGAACTAGTTTTTCTAGCATCTGAAGTCTTATTTCATTCATAGGAGCATTAGTATCTTTAATAGACATTTTGTCACAATCACAAGATTTGAAAAGTTCAGTCCCACCTATAGCAATATGCTTGTGACTACTTGATACTAGTCAAGCCAGAGCTGCCCGAGCGCCAAGAGGACTAAGGCGGGACTTGTATTCTGAATGCTCTTCTTGTATGGATGAGCGAGGGGCTTGTGGACCCTCATCTTCTATGTTTACTTCGTATATTCAACAGAACTCTAGTACTTTTGATCAATCTTTCTCATGAGAAACCTGAGCATTTGAAATGCATTTTTTGGATGCAGCAACAGTGTTGAGTAAAATATGTCCCTTGTTATCAGCTGCATGCAGGGCCAAGAATAATCTAAATGTTTGTAGCAATGCATATGTAACTAGGTATTTAGTTTTGAAGGGAGATTTGAATGTAATACCAAAAGAAAACTGTTGAGCTTGCACCCCCTAAGTTCTCTGTTAATGAAACCACTTATCTATCTCTTCATTCTCTCTTTCTTTTCTTGTTTTCATAATTTCTTTTGAAACTTCAACAGGCTAAACATTCAAAATGACCACCATGGCCAACACACCGGCGTCGGCCAGGGTGGAAGTAGTGAGAACGGCAGGTTACCTTTTACCCCCTCTGAAATGTTTTCTGTGATTTCGTAGCTGAAATATTGATCTCTTCTATTTGCTTTTCCAGCAATTTATTAAGGTCCAATTCAAATCCAGACTCCTCATGCATGACTAGTAAAGGAGAAGCACCATTCAAATCCATTTGTTTAGCTGATTTCAAGAATGCAGCAACAGTTGGATGGACAACGATGCTTTTGCTCGCTAGTTTCGTAACTGAACTAGACGGGACAGTCTGTCCTTTGAGTTCTTGGTGAAGCCATTCGATCATGAAAGTGCATCTACAAAAGACCCTCTGTGAGTGTCTCGCTCTGAGTACCTAGTCGTCATGATGTTGGGACATGAACTCAATTAAAAGAACGGCTTTTTGCATGCAAAAGGCATAACATGTAATGTAAAGCATAATTATCACCTAAGCTGAGGACTGCAGTACATTATAACCCACTGGAGCAGTACGCTATCAGCTGAGGACTTCCGTTGATGAAATCAAGGAGATGATCGCTGGTCTGTTGTACAAGGTGAGCGACGAGTTATTCAACATGGTGTACGTAGGCTGGTTCGAAGATAAGAGTGTGAAGCCCCAGAAGATCGACTTAATCCTAATGGACGAGATTCAGATTCCAAACACGAAGAAGTTCCCCATCCACCCGTGAACGAATGAGACGAGACCAAGAAAATTGAAATTTCCAACTTCAATGAGAATTTGTCCATTGAAGATTTCTTGGATTGGTTTGCTGAGTGTGAGAAGTTCTTTGCCAACGCAGAGATCGCTGAAGCCTGTCAAGTGAAGGTAGTGGCTTGGAAATTGAAGGGTAGTGCAGCCTGCGTCAGATCAAACGGACCAACATCCTTTAGTAACCGAAGAAAGCGAGTTCCAAAGCCATGAAGATTCAACCAAGTTAGAAAACGGGTACCAGGATGCTCATGCCAAACTTATTTAAGAAGTTATGTTCTTGATTATACCACCAAAATACAAGGATTCTTGGCTCCATAGCAGAAAGGTATACGATTTGGTTTTCATGGGTGATCAATTTTTATTCACGGAGAATTCAAGTCCAAGTTATTTTTTGTCCATCTATGGTGAAGTTTATGCCCATAGCACACAAGATAAAATGTTTGTTTAAGATGAACTTCTATTCGAAAAGAACTCGAGGTTGAGTTCCTTCCAAGAAGAGGTGAATAACGTAAGGGCGAATTTGATGTTATTTTAGATGCGGGAGAGTTAAAAGAAGGAAACGTCATTTAATTAAGAAAAGTGATTGGAGAATCGGTAATTCACGGGTTAAACGATTATTTGGTGCTGATGCAAATAATCACCACTGCAATCAGGGTTCAAATGTAGAGTAGGGCCAAACATGTTGCGGCTTGTCCAAAGCGACGGAGTTTTAGATGCCCCATTAGTCCATCCCCTTCTCGTTTGTTTTCGTTTTTGGTTCTGCTTGGTGCTTCAGATATGTTGGCTTTTTCTTTGGTGTGGCAGTCTTGGTGGGGAAATTTGATTGCGGCTTCTCTTGTTGAGTGTTGAATTGCTTTATGTTATGATACTTTTGTCGAATTCGAGTTAATTTTCTTCGGGCGGCTACCCTTGTGGTGATGGCGGCAATAGTTGACCTTCTCGGGAAGAGATTTTTCAGTGTGACTGAAACACGAAGTGGTACATCACGTGTCATTCTACCAATAGTGGAATATGTGTGCTAAAAAATTAATAACTTAAAAAATACAATTTCTCAGCACTTATATAAAAGTACGTGGTGTCACAATGAAAAATTTCTCCTTTTCAGAATGTGGATTAGAGTTTCTTTTTTATTTCCCACCTTTTTTGGATGAACTTCGTGTATCCCACACAATTGGGCTAGTTTGATGAAATTCTATGGCCAAATTGGATTGTTCATCCCCGTGGTCATAGGACACTTGCATGATGACCCTCGTGGTGAAAAAACTAGGAATTAAACCCCTGTGTTCTAGAATGTTAGCAAATTTAGTCCAAAAGTAAGATTTCTGTTAAATGACTGTTAAAGGTTGGGGTAAAACTGTATTTTCAGTTCCAATTGACATTGAATTGGGGCTTTTTTTTATTTAAAAAATTAAGCATTATTTTTTTTGTTAATTGTTATAAAAAAAAATATTTATTTTAAATGCCAATTGGAACTGAAAATACAGTTTTACCCATACTTTTAACAGTCATTTAACAGAAATCTTACTTTTGGACTAAATTTGCTAACATTCTTGACCACAGGGGTTTAATTCCTAGTTTTTTCACCATGGGGGTCATTATGCAAGTTTCCTATGACCACGGGGATGAATAATCCAATTTGGCCAAATTCTATTGGGTCTTTTTCATTGAGGTTTTTTGTTTCTAGACTAAGAAAAATCAGAGTGGGACCCTCCTACGCGTAAACGTGAAGGCGATGGTTGGAGGCTTGGAGCAGTGTAGGAACACAAAGAGCCCAATGAGAGGCAACCGACTAACCCACCGCTGCCACGCGGATTGGGGAGCGCAATCTCAATCAAACTTGACCACGAGTCTTCAATCGCAACGGGAAAACAATCCCAGCCGTCCATTGTCCTCACATCCCACGGCTCCAAAACTCTAGGGTTATAGAACATTCTGGAATTCGAACCCCACAACTCTATATAAACCTTGTGGATGCTCCTCTTCCTCTCATTCACACTGCAAAACCGTAACGGCCGCATTATTCTAGCTATCTTCATTTCTTCGATCCAAACAAACCCTAGATAGCTACAATGGCCGGCAAAGGAGAAGGTCCGGCCATCGGAATCGATCTTGGTACCACTTACTCATGCGTCGGTGTCTGGCAACACGACCGTGTTGAGATCATCGCCAACGACCAGGGTAACAGAACCACCCCGTCGTACGTCGCTTTCACTGATACCGAGCGGTTGATCGGAGATGCCGCCAAGAATCAAGTCGCCATGAACCCCATTAACACCGTCTTCGGTAAGATCTGAGCTCCTTGTTCTGTCTCTTTCAGTAGATTATAGATCTGTATTGTTTTTTGGGCTAGTTCCTGGATCTGTATTTTTGTATATATTCGCGTATAGATCTGTATTTTGTTTCTAGTAGTTAGATCGGTGGATGTCATCGGATTCCTTTTCGTTCATTGGCTTTGTAAAATGCATATAGATTTGATTTGTGGTAGAGAGGTTTATGGTTGCTGATTTAGATTGGATCTGTAGTTAACGATTTGGATCTGTGAATTGGAAGTTTTGCAATTTGTATGTTAGATCTTATAAAACAGCATCTTAGTTCTGTATAAGTATGATTACAATGATTATTTTCTCGAAAATTTGAATTTTATTTTATAATTGTAGTTCTTTGTGATGCTCAAGCTAGTTTTGATTAATATATATTGGGTTTATGTGCAAATATTTTCATTGTACTGTGATTGATCTGTTAAAACATGGATTAGTATTGTATGGATTAACTTTTTGAATAATTGTTTTAATAATATGATTACAGTGATTCTATGTTGATTGTGAAATAAGTATATTGTGGTTGATATGATTGGCTAATCTTCGATTTGTTAAAATTGTAGATGCTAAGCGGTTGATTGGTCGTAGAGTTACCGATGCCTCCGTCCAGAGCGACATGAAGTTGTGGCCATTCAAGGTTACCTCCGGCCCCGGTGACAAGCCCATGATTGGAGTCTCCTACAAGGGAGAAGACAAGCTCTTCGCCGCTGAGGAAATCTCCTCCATGGTCCTCATCAAGATGCGTGAGATCGCCGAGGCCTACCTTGGCAGCACCATCAAGAACGCTGTTGTCACAGTCCCTGCCTACTTTAACGACTCCCAGCGTCAGGCAACCAAGGATGCCGGAGTTATTGCCGGAATCAATGTCCTCCGTATCATCAATGAGCCCACTGCTGCCGCCATTGCTTATGGTCTTGACAAGAAGGCCACCAGCGTTGGTGAGAAGAATGTCTTGATCTTCGATCTTGGAGGTGGTACCTTCGATGTGTCTCTTCTCACCATTGAGGAGGGTATCTTCGAGGTCAAGGCCACAGCCGGTGACACCCATTTGGGAGGAGAAGATTTTGACAACAGAATGGTGAACCACTTCGTTCAGGAGTTCAAGAGGAAGAACAAGAAGGATATCAGTGGCAACCCCAGAGCACTCAGGAGGTTGAGGACATCCTGTGAAAGGGCGAAGAGAACCCTCTCTTCTACCGCGCAGACCACCATCGAAATCGACTCCCTTTATGAGGGTATTGATTTCTACTCCACCATCACCCGTGCCAGATTCGAGGAGTTGAACATGGATCTTTTCAGGAAATGTATGGAGCCAGTCGAGAAGTGTTTGAGGGATGCCAAGATGGACAAGAGCACCGTCCATGATGTTGTGCTTGTCGGAGGATCCACCCGTATTCCCAAGGTGCAGCAGCTTCTCCAGGACTTCTTCAACGGCAAGGAGCTCTGCAAGAGCATCAACCCTGATGAGGCCGTCGCCTATGGTGCTGCCGTCCAGGCTGCCATTCTCAGCGGAGAGGGCAACGAGAAGGTTCAGGACCTTCTTCTGTTGGATGTCACCCCTCTTTCCCTCGGATTGGAAACCGCCGGAGGTGTCATGACTGTTTTGATCCCGAGAAACACCACCATCCCCACCAAGAAGGAACAGGTCTTCTCAACCTACTCAGACAACCAGCCCGGAGTCTTGATCCAGGTGTACGAAGGAGAGAGAACCAGAACCAGGGACAACAACTTGCTCGGAAAGTTCGAGCTCTCCGGAATCCCACCTGCACCCAGGGGAGTACCCCAGATCACCGTCTGCTTCGACATTGACGCTAACGGTATCTTGAATGTCTCTGCGGAGGACAAGACCACCGGACAGAAGAACAAGATCACAATCACCAACGACAAGGGCAGGCTGTCCAAGGAGGAGATTGAGAAGATGGTTCAGGAGGCGGAGAAGTACAAGTCGGAGGACGAAGAGCACAAGAAGAAGGTGGAGGCCAAGAACGCCTTGGAGAATTACGCCTACAACATGAGGAACACAATCAAGGACGAGAAGATTGGCGCCAAGCTGCCGCCGGCCGACAAGAAGAAGATAGAGGACTCGATCGAGACTGCCATCCAGTGGTTGGACAGCAACCAGCTGGCGGAGGCGGATGAGTTCGAAGACAAGATGAAGGAGTTGGAGAGCATCTGCAACCCAATCATCGCGAAGATGTACCAGGGAGCTGGAGGCGACGGTGCCGGTCCAGTTGATGACGATGCTCCTCCCAGTGCCAGCGGCCCAGGCCCCAAGATCGAGGAGGTCGACTAAGTTTCTGCTGCAAGGGTTCTAATGTCGTTTTTTGGGATTATTTAGGCGTTTCGGACACCTTTTTTTATTAATGTTTTTATTTGGGCCTTGAAATTATAGATCAAGGCCTTTTTTTTTTAATTTTCAAATTTTCTATTTGCCCTAAACTATATTTTTTAGCCAGTTATAAAGAAGTTTTCTTTTGGCTAACACGCTCTTTGTTGGTTCCTAATCTCTTGAGGTATTTTCTAGTAACAAGATTGCTGTTTTTGAAAATGGAAAACAGTTTTTGGATCCTCGAATCCAGCAAGTTTTGTAAACCGTCTGTCTATCACGGCGTGAGAGTGTTATCTAGAAGGTTAGGAACAAAGATATAGAAATAGAGTAGGAGAGGTGAGTCAACGGCAGCATGTTAAGGACAGCAAGACACGTCGGGTGGGGGTGTCTAAGTGTGTCGTGCCGGGAGTGGGGTCCTTCACTAGCACTTTACATTTCTTATTTCACGTAACAAAATGATTTCGGACCCCATTAGTTAGTTGTATTGCTTCTTCATAATTGTGTTAAAGAGTATGAAATTTATGTAAAGACAAATTCAGAAATTTTGATTGACTTTAAAGATTAAAGAGTTGAGTCACTTAATTAAATGAGATATTTTGGTTATTTAAGCGAAAAATTTAGAAAATCAGGCTCTAGCAAGCTAGCTAAATGTTTAACTTAAGCTAAAATAACAAGTGTTTTTGGGAGTGGTGGCTAACCAAATTAACATTTTGGTCATTTGGCTATAACTTCCTATCTCTTTCTTCCATCTCTCTCTAAATACAGCAATTATTAATGTATAACTAGAATGCTACATTGAACAAATAAGAAGAATCTAAACCCTTTCTGTCCTGTTGCAAAAACCCAACCTAGATTGAAATTTCAGTCACCGCCCTTTGCTCTTGCTTGGGGTAGGCGGCAACCCGCTACTCCCTCGCTCTTTTCCTCCTCCTTCCCACCTTTCTCCTCTGCCCTTACCCTCTTTTCCTCCCCTCTCATCTCCATTTTCCCTTCCCCCTCACAGCATCCCACCCTCTCTTCCTTCCCCCTTTACAGTCTTCTTCCTTCTTCTTTTATTTCGGTTATCCTCTGAGTTTTATCTCAGTTTTTTTGTGTGTTTGGTCTCAATTACCCCTAATCTTGTCTCAGATTTGGACTTAATGTCACTTACTCGACGTTTTTCGCCTCCTTTTATTGCTTTATGTTATTTACTTTTTCTTCCTCCTTCCCCCTTAGTAATTCCATCCCCACCCCATCATGTGCTTGGATCTACGACTTCAATAAAAAATTGGATATCAGATCCATTTCTCTCCCATACTTCCCCTCCCCCAACCGGCATGCCGGATCCTCATCGAGTCCAAAGCGTTTTGCAACCTCCGCCACAGTAAGGGTATTTTACATAGCCCTTAGCCTCATTTTCTAACCTTAAGGTACTTTGTTTATATATATATTTGCAGGAGCTCGTGAATGGGACTTGAATCCGGTGTTTACTTTCTTAGTTTGGGGTTTTACTTTCTCCGAGGATGTGACAACGGTGGCGACTTGGTTTATGCTGCTTTAGGGTTGTTCTATTGTTTGTTTTTGCTACCTTCGGTGCCTAAGTTTGTGTGGGCTTCCCGCTGTATCTTGGGTTCCTGCTCTTCCTTTGCTTGAGCCTTTTATTTTATCTGTTGTTGTATAGCTAGCTCTTTTTGAGCCTTGTGCTAGTTTTTAATAAAAGTAATCTTGTTCGACCAAAAATTAAAGAAGAAAATTAGTGCATAATATTGCACCGCTTGAGATTAGAAAAACTATAGCCGAGATTATACGTTGTAAATGATATATTGGTAAACCACAACATAGCCTTCCGCGCTCTTTTAGCCTTCGCCGCCGAAGATGTCCTTACTATGGCCTCAAATAATCAATCTTCCCACATGAAGATGGAGAGAGGCTTTCTCCATCCTTTTGCAAGGATAAAGTAGGTGATTATTCCTTACTGAACCAGATGACATGGAATATGTACGTGTCAAGCAAAGTGAGGATACTCTGTCTGAACTTGGAAAAAGTGGAAATATAAATAGAGTAGTGCCAAGGAAACGAAATTTGAAGACAAACTTTGCAAACTAAGACAATATTCAAACGAGATATCAAATTATAAGTGGAATGACATATTAGGAAATGTGATGTCAAATAATTTTAATTTTTTTATTGTGTGGATCTCAATAATGCACTAATTATAGATCTTGAAAACTTATTTTAATTGATTTCTTTTTAAAATGGGTTCTAGAAATATCATTTTTTTATAGCAAATGAAATATCATTTATAACAAAAAGACATATCGGTTGGAAAAATAGAAAATTTGACATTGCCATGTCAGCCAGCAAATTAACATTTGCTATTTGTATCTTTTGACACCTCTGTTACAAATGCTTTAGAGCAAGTCCACCCCTAAGGACTTTGCGCCAGCACCCAGCGCATTTATCCACTCAAGTGAATAGTAATATACTGGAGTGAACAGTAATAAACCAAGGCATCTCCACCCCTAAAAAAATGCACTGGCACCCAGCGCATTTATTTGGTGTGTTTTTTTTTTTTAAGTTTATTTCGGATAAGATTTTTAACCAATTTCGGATAAAATTTCAAATAAACTTAAAAAAAATACACTAAAATAAAATTACATACTCATCAAATAAACTTAAAAAAACACACTAAAATAAAATTACATAAACTCATCAAATAAACTATAAAAAAAACACACTAAAATGAAATTACATAAACTCATCAAATACACTTTATTCTTCAACCACAAACTTTATTCTTCAAATACACGATGAAGATGGATGTAGGGATGTATGGTTTATATGGACAAAAAAATTAAGGATGAGCTTTTTGGTATTTTTTTTCACACAAAAAGTATATGAAAGCTTTGGTAGAAGGTGTAGAAAATATTGAAATGTGGTGTAAGGTGGAAGATGAGGGTTAGGTATTTATAGAAAAAAAATAACTTTTTAAAAATTTTACTGTATTTTTTTAAAAAAAAATATGTATTTTTTTATATTTTTTTACTTAATTTTAATGTAGTTAATTAATCTGGACCGTTGGATTTGAAAAATATTCAAATCCAAGAGCCCAGGATCGGCCACGTGGCCAACACTAGCAAATGGCCCAGCTTCTTGGTCAGCCTGTTTTGTGCTGGCCCAGAGACCAGCATGGGCTGGGTGCCAGTTTGTTGCGCGGGCTGGAGGACATGGATAGGGTGCTGGGCAAAGTCCACTCCGGTGGACTTGCTCTTAAATGACGTGTCACCAATAAAAAATGAGCATACTTATCAACACTTAAGTAATGATCCAATCATCAACTTTTACGAATTTACGGGGAAAATACAAGTGACATAACGATATTGCACGTAATGTAATGGTGTTTAACACGTTGAGGTTGATGACATTTTATGAAAATACGCATGATTGTTAATACAATTTGCATCTTATATGATCCAATAAACTCTAAAAAATGGTGTGCTTGAATTTATTTTTTCTTTCATTGTACTAGAATAAAAAAGATAAGGGTCCAGATAAAGTTACAAGATTGAAATTCAAACTTAAAATCTCTTCTAATGTTTAAAAAAAACGTAACACTAAATTATGAGCTAGTTGACGTATTACGTTATTTAATACTATCATCATAGTGAATTGCAAGATTCGATACCTACTTATTTGACAGTAACTATTTTGTTCCTAGTTAATCACTTTTAACCCAATTTCTCTAACAACACCACCACCGTGAATAGAAAAGAACACAAATCTTTTGTGCTTTTGGTGAATAAAGTGGTATATTCCCACAACCTACATCTTTTTGGAAATATCTAATGAATCATAAACCCTAATGCCACGTCGCCTTCCTCAAAATATCTCCTCTCTTTTGACATGCTCGATTACCAGCTACTTAGATATTTTTCTCAACCAGATTACGACTTCCGCAATTTTTATTCTAATCATAAAGCAAAAGCCATTGCCACACACTCGCAAAGACACTAGAGATGGAGTAGCTTTTAGTCTGTCCAATTTCCACTATAGTCCCACTGGCGTGGAGGAGTTAAAACCCTAATACGACTTTCAGTTTCGAGTTCCGATTTTGTTAAAAACTGTTTGTAACTCAGGTCGTTAACCGAGTTTATAAAAAATAATTTGTAGTTTAAGTTGTTAAGAGTGTATATTAAAATACTCGAGATCATGTATTTCATTCTTTTGTAACCGTGACACATGTCCTGCTTCAAAGTTTTTATTTTTTATTTTTTAAGTGTTGATTAAACAAACGAGGAAAAGGTTAAGGGCCAAAGACGTAAGAATCCTTTGTGTATTTGTTGCTAACTGCTACTCAGCTAGTGGATTTTTATCAATTAAATATGACAAAATTGCATAATCTATTCTCCCAAGTATGATTGTTCAAACCACTCTTGGCATAACATTACTCTATAAGACCCAACCACGGCAGTATGAACGAATTGATGTCTATTTTGAGATTCAACCCTGCCACGCTTCGGTTCATAAAAAGAAATAAAATATCTGAAAAAGTAATCATAAATTAAATTTCAATTATTGAACTAATCAAATCAAATATCAACATCGTCCTAATAATTGATTATTTACACAATTGGAATTAAAAAAAAATGATCGTTTTAGCCAATTTCTCAGTATAAATTGAAATATGTGATCATTAATTCATTGGCATCATGCCCCTTCAATAAAGCCACGAAAGTGAGAAAGAAGAAAACAAAATCATATTTAATGTATCCACAAGGCAAATTTGTCTACAGTTTAACGACTCGAACCGAATCAAAATCAAGAATTTTGTGACAAATCTTTACAAATTAAGAAAATAATGAGAGTCGATCCATAAGCAGATGCATAGATTAGTAGCATAAACTGAAAAGACAAATGTGAGAAGCACATTTTTGTTCTCCTTGATGCAATACACTTTATGGTACAGAAGTTAGTAGAACAATGCACCAACCATGACAATAAACCCTTACAGATCTCTATGAATGCCTAATCTCAAGTCAACATAAGATCGTTGCCCCCGAGGTGAGGGCGGAGGCAAACACGAACCTCGTGTTCTTCTGGCCCGGCGCGGAGTTTTGGAACCATAATCTCAAGCACAGAACCTGGCCCGTCGTAGTAAGCTTCTATGTTAGCGTCTTCAGGAATGCGGGTGGCAAGCGGGATCTCTCTGACAAACTCTCCTGGGGGACAATGCTCAGAGGCTGGATCCGTAAGCATGAAAGTCCGATCATGTCTCTTGACGTATGGCAAGCGGGACGTGCTTATACAAGATACCTTAATGATGCCTTGAGTAAGAGTATTCCTCCAAGAAACTTTCACCCTCTGAAGATCCACGAAGGGTAAGCTGATGATGATTAAATAACCTGCATCATCCTCATAGATTGTTTTGGCAGCTGTAACAGGCCCGTAGACATTCTTCATTACGCCGCTAAATTGATTTGGCCATTGCACCTCATTTGGGTGGGTTTCCGTATCTGGGATTCGATCAGACGGAGGATTAACAGCCAGGTAGCAATCATCATCATTCCCGTGGGGGAAAAACTCCTTCCTCCTCTTGCTGACAGGAGATAGGTCCATTCCATCAGAATTGTTGTTGTTAGATGGCTGGGTAGACAAATTTAGCCCAGATCCATTCAGAAGTTTCTTTGAGTGGGAATTGGGCGCGCTCTTTATTGGAGCTGGTGGCCTCTCAAGCTCAAAATCTGTATTCGGAAGGTTTCTCCACGAACTAAAATCGCCCGCTTCTGTAGGAATTGTGAAGTTCACATCCCTCCCAGTCAGTTCCATCCACCTTTTACGGTCTTCTTCATCAAGAGAAATCAAATTAGGTGCCCGAACAAGCTCAATCCCATGCACACACTGGGGGTTTGAAAGACCCCTATAATGCTTCCGCTGCATCCTGTGAGAACGAACAAAACCCTTGTCGACACTAAACGGAAATGGACGCTCCCCTTGGCGGGAATGCCCATTCATGTAGCTCCTTAGCTGCATCTTCCCCAATGCATTCTCAGGCCTCTCCTTGAAAACCCACATGTACATGTTCTCCATGTCATGCTGAACCATGAAAACATCGAGCTTGAGATCAGATTTATCAAACCCAGAAACCCCGTTGCTGTCCCGGACAATTTTGGCCTTTGACTTCTCATTCAATGCGGGCTTGAAGTAAAAACTGAAGAAGAACCAAGCGCCCCATATGCTGTCTACTCGCTTGGCGCATTTCCGTCCAACCTTGGGGATCGTCAGCAAAGTCTCAGTCTCATACACCTGGGGACCAAGCCCAACATCTAGAATATCACAAGCGTCTGAATTCCACGAAGGCGGAGGTGGGCTGCGCTCGGCTGACAGGGGCAAGTTGATATCAGGGGGGCGGGAAAGTATGATCTGTCGATTCATCTCCAAATCCAATTCGTCGTGAGAGGAAGCGCTGGAATCCATGGACAATAACGTGGACGGGTGGTGATTCTCCATTGACAGGGCCGTGAGCAGAGAATCTCCCATTTCAGCTGAACAACTCCTGGGTGGGGATTGTTGCTGGTGGATTGAATATTTCCATTTTTCCAAAAACAATTCAAAGAAAGAACTTCATCACATCAATCAATCCCCACTATATCTCCCCTCCATCAAAACCCTAGATTTATCAAACCAGATAAGAAATTCCTCACACACGCACATCAAATATTCAACAATATAAAACAATATTCAATATCCCCCAACAAATAAGTTATAAAAATAAATAAAATTTCTGAAAAAAAATCAATCAGAAGAAATTATAGTACATAATTTATTTCAACCACTAACTATGGAGGGAGAGATATTTCTAAAAACGCTATAGAAAAACTGTACCCAACCCTATCCCAAGAATCTCCTGAATTCCACCAGACCCAGGTGGGAGACACTGAATCATAACCATCAAATCCATGAATTTAAAAAAAAAAATCTAAAAAAGCAAAAACCCACCTAAAAAGCACAAATTTTATCCCAAAAAAAGCTAAAAATCCAGAGAACCCAGAAGCAGAAAATCGAAGCAGGGATCTTGAAAGAGATTACCTTTTGGGATAAGCATCGGGGAAGCGGAAGCAAGAGGAACCTCCAGAGGCGACCATGATGCTCATCTCCAGCATATCATCAACTACCATGTTTGCTCTTTCCTTATTCCAGTTTTAATTATCTTTAATTTCTCTCTAATTTTTAATTGAAAATTTAATTAAAATTTTGGGTTAATTTGGAGTCCGAAAATACAGAGACATGCGTGGAGGGTGAAAGAAAGAGGGCTAAAATTGGATTTGGGATTTAGGGTTTGGCGGTGGGAAATGGGATTTGAGAGTTAGAAAGGGAAATCAGAAACGTGCGGGAGCGTCTACTTATAGGAGGTGGTGGGTTAACGCCCCCACTAGCTGTCACCCGTTTGGGCTGCCGTTTACCGCCTTGACGGTGTTTGTTTGGAACAGGACTTGGCCGCTGAATTTTCAGCAGCCACTCCTGCTTACCTCTAATCCCGTGTGGACACGTGTCTAAATTTTGATTAAAAAAATCAAAACTTGGATACGTGTCCACACGAAATTAGGTGTAAGCAGAAGTGGTTGCTGAATTGTTCAGCAGCCAAATTAATTCCGTTTGTTTGCACCTTCTGGCTTTTATTTATTTATTTTTTGGGTCCGAATTTTGTATTTTTGGAGAATTCACCGAATTGAATCAGAATTTATCATTTTTGTTATTATCTACGGAAGAATCCAACTATTAACCTAATTTTATTATGTTCTATTTTTTGTTAGTTAACTCAAATATTTTTGGGTGGTGCTATGTACATTAACTTCGTGCGTCAAATGTTATGGAACATTCTACATCATATAAATTTTTTTATTATAATTAATTTTTTTATTAAACAATAAATTTTGTTAAATTAGATATTAGATTAACTTTTGACGGAGTTTGAATTTAAGTCGTTATGCAATGACTCAACACCTTTCTACTGTGTTAAAGGGCCACTTAGTTTAGTGTAAAATTGAGTGGTGACACGTACATTAGAGTACAAATTTAGTGTACCCAGTATTATTCTTTTGTTATTATTTATTCAGTATTCTGAGTTTAGTCAAGTTAATATTTTTTTGACAAAATGAACTTCGGGTGCATGAATGAATGTTGTTATCCAACTGAGTTACAAGCTACTTACATTTAGTTAAGTTAGTTACAGTAGCGTATTTTTGCACCGGTGTTTGAATCTTCTTTTGTGGGTTAAATTATCCTATAGCTTGTAAAAGGGTTGTATTTAATTTACAAGTTAAACCACATAAAGAAGAATCTACATTTAGGTGCAGAAAACGAGCACATTGGTCTAACAAATTTTGGCAACACCCATGTTTATTGGTCAATCCAAACAACTTGAAGGACTAGACCAATTTCATATGCTTATATAATTGCACCAGTTTAGTAAGAAAACTAGTTTACCAAATAAAAAAATAAATTAATCATGCTGTCATAATAAGAAACACTAAATTTCACAAAAGCAAGTGTTGACTTGACTTGTATTATTCCCCTTCTTATCATTCAACTCTTATCTCTATCTTTCTCTTTTGCCACTTGCTTTTAACTAATTTACAATACTACCCATTTTATTTGAAAGTTATTTTCATTTAAATTAAGGATTACAACTGTTAGCAAATGAAAACAGCTTGTTTGGGATTGCTTAAATTTTTTTAAAAGCAGCTTCTTAAAAAGTTGGGTTCTAATTGTGTCAAGTAAATGAAAAAAAAAAGTTTTTTTCTTTCCCAAAATGATGGGTCCAAAACAGTAGAAATCAGAGACAGCTCTACACATGCTTCTCCAAAAAGCTTTTTTCTTTTTAGAGACAGGTGAACAGTACCGATTAATAAAACTTTCATGCTGCCAATCTTAGCCCCATATTTTATTTTATTTTTTTACTAAAAATACTTTTAACACTATAATTTATCAAACACTTACTGTTTTTTTTTTGTTCACAAATATTTATTATTACATGACAGCAGATGCAGTTTTGAAAAAAAAAAAACATAGTAACTCCTGACTAGCCAACTGTTCATATCGGATAGGAACATGTCATATAAATTCCCATAAAGCCATAACCACGAAAAATAATACATATCTATTTATAATCACCAAATTACCATTGGGTATTCTCATAACCAAACCATTAAGTAACGAAGTCCCATTAATTAACGATTTATCCATTTCATCAATAAATACTTTTTTATTTTCTCATAATTAATGAAACAGATCTTTGATTAGATGATGTCAAGCAACATTAAAAACAATTTATGAATAAAAAAAATTATGAATGGAGAACCTAACCGTAAAACATCCACATCCAAAACCAAAAATTATGATTGGAGAAAATAAAAATAGTGTATAACCGTACAATACTTGATTGTTGACGTTTTATGATTAAATCTCTACCCTTCATCTTACTTTATTTTGGTTCATAATTGTCGTCATGAAAGTAGTAATTGGGATAGTCATTGTCTTTTGTAGCCAAAGGTTTTGGCTCCAATTGTCACCCTTGATATGGGTTTTAAGCTGCAAGGCAAGAAAGCTCTAGGATTGTGCCAGTTTCTTGTTTAGTCAGTAAGGTACTATGAGTTTAGTTGGTACGATGATATGGTTTTCTTTGGGATGCATAGGGGCAACACTCTTATGTTCTTTTAGCTTGACTTTGTTTAATAAATTTTTTTTTTAAAACGATCTTTGTGTCACACGAAATTTAACGACTCCATTGATCCTTTTAATCTTGTAATTCCCATTAAACTCGACTTTCAACGAAGTGCTTGTAGTATACATGCTCATTGTTTTGCAATTAGTCGTGCTTTATTCGATTTTTTCTTTAAATCTTTTGTTTTTTTGGGTCAAATGATAGATTTTGTTAGATTAGTTACCGATGGGGTTTGAACTCACGCCATCATGCAAGGGCCTAACCTCTTTCCACCACTGTAGTAAAGGACCACTTGCTTCTTTAAATCTAGTTTGAAAGCACTCTCTTAATTTTAATATATATATATATATATGTATATATATATTATATTATATATAATGCTCCTTATTCAAAATAAATTAAAATTTGTTGATGATGTTGTAGTTGTACCAAACACTCTGTACGTTTGTCAAGAGATGGAAATGATGATTAATTAATTTACTAGGTTGCTGAGGAAACTGTGGCTATGGCTGCTCTCTTGTTATATTATTAAACACCCAAAAATCTATCTCCCATTCCCACCCAATCAACAAAGTGGTATTGCTTCTTTATATAATGTTCAATGTTGTGGTTTGTGCGCACATTCAATAATTTTCAGCTTTTGTTGTGCTTAATGGAACAAAAGATATAGCTTCTCTCTCTAATATCTCTATTGCATTTTAAAATGGATAAGGTTTCTTCAATTATTCACATTTAAAATGGACTGTTATTAGCATTTTAAAATGTTCGTTCCGTGATTCGTTATGTGAAGCAATTTAAATGTCTCTTGTATAAATTGTTTTAGTGGGCAGCACAACTGACACGACACGTGTTACATTGTCGTTGTGAAATCTCAATAATAAAACGACATATGTAAATTTCTCTTTGCATAATGTCGAATAATTTGTCAGTGAAAAGTCTTAGGTTCGATTCGTGCTAAAGGTAAAGTTGAACCACATTATTATGACCATCCCTATTGTAAAGCCTAGCACACTCTATACCTTCTTAGTGTAAATATTATTACTTGTTAATATCGTATCAGTGATATAAAAGTAAAACGTTATAATAATTATATACACATATCACGTAAGTCGATCTTACTGATGGGATCACATCTGATAAAACAAATATTCCACAATTGCATTTGTCCCACATGAGCAATAATGACTTTTGTCCATTAAGTCCAAGTGTAAAAAGCTAATGGTGACAAGCAAACACAGTTTCCTCATATGCTCACCACATAAACCATATATTTTTATAGTATATGGTATTAGAACAAGATAGTCCTCTACATTTTTATTTATTTAGGGTCTACAATTTTGATGCTCTCGTCCAATTATTATACACCTCATCTGCACCCCTTTTTTGTTTTTTTCTTTTTCCTTTTCTCAGCTGCTCTTTTGGAGTCAAAATCAAAGACGGAAGCCAATACATCAGTTGAATAAGTGCAATAATGTAAAGCTCATAATAATTACATCCCACGTAGTCAGAGAAGGATTTACGTACAACAACTTGTACGAGTAGGGCCCGGATTTTTTTACTGGAATACGAA
Organism: Malus fusca; assembly: GCA_035220775.1. Classification (NCBI taxonomy): domain Eukaryota; kingdom Viridiplantae; phylum Streptophyta; class Magnoliopsida; order Rosales; family Rosaceae; genus Malus; species Malus fusca. The sequence continues at coordinate 21,610,260 of CM069070.1, forward strand.
TCCGACCTGTAAAATCCCAAATTGAATATCTAAACTATAGATTATTCGGTAAGGAGATCAGGACCTCCTCACCATATTTGTAGTTATCTTGAACCGAACCGAAAATTAAATATGTATTTATTTAAATTTTTGTTATACAATATAGATAATTCTAAACAATAATATTTGTCGGATTGGTTGAGATTAAATCTCAACTATTAATCTGAAGATGAGTCTTCCTTCTCGAGTCTCTCATCTTTTCAATGTGGAATCGAACCAGATTTAGACGATACCTTACTAGCCACTACCACTACTTCGTCACCTTTCTCCTCTCGTTCTAAACAATGGCCAACCATCACCACTCGTCTACTCCATTGTTAGATAGAACACCACCGGTGCACCACTGGCACACCTCTATTTCTCTCTCAATCTCCAACCTCTTCCTCCACCTTCCTAACGAAACAAATTTGGGTTTGGAAGGAACCTCACCTCAACTCCATTTTCCACTTTCAATTCAATATGTCTTAGAAATTGTAAAATTTGAAATTAGGTTTTTATTGTTAAATCGGGGTCAGAATTTCCTCAAAATCGAGTTATTTTTTTGGTATTACCAAATTTCAGAATCCTAAAAATTTTGATTTGGTATTGGTATACAATTTGATTGAATTGAAAATTTCGATTCAGTTTTTGGAATAAGAATTTTGGTTCGGTTACAAAATCCAACCCAACCCTAAGTACAAGTTCACCATTACATATGTAGAGGTGTTGTTTTTGTTGTTATTGTTGTTGTGGGGTGTGTGTGTTCTCCGAAGTCTGAGGTATCCTACACTTCGAAAAGTAATCTTTAGTGGGGCCCAGAAAGGTTAAAGGTGTTTTAGCTTACCCCTAACCACAGTAAAATGACACACGTCTTTTAGAAGTTTTCAACCAAGGAATCACCCATATTTTTGCCAACTTTGTACATCAAACCCAATACCATTATATAATGTTTTAATCAACAATATAACGTCATGTGAGGAGAAATTTTCCCGTAACATTGTATTATTTGACTCAAACATCATTTGTTATTATACTTGTTCCATGTAAATTGCTTTTCACTTAATCACCTCCTAGTTAAACAACATTTAACAAATCATTCCCCCAATTACACAGAAAAATAAATTCCAAGATAACTAATCTTTTAAACATGAATAAACTAGAACGTGCACCATACATTGGGTGGCTAACACAATGCAATTGATTGACCATCCACTCACATCACACTCAAATCACGCAAGATTTATCTCGCACACCACACAAGATTTGTCCCCCGCATAAGAATTCCTGTTATTTGCATAATTAAATGTCTTTGTACTAAACATTATGTTATTTACATAATGAACGATTTCAATTACGTGTTTATGATTCAGATACCGTAGCATGTATGTATGTTAAGAAGAGCACTAGTTTTACTAATCTATGAGCACATTCCTGGGAAATGTGGAGAAGTAAAGTGCATCCTCATTAGGATACACACTTTCGAGGCAGCAGCCACTGACTCAATTATTTAAAAGAGTTTTAACGAAAAGGGCCTGGTACTATTCATTCTTAATCAAAATGACATTTTTGTGTATGAAATGTCCATAATGGATCAGTCTCTTTTCTTTATTTACTCTTATGTCATTACAGCGGGGTCCACAATGATGTTAACATTTCTGTCTGGGAATACATCATTTTACATTATGCTATTAAACTTATGCTAATTTACAGCTAGCTCTTCAGGCTTTCATCATGTTGTCGATGTTATGCAGCTCTTCTTCTGTCAAATTATTCCAATAATGTTCATCGCCTTCTACTAGCTCCGCATCTCTTTCTTTATCTTCTTTCACCTTGTAATATATTTCTGGTATTTCTTCTTTGAAATTTTGGGGCTTCCAATAAGGCTGATGACTGATTCTTGTCTTGCTGTAAATATACATCTCTTCTTCTTCTGCTATTAGTACCATGTCATACCTAAAATCTTCAAACTCATCTAAGGCAAACATTTGGATCCCTCTAAATTTTAAAATATCTTTGTATGAAGGAGTCCACCTATGTGAGGAGATAGGGTTAGTCTAAAGGACTCTTCATTGATCATGGCTATATGCCTAACTTTCTCTTTATGCATATATATACATACCAATCTGGAGGACTACTAACAAAACTTATGCAAATTTCTTTCTACCTTTCTAGATAATCTTCTGCTACTTTTATAAGCTTTTCAGGAAATGATTCTAGTTGAGAAATACGGTTAATAAATATTTTATCGAGATAACCAAACTCTAATAGTAAGGCAGGGGTAACTTCTACCACATTATGATTTTTCTGATGCTCATAACTAAAATGCCATGATTTAAAATCTCTCATGTTAATCCTGGCCACAGCTACGCTAACATCTGGCTTACAAATACAACTATCACAAAGACATGGTTGATACATCTTTGTAATAATATTTATTCCTGGTTTTGGATCAAAGATGGACTCATACAAAGCATGTAACACCCGCCCCCTAATTATAAAAATATATGTTGTAATTACCCCCAAAATGTTTTAAATATATCAATTTCATCCTTTTTGATCTACCAAATCAGGATCCAAAGCATTGGATCCCTTTCTTTCTGAAGCTGCCACGTGGCAGCACCCCAATTATCCTCACTTCTCTCTCTGTCCCCCCCCGTGACTCCCTTCTTCCTTCTTCTTCTTTTCTGTTCTTTTTCTTTCTTTCTTCTGTCTGTCTCTCTCTCGGCCCTCTCTCATAGCTCCCTCATCTCTCTTCTCGACCGTGAACGCACGCACGCACCCATCTCCCCTGCGCGAGGAAGACAGCATCATCACCATCTCGTCCTTCTCCCCCTCTGTCCCGTGCTGCAACCCCAGGAAACCCGGAAAGGAACTCCGGCGAGTTCCTATTTTCCCGGTGAGGTAAGCCTCAAATCTCCCCTATTTCGTCCAAGAATCTTGTGGGTTGAGTTTTAATTGAGTTTATTGTGTGATTTTTGGAGGTTATAGGACGAAATCGAAGCCGGGTGTAGGCACACCCATCTTCGGCGACTTTCGAGAGAAGTTTCGGCCAAACCACGGCGAGTTGGCCGGCGTGCAAGGTATCAATCTCTTCGTCTCGCTGAGTACTACAACTTTCCTTTTTGTTTCACCCAATTTCGTTGAGTATTGAAGAAGTTATATCCATTTGAATCTTACCCAGTTTCCGGCGAGTCCGACGGCTTTCGAGGCGTTTTCCGAACAAACCACGGTGATTTGGCCGTCGTGTGAGGTACCATTCTCTTCGTCTCTTCGAGGGCTATAACTTTCGTTTTTGTCTCGCTTGATTTCGTTGAGTAGTGACAAAGTTATAGCCATTTAAAGTTTGTGTAGTTTTCCGGCCGAATCCGGCGTTCTTCTCCGGTTGTCCCTGTCGCACCCAGGCCTTCAGGCCGTTTCCCATATCCCCACGGGCCTTAAGCCCGTTTGTTTTAGCCCAAAACCCTTTCCCTTTCAGTTTTTGTTTTTATTCTTTTTGTTTTAAGACCCAAAGGCCTACGGGCCGTTTTCTTTAGGGCTTTGGCCCGTTGTCAAAACCCAAACCCTTGGCTCTTAAGCCTTAGGGCCGGGAAGAACTCGAGCTTGAAGCCCGTTAAGCCCATTTTCTTTTTCATTTAATTAAACTGTTTTTAAATCAATTAGGGCCCTTTGGGCCGTTTCTGTTAAGGGCTTTAAGCCCAAACCCTAAACCCTTGGGCTTTAGGACCCAAGCCCTAATCCGGATCCAAGCCCAAAGCCCAGACCCGTTTGACCTGGTCCGACCCGGTCTGACAGTTGACCCGGTCAACGTTGACCGTTGACTTTGACTGTCAACGTTGACAGTTGACCGTTGACTTTGACTTTCGGGTTGACTTTTCTGGTTTCGTCCTGAAACCTTTCCTAGGCTAATTTCGACGTTCTGGACCCGTTTTTGAAGTCCGTTTTCCCAAATTCAATCGTTTAAGTAGAGTTTGACTAAATGGATCATTTATGTGCTTAGGTGAATTTAATGACGACGGTTCCGTTATTCCTATTTGGTATGGCGTTGCACCAACGGTGTACGGTGAGTGGACCCCTTCTAAAAATGCATGTTTTATAGTAGAAATGAATACATGAAAAGCATGATTTGATGATTACGTTTTATGAAATGTTTTGTGAGATAACATGCTTACTAAGGCTAGTTTGAATTATTATTATTTTTCCTATAACCCATGTTCTTATAGAATATCCGATGGATGACGATATGATATTTAAAACATGCTTCGAACACCTCTTTATAGTATAGATGATGGATGACTTTATACTATGAAGTTGTTTTTCAATATATATATGTTCAATGGTTTTGTACTTACCTAGTGGTCATTTCCGCTACGGGACGTAGGGATAGATTCTGGTCCGTCCCGGGCGACGGTTTGGTGTTGGCATAGGGCCTGGAGGGTGTTTCCTCTGGCATTTAAGACCAGGGACGGGGAGCCGGCATAGGGCCTGAAGTGTATTTTCCTCTGACTGTCTGCTCAGAGACGGGGAGCCGGCATGGAGCCTGGGGGTTATCGGACAATTCACTAGTGATTATTATATATACAAGTTATGATTTGAGACATTGCACGGCATGTTAGGTTTCGGAAAACCTATGTTTATCATTATATTTGTGTTTTCATAAAACCTGGGGGTTAGTACGTTGATAAATGTTTTATTATTTATATATCAACTTGGTCCACTCATGTTTGTTTTGCGCCCCCTTCAGGACTTAGAATCGAGGCATACAATCCCGGCATCAAGGCACTTCCGCATCAGCATCTTCGAGTCCTCTTGGTGTGGGACCCATTCTTTTATTCATTCCATTTTATATTATTTCTTTTAGTATTCTAGTTAGTCGTATGCTCTGAACACGTTCCTTAAGTCCATATTCTTTATTCTTTTATATTTATAAACCTTATATATTCCTTGTTTTCAGCAATTGCACTCAATAAATGGCTTTCGTCACCTTTGAGTGTCGGCCAGCACGTGCCTATCCTGGTATTCGGGGAAATATCGGGATCGGGGCGTGTCAAATCACATTGTAATTGTAATTGTAACTCCTTCATGGAATGTGATGCTCTACTCAGGATCTCATTTTGCATATCTGGTGGCTTTGCTTTTGAAATTTCTTCTAATAAAAGATCATCTAATATTAAGTCTGAAGATATATTCCTAAGAAAACTTTCATATTTTTCTTGTTTTTCTTTGTCACTCAGAACCTGATGCTGCTCATTATTTTGATGTTGCTCCATTTCAATGTCTTCTTCTAAAAGCTCAATCTTAAATTTTTCTATGGGCTCATTAGCCTCTTGTTCTATGAGTTCAATAACCTCTTTTCCTTTATCCTTATGCTGATGAATTTCTAAATCTATTTTCAATTCTCTTTTTAAGGTGTCACTTGCCTTTTGCTGCATTCTAAGAGATTAGAGTTCTTGGTTCATTTTGGTAAACTTGCCAAGTAATGACTCATGGTCCCTAGAGATGACTTGAAGGTTATGCTCAAGAGAATGAATATGCTGCTGGTTTTGGTGGAAATTAAAATTAAAGCTATCAAACTCTTGTTCCAATGCTCTAATTAATTTTTCATGACCTAACCTCATGCTTGGCTGCTTAATTTGGATATTCCAAAAATTATCTAAGAGAACCTGCTGCCTATCAGAAAGCCCTGGTACCCTTGACCTGTATCTCAAAGTTGGATTTCTAATTCCTTCAACAATATTGCCATTAAAGTTAAACGTAGGTATTGGTGGTGATGCTGGTATGCTCATGCTATTTTGAAATCCACTGAATGGTGGAGGTTGATGGTACATCATCATGCCATTGAAAGAAACTCTTCTGCCTTGCAGCCTTGTGCTATTTGCTGATGATGGTCCACGATATTTCATACATGTTGAACAAATTAATCTTGATAAGATATCAGCTAATGTATTGTCATTACCTTTTATATGTTCAAAAATTGGTTTAAAATCATTTCTGTAATTGAATCAATAAAATTAACTCATCTTCGGGCTGCCTGTTTATTAGCATGTATCTTGTTATAATGAGAAATTATATTTTGACAATCTGTTCCAATCGTAAATACTTCACTATGTAAAAATAAAGAAAATGCTTCAAGTGAATTAATTATCCCTAAAATTTCTAAATCTGTTGATGGTAATCTTGACTGTACATCACTAAACTTTCCTAAGGAATATCTACAAACTTGTTCGTCAGACTTTGGAGACTCCCTATGCTTTTTCTGATATAGTATACATGTCCATCCTAATGATGAAGCATTTGTTTCAACTATCTTGTAATTATCATCTAATGGTAATGTTAATGGCTTAAGTTTAGTAATTTCTTCTTTTATTTTTTAAACTAATTTAATATATTCACTATTAAAATATTTTTGTCCTGTTTTGCTAGTTTTACTATGTAAAATTACTTAATCATTAACCATCACCCACTAAAATTAAATCAAAACTTTATGTAAAAACATAAAACTTTTTGAATCAAAACTTCAAAACTTTTTTTTCTTGGCAAGAACTCCAAGAACATTGAAGAACACTTATGAAAACTCAAAATACATGGCACCAAATTTTTAGTTCCAATATTCATGCTTAAATGAAATACATCTACAACATTTGAGATGCTAAATTTTCTAGCAAAATTTATATTCAAAGCAAGAACAAAGCTTGTAACATTTACAACATTTAAATCATAAAACATGAAAATCACAAAACCCAAAAGGATCCACCATACACTAGACCTAGGCTCTGATACCACTTGAAGGAAAAATTTTGTCCTAGCTAAGAACATGTATGAACATTTGAATACATATGCTAACAATTAACTCTTTAAAGTAGGCATGCATCCAAAAACAATTCATGAAACCCATGACTTTCAAAGCCTAGTATATGGTGAACCAAAAGACTCTTTAACAACATTAAAGATAATTAAGAATTTAGAGATTCTTTACCCTTGAAGCTCATCCTTGATTACACAAGGGATTCACCCAAGTGGAGGGCCTTCAAGTCACCTCCTTGCTCCTTGGATCTTCCTTGTGATTTTCCTCCTTTTAGTGCTCCTTTGCTTCTTTGAGGATTTGAGGATTAGTTCTCCAAAACACCAAAAGTTTGATGTCTCTATGTCTCTTCACCAAGGATGTAATTTGTGAGGATGAAAATGGATCACTTAGGGAAGTAAATTTGCTAGATAACTTTCCCCAAGTAGCTTAGAAAACCCTAATTGAAAACAAAGCTATAAAGATGAATTTATACTTCATTTCTTAGGTGAGTGGCAAACTTGCAATTAAGCAAACTTGCATACCCTCACCCTAAATGGTTGGCCTATATGGTTATTGGGCTTATTGCCCATTTTGTTTTAGTTGTCATACAGCTTAAACATAATGGGCCTTGTGGACCAAAACACTTTTGGGCCCCGAAGCCCTAAAACCAACTTAAAAGCCCAATACGAACATTTCGTATAATTAATTAACTAATTAATTAATCTTGACCATTCTTCAATTAAACCATTTAATTGCTTATCCATTTCATTTAATTGCTTCACATATATCCTTATTTGGTGTGCGATCCATTAGGTTCCAATTAGCGAGGCAGTGGGCGATGTTACTCTTAACTATCGATTGTGAATTGAAACCACATTTCAATTCTCCATTTTTGATGATTAGTGTTTGCTAATCAATAGGGCTTCCACAAACCATGAGTGACACCTAGCAGTATGTCATGGTTACCCAAGCTAAGTAGAATTGGTTGGAGAACCTATCCAGTTACAATTACAATGCAATACGGTCATTCTCTAATACAATACTCTTAACCACATTGTTTTAAGTGATAGTTTGTTTCATGTCTACTATCCAATGTGATACTTTCTTATAGGGGTGGATTTTTTTGCCAAATTGCCGTGCCAACCGAATTGCCAACCGTGCCATACCGATTTTGTGCCAAATTTTTTGTACCAATCGGTAATGGTACGGTATTGTACCGTACCGAAATTTCATGGTACGGTATTGGTAATGGATACCATTACCACGGTATTACCATACCATACCGAAAATACAATATAATATATAATTTATAAATTATATAATAGATAATTATATAACACATATTTATAATATTCCAATAATTTGAAAATAAAACCCTACTTATATTAGCATTGTTGTTGGTGACTTTGATCTCTTGAAATTGTGGAAATCAAACACAAAAGAATTCCTAATTCTTTCACAAATAGCCAAAATATCTTTGTAACCCCCACTTCTACTTTTGCTAGTGAAAATGCATTTAGCCTAGGGAGGAGGGTTGTAGACCCTTTAGGGTATCCTGACTCCTAAAATAATGTAGGCACTAGTGCGTACTAGTGGTTGGCTTAGGGCAAATGAAGTAAACTTCTACAAGGAACCAACGGAATATATGCTTCAATTTTACAAGGAAATGGAAGAAGAGAAAACAAGAAATATATGCTTTAATTTTTTTTAGTAAATTTGTTATTAAATGGTTTTCAACTTTAATTCTTTTTGCTACTAATTAATATGTTTTCTTTGTTTGTAATGTAGGATTGCCACAAACTCAATCTTCTACAAGTTCAATGCCTCCTCCAAAAGCTTCTACATCTTAAGCTTGAATAACTGATCAATGAATTCCCCTTTTTGAAGTTTACTTCCAATTTTCATTTGGTTTGAAACTTTAATTTATATTTGTTTTGATTCGTAACTTCTATTTGGATTGTAAGCTTAATTTTTATGATGAATCTTGATGCATCATTTGAATTATTATGTGTGTGAATTGTGAATAATGAATAATAGATGAATTTAATCTATAATCTATGAGATAAAGGTACAAAAAAAAGTTTTTCCCTTGAATTGGGTTAAAAAAACAAAAACAGATTTTGTCCCAAAAAAAATGGCAATTACCATTGCCATACCATGCCAACCGAACTTTTGGCAATACCGCACTTTGGTATACCGAAAGTTTAGTACGGTAATGGTAATAGATTTTACCAAACCGAAAGTTTGGTATGGTAATTGGTACAAGGAGTTTGGTACGGTAACCGTACCGAACCCACCCCTACTTTCTTATATGATTCCCTTGAATATGATTTGGAACATCTTCCTTAGTCATATTCATTTGCTTTGGCCAAAGACTTTAGAATCATATTTTAGAGTATACTCCTTCCACCATGGAAGGTTAGAGATCCCTTGTTGTGCATTCATATGCCTACATGACTAGATCACATGACCCCAACAATGCCGTGGACAATCCGAGGGAATGCCTTTGTCATGATCAAAGATCAAGGACCTAACCATTAGACATCTATGATGCCTCAGGTCTAAGGACTACTTTGCATATTGTAACCTTAGAGTTCGTACATGACATGTATGTTTGAACTCTCATTAATCGCAGTTCAGTGTACTCGATTACTCTTTCGAGCACCTATGTGTTTGTCTTAGTGTCCAACACCAAATGACTTGAGACTAGTTCATACTCACGTTTGAGTCAACATAACACATACTAACCTTAGCAGATTGTCAATGCCCAATTGGCAATCCTATGGCTAGGAACGTTTTAGGAATGAACATAAGAGAAATGTCTCCTTAATCTAACTCATTAGATCACTTATCTCTTATGTCAAATACATCCCTTGGATTCTCTTATTGATTAAACACATGATTCAATAAATAGTGATTAACAATAAGTATTGCCCTTCCGTTAAACATATAAAAGTTTAACATATTAAGTATTCCAAAAAGCTATTACATCAAATGAGTGGCTTTGTGGGCATACTTCCAACAGAAAGGAGTAGTAAGGTTCGGGAAAAAGGGTAAGCTGAGCCCTAGGTACATCGGACCTTATCAGATCACCGAGCGAGTTGGTGAAGTTGCTTACAGGCTTGAGTTGCCTTCAGAGCTGTTTAAAGTGCATAATGTATTTCATGTTTCGATGCTTCGTCATTATGTTGCAGATCCATCGCATGTAATTCCAATTCAACCTTTGGAGATTAGCCCGGATTTGACTTATGATGAAGAACCAGTGACTATCTTGGATTGGAAAGAGAAAGTTCTGAGAAATAAAACGGTGCAGTTGGTAAAAGTCTTGTGGAGGAACCACTCGGTGGAAGAGGCTACTTGGGAAACGGAGGATCGGATGAGAGAGATGTATCCGAGATTGTTTTATGATATTAGTGTGGTATTTTGATTAGGTAAATTTCGGGGACGAAATTTCAATAAGGAGGGTAGGTTGTGACAGCCCGTCCTGAATTAACATCTTCATATGTATAAAGTATGTTTAAATAATTTAATATTTATTAAAGATTGGACGGTTTGTTTTAATATGTAAAATAATTAAAGGCAGGGTATGTGCATTCGAATGGAATACACGTCCCTCTCCATTTCTTTTCTTTTCCGCGAATTCTGCCACTAACACCCTCAATCATACTCTCATACATTCATTTATTCTCATTTCTCTCTCACTCTAAACTCTGAAACACTCTCTCTCTCTATCCCTCGACGAACTCTCTCTCTCTCTCCTTCTCTCAAAACACACGGACCAAACAACAAGTTTATCAAAACTTCACAGATCGACGAAACAAAAATCACCATCTTCTTCGTTTCGACGATACGAGTCCAACCATACCAATTTCAGGTAAGAACTATAACGTTTTCACGTCGAAAATACGAACTCCGTTTTAGGTACTATTCATCAACTTTTTATTGGTTGATTTTTAGGACTTTTCAAGCTTATAGGAAGCTTCTTGAGGTCCTTAGGAGGCTTGGAGTAGTTCGTTGGAAGTTTTTTAACGTAAGAACACGGAGAACGACAAGTTCAAAGTTTGGCCGGAGCTTTCGAGGCATTTTCCGGTGAATCCACGCCGAGTTAGGGGTCAAGGAAGGTATGGATGTGTGCGTCTCGTCAATACCTTCATTTTGATATAAAGTACGTCGAAAATGGTTAAGAAATGAAGAAGTTATGACACTTTGAAGTTTACCCAGAAATTCCGGCAAAACACCCACCTCCGGCGAAACCAGTCCGGCGACGCGAGGAAGAAGACGCTCGCGTGGGCAGCGCGTATAGGTGGCGCGTGAGGGCGCGTGAGAGACCCAAATCAAGTTCTGAAAATTGTCACGTGTTCGTGACGTCGTGTAGATCACCGTGGTATATTTACATACCCAAATTGAGCAACGTATGAAAAAGTTATTGACGTATGTTTATGTATGTGCGTTTAAATGATGTTTTATAATTATTTTTGTATAGGTGAAAATTATACGGACGAAGAACATAACCAAAATAGGCGAGGGGGTTACGAACCGGCTACTTATCAGTGAGTGGGCAGTTATTTTTCAGTATATATATACGTATACTTTTTCCAGAAAACGTGTTTTAAAAAGAAATACGATTTAAGTAACTTATCATGTATGCATCATATTTTAGTATGTGCATTATTATAATTATGTATATTGTTGCATGGTGCTGAGGAGGCCCAGGTAAGTTACATGTCAGTACATACGATTGAAATACATTTGATATACGTATGAAATACATTTGAAATACGTAAGTATATACGTTTGAAATACATTTGATATACGTATAAAATACTTATGAAATACGATTGAAATACATTTAATATACGTTTGAAATACATTTGAAATACGTAAGTAAAAACGATTGAAATACATTTGATATACGTATGAAATACATTTGAAATACGTAAGTATATACGTTTGAATTGATATACGTATAAAATACTTATGAAATACATTTGAAATACGTACGGAATACATTTGATATACGTATAAAATACTTATGAAATACATTTGAAATACATTTGATATACATATAAAATACTTATGAAATACGATTGAAATACGTATAATATACATTTGAAATACGTATAATATACATTTGAAATACGTATAATATACATTTGATATACGTACGAAATACAGTTGATATACGTATGAAATGTGATTGAGATATGTTTGAGAAATGTTTGAGATATAATTGTGATATGATTCGAGATATAATTGTGATACGATTGAGATATTATGCTGATAACGATCATGAGATATAGTTGAGATATGATGAATTATATGATTGAGATGTGATTGAAAGCTCATTTACTTGCACACGTGTATTAGTGCTCCCGCCCAGAGATAGGGGCACAGTCTTTCACGTGATGTTCACCTCTCGCACCGCATGCTCGCCTTGGATCCAAGTTAGGTGCACAGTCCTGTCGTATAGACCACTTATGTGGATTCGACTCGTAGGTGACCCGCGATTTATCGCACAGTCTTTACGCGATTGTAGCACTAGAGCATATTATATTATATACGATGATGAATTTCAGACCACGTGAGGTGGTATTGAATGTGTGCAGGATATACATGTTTATACATGATGAGATGAGATGATTATGAGCTATATATGCAGCCAAGGGCTGAGTTGATTATGATGATAGAGTATGAATTATGTTTATAGCCGAGCGTTGAATTGATTGTATGTTATTCCCTCAGATTCACATAGAAATGTTGAGCATTCAGTTATGATATTTAGCATGACATACATTCATATTGTCTAGTATGATTTGAGATATATTACGTATATGAGTATATACTTTATTTCTGGGAAACTATACTTGTTTTACGGTGAGGGGTTAGTATATTCAAAAGAGAAAAGAAGGTTTTGAATAAGTTTGTTTTGCTGACCCACTCAACTTTGTTTTGCGCCCCTCCAGGTTCTAGGTAGCGTTTATCAGGGAATCTCGAGGTGTCCAGCTGAAAGTTCTGACAAATCACCACTCATGTAGGACCAACTTCGAGTGTTGTTAAATATGTACATCTTATGTTTGACTGCACTTAGACCTTGTGCTCTGGTTGTGTATTCACACTTAAACTCAAATTAGAACCTATCGTATTTGGTTTTAATTTATTCGTACTTTCCTTATAAAATAACGCTTCCGCACGGCGCACATGGCTACGTCACGCTCACGTGACGGCCAGCATGCCTTGACTTCGGTCGGGGTGTGTCATTTCTATACAGGTTCCTTGTTCTAAAATTGTGTATTCATGTTCAAATATATCTTCATCAAACTCTTTTTTGTTATTATGCTCATCATTTTCTTTTGAGTTTTCTAAATGATAATTATCTTGGCCCCTAGACTCTTCTATACTTATGCTTTTGTATGCTTCTACAGTATTACTTTGGTCAGTTATTGTAATGCCTCTTTTGAAAAATGTTATGTTAGGGTTCATAAACAAAAAACCTTGCAAACTTTTCAAAAAGTTTAAACCTAAAATAAATGGATATGATCCTACTGGTGAAACAAATGTTAATGGTAAATTAAATTGTTGTTTTTCTTCTTTAATAAACTCATTATTTATACAATGTGTTAAGTAAACTGGTCTCTCATCAAATTGTGTTATTCTTACTGGTTTTGCTAATTTTTGTCTATATTTTTCTGGTACTAACTCTTCTCTTATGACACTCTTTGTACTCCCTGTATCTATCATAGCTATCGTTTGTATCTTATGTTCTTTTGCTAATTCTATTTCGCAATTTATGGTAATTAAAGAACTATTTTTTGGTTTTTTATACTATGAACAATATTTCCTAATATTTCAGTATTTTCTTGTGATTCTGCTGAGTTAACTTCTAATAGCCTATTATTATAACATTTTTCACATAATATTGAATACGTATTATAGTATTTATTTGCAACTAATTTACTACACTTACGACATTTTTTTGGCCAACCTAAATTGATGTAGTTATATTCTTCTTCATGTTGTTCTTCTATGAATGTACACATATACTCTTCTAGATCACTATTTGTGCTACTTGAATCTCCTGAGTCTGAATCTATCATGTTAATACTCTCTATACTATAAATACTCTCATTATCACTTAAATTATCTAAATTGTATATTGACTGAATATCTTCATCTTCTTCTAACTTAAACAACTCCATCAAATGTATTTTTTCTTTCGACTGTTTACCTAATTTTGGACATTTAGGTCTAATATGTCCAGTTTCTCCACATGAATAACATTTACAATTACTCTTATCTTTTGGTGCTTTATATTTTCTAATCCAAGGTCTGCCACTTCTTTTTCTAAATTGTTTTGGAATATATTTTCTTTTCCTATATATTCTTGAATGTCTTATGCTGTTTGTAGGGTTTATATGACTTATATTTCTTTTTGTATATTTTCTTATGCTTTTTCTTATGGCAACCATACTGTTGTGGTAAATCTATATTTTTACAACACATGTAAAATTGTTTCCTAATTTGTCTCTTAGCTTTTATTTGACTACATTCTTGTCTGAGTATATCATATACATGTTGAATTCTAGGTCTTATAGCAATATTATTTTTCTTCAGATGTTTTTGCCATTCATTCCAAATCTTTTTACCTATTGGTCCTTTTATTTTTGTCATATAAGTATCTAATAAATTAATATAACTAATTCTACCTGTTCTTCCTAAATATTTAAGGAAATAAGTAGTATACTCAGCTATATGCTATAAATCGCAAATTTGTAATTGTTCTAAATTTCTAATTGCTCTTATTTGTTCTTGTTCACTTCTGTCATCTAACCTATTATGATCTAAAAACTCTTGTTTAATCAAAGTAACAAAACCATCAATATTAAAATGTGTTTTAGCTGCCTGATGTTGTTCTGGATTTTGGACTTTCCATGACTGGAAATAATAAAAAACTAAACCATCCGAAGTATGCTCAAAGTAATCTAACATGTTTTGTGAATTACTAAAATCTAACATTAATGTTGCATGTACGCAACCTTTTTCCCATCTCTCAATCGTTCTTTCCCAATCTTGTGGATCTACATTATCTAAATTTAATATATTACCAGCTATATTAATTTGTTCTAACCCTCTCAAATATGGAATCCTATTTTTTCTAGGTTTTATCATACTTTCTTCCATATAGTGTACTTTTGCTTTTTCATTATATTCTTCATTTGTTGGTCTCAAAAATTGTTGATCAGTTATACTCGTGTCCTGGATTTTCTACTCCTAATGTACTACTTTCTTCTGCTGGATTACATTCTGTTTTCAATTCTAATAAATTATTATATTCTTTTGATCCTAAAATATGTTCTACTCCTATTTCTAAAATTAAATTTTTCACTTCTTCGTTTGAATTTTTATGTAGTTCTAAATCATAAGTTTTATATTTTTCCAAATATTGTTCTTCATCTAAATGATCAATATCTTCTATAAGTTTATCTACAATATGATCAAAATTTTGTTCAACTAAATTAATATCTAAATTATCAAAAGCCATATGTATACTCTCATTTTCGATTTCACTATCATCCTCTTCTATTTTTTCTAGTTGCTTATAATTACTAAATATAATTGTTGCTTGACCTGTACGAGTTTCATATATTTGTACTTTATCTGGTTGTCTATTTGATGCTACTTGTAAATTAGGCAATGTCCATTGAGTTCCTTCTAAAAAGCTATTATCTATGGGTTTTGCTTCTATCATATTTACGTGTTTACTGCCAAATGTTTAAACTAAATTTTGAAACTCTAAATTAAACTTATGATTATATCTATCAGACACTTTACCTATATACATTAAGCTAATACACAAATTTTTATACTCTCCTTTCATATTATAATTTTTTGTTCTTATGCTCACTTTAATATATTTACTAAATTCATTAATCGTCATAACATAATTTGGAATACAACCTATGACTGCTAAGTTTAAACTTAAGTCTACTTCAGCTGTTGCTATTGCTGCTTGTTGGTGATTATCCAATCTATCATCATATATGTATACTAAAGTTTTTGTACCTACTTGTGCTCTGGTTAATCTTGTTATTCCAATTAATATTGTTCCTATATGAATCTGACTAAAATGTGATTTTCTCAAATGGGTAACTGCTTCTTTACTAATTAGATTAAGTGTGGCTTCTTTATCAATACAGCTAACTTCATGTTGACTGATGCTGCCTACAATTCTACTTTTGTTTTCAAATAAACCTAATTGATACAAGTTATATTTATTTTTCTGTGTTATCTCAAAACCTCTTCGAATAAATTCTTGTGCTTCTTCTTCATTTGGAAAAATATCTTCTGCTCTAACTACTTATTTTCCTTTTTTTTTCCTAAAGAGTTCCATTTTCTATTATCAAAAGGATTTAGCTTAGGTCTTCTATTATTATTTGCACTTAAAGTTAAATTTTCTAATTTATCTAGCAAGGATGGTGGAAGTGATGAAGATGCGTTATGTAAAACTTGGTTTATTTCTGCTATTTGTTCTTCAACTTGATCTAATTTTTCAACCAAACTTAAAACTAATTGAATAATCAAATTATTTTGCCTAATGAGAATATTACTACTGGATACTTGTGTTGAAAAATCTATTAAACCTACTAGTTCTTTATCTAACTTACTGATTTCTTTCAAAGCTTGGATATATTGTCTACTAGTTCTAGAATTTGTCATTAAACCAATAATTTATCTATTTTATTATGCAACTTATCTACTTGTTCACTCAACTCCTTTTGTACTAATTGAATTTTTTGAAATTCTAATTTTAGTTGTTCAACAATTTCTAATGACCTAAATTCTACTTACTTTGGCTTACTATCTATAAGGTCAACAAGCTCTTTTATCTCTCTTTTGCTAGGAAACCTTTGAATATTTTTATTATTATCTTCTAACTGAGATGTAATATAATCTAAATTTTGTCTAATTATTTTTATGGAATTTTTCTGAAAATGCTCTAACAACTGGTTTAACAAAAGATTATGCTTATTATTTTCTAATTTTATATTTTCTGCTTGACTAATAATAAGATCTACAATACTATTGGCTTGTGGATTTTCTTCACTATGCAAAATATGATTGTGCTTTCTCAATGGAAAATAACAAACTAAATTATTTTGGTCTAAAGTTATTTTTCTTTTTTGAGGTTCACGAATTTCTAAATTAAGATAATCTATCATAAACTACAGTCTACCTTTCTCTAGAGTTACGGCTAACTAGTTTCTTAAAAACTCTCTTTCTTCTCTGAAGGTCTCTAAAACTTGATCTGTTGTTCTTTTTGCTTCTAAAACTTTATGGTGCACTTCTGTTTTATTATATTTACGAATAAATTAAGGATGTTCAAGATAGCCAAAATAAAACTTTTGCTTCTTCAAAGTACTGATAATTCTTTTGGATATATATGCTAATCTTCTCTTTATGCTAGTTATAGTTGGATGTCTGGGACAATAAATACCTGGTAATTGTGGTTGACAGGGTCTACATGGACAATAATATATGTTGTTCATACACAATAAACAAATATGATATCAGTTGTATCAATGACTTCTATCCTCAAGGTACTTTACTATTATAATTATTATTATTAAAATGCTAAACTTGGCTTTGATACCAAATTTGCAACGCATGCTCGGTTAAATAGTCGGATGACCATTATAACAACTAGACATAGAACCTTGCACATGGAACTCAACATGTTTCAGCATGACGGCAACTCACAGTACAAGTATAAGGCCTTAACGGCTGAACTCAGAGGTACGAAGAATTCAGAGGTACCCTGGTTAATATCCAGTTATTTATATGGCAAGCATTCAACTATAACAGAGTGCTCGAACAAAGTATGATCGTCAGTTTAGTAGGTTAATAATATAACCACAATAGTGTTTCCCTAATTTGGATTAGAAGTCTAATTAAACAAACACATTAAAGAAGGAAAAGAAAACTTACTTAAGACTTGTAGATTGCTTGAATATGTACACTTGAACTTTTATTGATATATAGAATATTTACAGAGATAATTGTTTATAAGAAAGTGGTTACAAAGAAGTGTTTACAAGGATGCTATGAAGGCTACGAATGCTTGAGTGTATGAAGTGAGTATGATGTTTTCAGATGTTGAGAGAGGTATGTTCTGTATGGGAGGAAAGACTCCCTTATATACAAAATCTAATTCTTCAAAGACAAAATAACATTTCACCTATTTACAATTTTCTGAATAGAAACAGCACACTGTTTCTGAAAACTGTTAGCACTGTTTCTGAAAGCAGGCTATCTTGTTTTACTTGAATGTCATGTGAATTTATGTTGTCTTGGTTGCTGCAGTGTTTGCCATATTTTCTTTTGCATGTGAATCTGTATTGTCTTGGTTGTTGCATGTTTGCCACATATTCTTTTGCATGCAAATGTTTTTTGAAAATGTCAATCTCCTTTTTCTTCTTTTGGATGTATCCACATGAACTTTGCAGAAAACTGACCCAATCTTGTACATATGTGTGAAGGGTAGGATTGGCATTTTTGAAAAAATCTGTCATGATGATTAAAAGTAAAGTTTTGAGGGTGTTTTGGTTAGTTTTCCAATTATTTAATGGGAACACACACAGAGCATAAAAACCGCTGGATCCTTTTTGCTGGGGATCCTGGAGATCCCGTGATCGTCACCGTTCATCGTATATCGTGTGGTAAGAAATTATTTCAAAATTTAAAATTTAAAATTAAATATAAATAGTATCTAACGAAAACTAACCGTACGATATACGATGAACGATCACTGAATTCTTAGGATCCCCAAGAAAAGAATCCGACAAGGATACTTTTCCCATAAAAACCCTAGATAAATTGTTTAGGGGACAAACAAAGGGGAATGGAACTGGATCTTCACTTTTTCCACTTAAAGCAGAGAGGGAAATGGGTTTTTTTTTTTTTTTTTATAAACATGAAAGTGCAAAATAATAATGGACACATATGTACTGTACAAGCCAACCTCAGATATCACCTACATATATAATTCAAATCTCTTATGTTTTAGAGAGTGCACTTAGGCCATCTCCAACCGAATGATCTAGAGGGTCAAAGGGTCGAAAATAACCCGAAAACAGTCTCTAATCGAGGGTCAGGCTAAAGGGCTCATAGGCCCCACTAGACAAAAAATGGCCAAAAGGCCAACCGGCCGGCCCAAATGAGCCAGCCAGCCAGCCCCGGGCTAGGCCATAATTTCAACTCAACAATAACTAGCTGACGTCGGGGTGACGTTAGCTAGCCGTTATTTTTTATTTTTTTTATTTACAATTTTTTTTTAAATTCAATTTTTTCCCCTATAACTTCCTAAGCCATTAAACAACATCAAATTAAATTAAGTAACATGAAACAACATTAAACAATATGAAACAACATTAAATAACATAAAAATTATACAACATAAAAAAAATTTAACAACATGAAACTTAAACAACATTTTTAAAAACATTTAACAACATAAAACTTAAACGCATACTCCATGCTTCTTTTGGCCCAAAGATGTGCAACAAGATTATGTTGTAGGTACTTATTTGTGGCACGAGAACGTATCATCCTATAGCCTCGTGTACTCATTTAAAGAAATACTACCAGTTCTTAGATTGAAAGGCAAATTAGGTCTATCATATGTTTTTGCACGAGCCCTTCTTGACCTATTTGGCTCTTCTTGGTCGTGATCAGACTCTCTATCAATATACCCATCTCGCTCATCATTCACAATCATGTTTGTAATATGATGCAAGATATCATGATGGAGTCCAAATTTTCTCAACTCCACCCTCTTGTCAGTTCCTTGATGATCTTCCACTGTGCTTGTAGAAGACCGAAAGCTCTCTCAACATCTTTTTGGTATGCCTCTTGGTGTAAGGTAAAACACTTTTTGGCATCATTTTTAGGTTTTGGAATTACTTGGACAAATGTCGCCCACTTTGGGTAGATGCCATCTGCCAAGTAATACCCCATATTGTACTGACGGTCATTGATGTAGTAGTTAAGTTGGGGTGATTTATCTTCCGTCAGGTTATTGAAGAGGGGTGAACGCCCAAGAACTGTAATGTCATTTCGGGATCCAGGGACTCTAAAAAAAGCATGTCAAATCCATGTGTCATATGAGGCAACCGCCTTTAACACAATAGTTGGCTTTCTCAACCTTCCGCTAAAGCCTTCTTGCCATCTGGTGGGACAATTCTTCCAATTCCAATGCATTGTGTACACCGAGTTGGGGTTAAAGTAGTTGTTCATCAGATTGGCATGCGCCATCGCTCTTTTTCATGGTTTGTAAGAATGACCAGTAATAGAGCCACATCATTGAGGTTGTTCCTCAGTTGGCTGACACACCATGGCTACAGCCATGGTTGCCACATATTGTGTGTTGCGCCATGCTTCATCTTCTTCATCAGATTCCTCATCTTCTTATCTCATATGCGCCCATTTTTCTTCCAATTCAGAATTGGATGAGGACCCCCAATTTGAATTCGAATAGGATCCAAAGTTGTGTGAATTATAGCCCAATATCCACCCTATTTATAGCCAAGAAAAATTCAAATCCAACGGCTAGCTGATGTCAGCTAGCCGTTGGATTTGAATTTGAATTTTTTTCGGCCAAAATTTTGAAAAATATATTAAAACATTCTCAATTTTTTCTTATAAATTTAAGTTGTTGTAGTTTTTAAATTTAATTTGTAGTTTTTAAATTGAAGTTGTAGTTTATAAATATAAGTTATAGTTTTAAAATTTAAATAATAAATTATGTTTGACCCTATGACCCTCGGTTGGATAAGGTTTTTTGTGACAAGGCTAAAGCGAGCCCTATAACCCTCGGTTGGAGATGGTAAGAAATATGACCATGCACTGTTCATTAAAATATTAAGGGTCAAATGGCAGGTTAGAGATGGTCTTACTGGCTCCAGGTCTACCGTCAAGCACAAATTCTCCAAAAATAAATAAAAAAAATAAAAGAACTGCATACCGTTACTATCGTGATTGATCAGATCTGGAATAAAGAAATGAAAAAAATCAGAGTTCAGACCGTTTCGCTCCCAATTATAGCATGTGGGCTCCGACCCTCTTGGTTGACCGATCTCGTTAGTCTCTTTATTCAGCAACCCATCATCGTCACCATCTTCTTCTTTAGCTTGATTTCCTAGTTTTTATGCGATGAGTTCAATTTGCTCCTTGCTGGGTGGTGCGAAAATTATCCTAACACACAAATTTAACCCTCTTTTGACAATTGTAGTACAAGAATGTAAGTATGGATCGTTCTGGACCGGGGATTAGGAGGGCTTGCTAATAACCTCTAAACTGACTTAAAAACATATAAACAAAGTTAAAAACACTAAACTAGACTCAAAGAATTCAAAACAAACTCAAAGAACTCAAAACAAGCTAAAAACACTCAAATCTGCCTAAAAACACAAACTGGGCAGATTTGGACTCTAAACACACTTTTGGACGAATTTTGGTTTCAACTTGGTTCGAAATACTTAAAAACACAAACTAAATCAGTTTCTAACTAATATGACACAACAAGGTATATGGGGTTTTGGTTTTGATGAATTTGAAAACAAAACAAGTAAATTAAAGAACTAATGAAATCTGCACGGATTTGAGTAAATTGAATGGATGGAAGGCTAGCTAGGAGGTTCTTCTCCACACATGACACACTTGCAAACAAAACGATTTCCAGTTGCTTTTCAATAAACTACGAATTCTCAACGCCCCAGATTAACTGTGAATTGCACTAATTAACCCTTAGAATTTCCTAATTTCATTGAATTGGATGATTGCATACAACAACCTAAAGCATTCCCCACAGGTTCCCTACATGAATTGCATAATAGAGATACAAGCAAGAATCATTAAGTTCTATGAAAATCATAAGCATTGACGAAACACTTGTAACTATGAATTGCATGAAACTTATGCCAAGAATTTACTTAACACGGTTGTGACGAGCAACCTTCACTACTTGTGAATATAAGTTCATAACGATTAGGTGAAAATCCCTTATATCCTAGCATCAGATTTATGCATGAAAATTAAGCGTGCATTCTCAACCAACATACACAAATCAGTTTTAATTCAAATGGATAAGTAAATTGAATTCACAACTTATGAATCACAACTGAAAGTAATCAAATCATATTGCAAGCATGAACATGGTTTCGAATTCCCCCTAGCTAAGGGGGGCTTTAGTTCCTCATACTCACAAAGCAAAGATAAACAAATTTAGACATTGAAAACAAAAGCATGAAAACACCTAAAAACGCTCCAACAATCCAACTTGAATGGCAAGCACGTCCAAGGGTCCTCCTTCTTTTCTTTGTTGCAGCACAATGTGTGGTTTGATGGATGTGTATGGATATATGGAAGGGAATGGCTGAATGTGTTTAGGTTGGATGGAGGTCACGGCAAGGAAAGGGAAATGAAGGTGCATGAAATTGTGTTTTTGTTGTGGGAATGTGTACAATGGTTAAAAAGAAAAGACTCTGCCTTGCGGCATAATGTGTCTTCCTCCCTTCTCCCTAAACTGTCCGTGTGAATGTGTCTTTGGATGGATCTCCCCCTTGTTATGGTGAAGGGTGGATGTATTTATAGGCTAGGGAGAGGACCACCATCTAATTAAGGTGGTAGTGGTGTATGTTATGGTAATGAGTGGATGTAATGGGTGTAGTGGGTGAGTGTTGTGGTAATGAGTGGATGTAATGGGTGTAGTGGGTGAATGTTTGGTAATGAGTGGATATAATGGGTGTAGTGGATGGATGTTTGGTAATGAATGGATGTAATGGGTGTAGTGGATGAGTGTTTGGTAATGAGTGGATGTAATGGGTGTAGTGGATAAGTGTTTGGTAATGAGTAGATGTAATGGGTGTAGTAGATGGATGTTTGTAGTTGTAGGTCAACACACTTGCACACACACATGCTGATTTCTAGCCTTCTAATCTTCAAAAACGTCAATCCTCATGTCTCCATGCTTGCAATATCCAATCTTGGCCCAAAAATGCTCCAAATAGCACTTTGTTGCCAACTTTGTTATTTGAACCTACAAACACATAAAAATAGCTTAAAGTACTAAAATAACTAGAATTAAACTAAGTAAATGCCAAGAAACAAGCTAACTAAGTTGCATAAATATGCTCCTATCACTGGGTTTGTCTGTGCTGGGTTTGCGATTGTGAGGCAGACAAGCACAGAAGCCGAATGCTCTCTTTGTGCTGGATTTGCCATTGTTCGATGAGAATAGACGCTCTAGATTAACCCGTTTGGTTTAACTTTTGGTTTTTATTTATTTTTTTAATTTGTTTTATTAAAACTTAGCAGTGTTAGATGTGGGTGTAAAGTAAGAGACACGTGTCAAAATATTAAACAAGAGACACAAACGGGACATGAAATTCGGGATAGAACTTCGCTATTGAATAGATCAGCAACAGCTGCTGCTTACGACCAATCACGACTGAACACGTGTAATCAAAACTTGGACACATGTCCAGCCGTGATTGGTTGTAAGCAGTAGCGAAGTTCTATCCCGGATTTCATGTCCCATTTATGTCTCTTGTTTAATTTTTTGACACGTGTCTCTTACTTTACACCCACATCTAACATTGTTAAGTTTTAATAAAACTAATTAAAAAAGAAATAAAAACCAAACGGGTTAATCTGGAGCGTCTATTCTCATCGAATAATGGCAAATCCAGCACAGAGAAAGCATTTGGCTTCTATGCTCGTCAACCTCGCAATAGCAAACCCAACACAGATAAACCCAACAAGGAGCAACCTGAACTTATCGTAGAAAAAACTAGAAAATCAAGCTAAAGAAGAAGAAGATGACGACGATGGGTTGCTGAATAAAGAGACCGGCGAGATTGGTCGTAAGCATCAACATCTGTTGATCTTTCAGCAACCAAGTTCAGTTCGGCCAGCAGACCTTAAGCCGCACTTACCTATCAAGAGTCAAGTTCCTTCCCTTTTTCTCTCACGAACGAGGAAAATGTGGGACGTGGGACCGCGTGACCCTTTTAGTAATTAACTTAATTATTTTTACAAGCCCATTTATTATCCAGTACTACAATCGAGTGAGATTTTTTTTCACTTGTAAGAGATTTAATTATAATTTTGACAAGTTTGATACTAATTTATTACTCCACCTTTAATGTAAATATATTTTTGTATAAAAAAAAAACATGTATATGTTGCAATCGTATTTAGAATAGGAATGTGATTGTGTAAATCCTAAGGAATTTGGGAAAGTATCTTATATTCCTATTACGATTTAGATTACCTATTAAATGTTGTAATCCTAAAGGGAAAGGTTTTACCCTTCCTACTACTATAAATAAAGGCACAATGGGGTGAATCAAACACACTTCACAATTAAATCAATCTCTCTTCTCTCTAATAGTGGTCGGCCCCCTCTCTCTCTAAACCCTAGATCGTTCAATTGAATAGACCTACAACACGTTATCAGCACGCTCTTGCTAGAAGCTATGGAATTGACGCATCGTTGAAGGAGACTATTATCCACCACATTCAAAGGCTTATTCGTTTTCTGCTAATCAGGTACGCTTAAATTAAAAGAAAATATTTGAAACGCCCACGAAGCATGAAAACATTCCCCATGATGCATGAACCCCTATATGTTTATATTTTCCTTTCGATATATATATTGTATATGTTCATATATTTGTCAATATATATATTTGTTTCATGCATCGCACAATTAAATTGTTATGTGGAATTTGGGAGTCAAAGCATAAAATTAAATTAGAAGCATATTAGGGTTTGTAGAACGCTAACAATTTCGAAAATTTTGGGAAATTGGACACCACCCTTGCGGCACAAACTGGGTAGCAGCCCTATGGGCTTTGATGCATTATTATGGACCTTAATAGCAGCCTTGCTGTGAGCAGAATGACACCTTAGGCTTTCGGCCTGGTTGGGTTGTCACGAGCCCATTGCTCCATTCATTAAGGAAGCCTACAACTTTCCTTTTTGGACCTTCACTCTGCACTCGGCCCATGTCAGCAAGCCTTGCTTGTTGGGTCCTTGTCCCGCACGCACACACTAGCCCACGGGCTGGGTTTTGTCC
The DNA here is from genome assembly GCA_035220775.1 of Malus fusca. Lineage (NCBI taxonomy): Eukaryota > Viridiplantae > Streptophyta > Magnoliopsida > Rosales > Rosaceae > Malus > Malus fusca. Next base: position 21,635,192 of record CM069070.1, read on the forward strand.
TCCCATACGCACGCTAGCCTATATGGTTGGCCTTGGTCTCTACGGCCTGCAGCCACCATCCAAGGACCTTTGGGCCGTGCCTTTTACTCTAGGCACCCAAACCATGCCCCTTACCCACGACACTAAGCCCAAATTATTTTGTGGCTATATTCTCGACCCAATGCTATTATTTTAGCATTCTAAATAATTTAACCCGTATGTTAATATTATTTTGCTTCTACAATTGACCATGTATGGCCCGATTTATTGAATTAATTAACAGTGATCTGCAGTTCATTAATCTGATAATGAATCCAAAATTATTGACCTGAAGATCACTTTTGGACATTAACGATTCAATAATTTATTTTTATACTTTCAACCGTCACATACTTTCATAGTAACGAAGCTCTCACACTTGAGTTCCCGAAGACAACTCAAATCCACTACACTTAGTTAGTATATTGCATTATGTGTTTCTTGCAGGAACCTCTCATTATGAACTAATTGTTCATCAAACTAAATTGAACCTGTAGTTTCAAATTTAGTGTCTTTGAAACCCGAAGTTTTCATTCAAAACATACCACATGAAACCCGTAGTTTTGATGCATAAATTAAACCAATACATGTCTAAAGAACTTGTATGTTCTATGATATATGTATATGGCTTACCATATGACTAATCACGTTTTCTCCCTCCGTTTTAGGGACATGTCGAACTTGAACAAGCTCGATTTCTCCGCTCTAGAAGTCTCTGGAAGAAACTATCTGAAGTGGGTTCAAGACGTGAAGTTCCATCTCACTGCAAAGGGTATTAGAGCCACCATCGAGACACCTATCGCCGACAAACTTGTTCACCAAGCTCAAAAGGCTACTGCAATGATCTTCATCCGAAGACACATTCATGATGCACTGCAGACTGAGTATCTCGCTGAGGAGGACCCACGCACCATCTGGCTTGCTCTGGCCGACCGTTTCAATCACTAGAAAGACATATACTTGCCTGAAGCAAAACACGACTGGCAACATCTTTGTTTCCAGGACTTTAAGTCCGTGAATGAATATAACTCTGAAGTTTGTAAACTCCGTTCTCTTTTGAAATTCTGCAAAGTGGAACTAACCGAATCAGATTTCCTGGAGAAAACCTATTCGACCTTCTATGCTACCAATATTGTCCTGCAGCAACAATATCGGGTATAGAAATTCACCAAGTTTTTGGATTTGATCTCTATTTTATTTCTCACTGAAAAGCAGAACCAGCTTTTGATGAAGAATCATCAAGCTCGACCCACTGACTCGAACGCCGTGCCTGAAGCGCATGCGACCTCTTCTAGCAGCTATAAACGACGAAAGAACCGTCATGGCCATGGCAATGGGCTACAAGCCAAACCATGGACCCAATGTCATCAGAGTGCCGCACCTAAGGGAAGAATTGCGACCCAGCAACGTTTCTACTCGCCCCTAAGGTCCCAAACTTCAAGAACAAGGGCAAAGCTCCCGTTCAGGCTGCTTCTACTGAACTGGACATGTGTTATCGCTGTGGATCAAGGGATCATTGGTCATGCGTATGCCGAGCTTCCCCTGAGGCTATTGCCAAGTATCATTCCTGTCGTGAGTCTAACTTTGCACATGCGGATCATCCGGAAGATGCAACTACATCAATGGAGAAATCAGATTTCCAGGAGGCGTCAGCACCTATGGATGAATAAATTAGACATGTATTTAGGGTATTTACCCCTAATGGCTGAACCCACTAGGAGTGGCCGGCCCTACCCCCTATTTTGCTAGGTTTATGGTTTAATTTTGAACAATTTTTCTCAGTATTTGGAATAATTTGTTTGGTTTTGGTTTGTTTTGAATTATGGATTGTTATTTGAATGCATATTATTTTCTTGAAATGCTTAATTGAATGAATGGACTTATATTTATACATGTGACCAATTCAATCAATTTATTTCTAGGTATGTCTAGTGGGGAAGTTAGTTGTCTGGCAAATAGTGCAACCACGCACACCATCTTGCGTGAACACCACTATTTTACTAACTTCATACCCAAGAAAGCTTCTTTGACGACTTTCTTAGGCTCATCCAACCTGATTGAAGGATACAGAAATGCACGTATCATGTTGTCTAATGGTACAATTCTGACCATTAAGGAGGCACTCTATTCTCCACGTTCTGGAAGAACGTTGCTGAGTTTTAGAAACATTCGAGATAATCAATATCATCTTGAAACCATTGAAGATCATGGTTTTGAATTTCTTTGTATCACTTTGTATAAATATGGCCAGAAACATATTCACGAGAAGTTGGAACGCTTGCCGAGTAGGTTGTACATCACAACCATTCGCGGCATAGAAACCCACAGTGTGGCCGGCCCTATGCCTGAGTTCCCAGACACTTTGTTGCTTTGGCATGATTGTTTGGGACATCCTGGACGTGACATGATGTGCTGTATCCTCAAATCTTCACACATGCCTAAGTTGCATCCCTATGTTGGACTCCCACCATGCAAAGCGTGTTCTTTAGGGAAGTTGAATACTCAACCCTCGTATACAAAGATTCTTCACGACCCCCCCTAAATTTATTCGGAGGATTCAAATGGACATTTATGGACCTATCCAACCAACCTGCGGACCATTTAGATAATGGGTAAAGTACAAAAAACTACCTCAACTATTGGTGTCACGACACTTTCATACCTCATCTTTTAAAATTGACAATGTCATACCTCGTCTTTAGAATTTGGTCCAATGTTATACCTTCCGTTAGCCTGGCCGTTAATTTGTCAGTTAAATGCTGACGTGGCTTGATCTAGACCCCACTTTCTATTAAAAAATTAAAAAAATATTAAAAACACTAAAAAAAAATCATTTAATATTTTTTAAACATTAAAATAATAAAGAAAAGTTAAAAAAATAAAATAAAAAAACAAAACCTGGTCGTCCCTTCCCTCCCTCCCTCCCTCCCTCTTTCCCACATCTACCTGCTGCAACCCAGAAAAAAAAAAAAGAAAAAGAAAAAACAAAATTGTCCCTCCTCGCGTCCTTCTTTCTCCCTCATCCCCCCCACCCCCTGTTCTCCCTCACCCGAGCCCCTATCAGCGACCCAAAAAAAAAAAAAAAAGAAAGAAAGAAAACAAAACTGTCTCTTCCCCCCCCCCACCCAACCTGAAGAAGAAGATAGAGAAGGGAAAAAAACCCCAACACAAAAAAAAAAAAACCCCATAATAAAACCCAGATCCCGTTCGCCAGGCCGATTCCACGGGTGGTGGGTGCGAAGGTGGGTGCGGAAGGTGAATGTGAGGGGAAGACGAACTGGGATTTTTTTTTTTTTTTTTGGTCGCAGGTAGGGGCTCGGGTGGGGGAGAACATGGGGTTGGGGGGGATGAGGGAGAAGACGAGGTGGGGGGGATGGGGGAGAAGAGATAAGGACGCGGGGGGGGGGGGGGGATGGACATTTTTTTCTTTTTTTTTTCTTCTTTTTTCTGGGTTGCAGCATGTAGATGGGGGAAAGAGGAGAGGAGGAGAGGAGAGGAGGGAGGGAGGGAGGGAGGGGAAGGGACGAACAAGTTTTGTTTTGTTTTTTTTTGTTTTTTTGTTTTTTGTTTTTTTTTTAACTTTTCTTTATTATTTTAATGTTTAAACAATATTAAATGATTTTTTTATAGTTTTTTTAATATTTTTTTAATTTTTTAATAGAAAGTGGGGTTTGGATCAAGCCACGTCAGCATTTAACTGACAAATTAACGGCTAGACTAACGGAAGGTATAACATTGGACCAAATTCTAAAGACGAGGTATGACGTTGTCAACTTTAAAAGATGAGGTATGAAAGTGTCGTGACACCAATAGTTGAGGTAGTTTTTTGTACTTTACCCTTAGATAATTTATGGTGTTGGTTGATACATCGAGAAGATGGTCACATGTTTGCTTGTTAGCCACACGCAACGCCGCGTTTGCTAAACTCCTAGCTCAAATCATTAAGCTAAGGGCTCACCACCCTAATTATCCGATTAAGTCGATTCAACTGGATAATGATGGAGAGTTTACGTCACAGACTTTTGACGATTATTGCATGTCAGTAGGGATAAATTTGGAACATCATGTACCCCATGTTCACACCCAAAATAGCCTAGCAGAAGCTTTCATAAAGCACCTTCAATTGATAGCTCGGACTTTGGTTATGCGAACCAAACTGCCGGTATCTGCCTGGGGCCATGCAATATTGCATGCAGCTATGTTGGTCCGCTTGAGGCCCACTACTACCCAACCATATTCACCGTTACAGTTGGTCACTGGATACGAGCCTGACGTCTCGCATTTACTGGTGTTTGGGTGCGCCGTTTATGTGCCAATAGCGCCGCGTACCAAAATGGGTCCTCAGAGAACAATGGGAATCTATGTCGGTTATGATTCACCATCAATTGTTCGTTACTTAGAACCTTTGATAGGAGATCTCTTTACCGCATGTTTTACGGATTGTCACTTTGATGAGACAGTCTTCTCGTTGTTAGGGGGAGATAAGCATGTTAACGTTCCAGTAGAACGTCGTGAATTGTCGTGGTATGCTCCCACTATGTCTCATTTAGATCCCCGCATTGCCCAGTCTGAAACTGAGGTGCGTCGACTTATAGATCTTCAGAGCATTGCTCAAAGCATGCTGGATGCTTTTAATGATCTAGCAAAGATGACAAGATCACATATACCTGCTGCAAACACACCTGCAAGGATATATGTACCACGTGTACGTCAACAACCCACTTGGGAACGCTGGACCGTCCCTGAAGGTGAAGAAGATGTACCCTCCACGCGGCAAGGTACATTGGCGGCTAGCCAATCATCTGCTCCGACCCTGAAACGTGGCAGACCCCTTAGTTCAAAAGTTTCACAACCCCAGAAGAGGAAAATGGCACCAATTAGTGACCCTAGTTTCAATCCGACCATCGCTCACTTATCCGTTCCAACATATGAGGTTATTTTAGATTATGGTGATGCTTCAGATGAAACATGCCGGCCTCCCGAGAGTCGCGAGATTTCGGTCCACTACACAGTATTGTATGAGGTTTGGAATAGGAATGAGATGATCTTTGACGATGCATTCTCATACTCAGTATCTACTGACATCATGCTTAGCGATGACATTGAACCACGTTCCTTCGATGAATGCCGACGTAGAACCGATTGGTCAAACTGGAAACAAGCAATCCAGGTCGAACTCGATTTGCTCGCGAAACATAAAGTATTTGGACCTATCGTTCGTACACCACCACACGTGAAGCCCGTTGGCTACAAGTGGGTTTTCGTGAGGAAACGTAATGAGAAGAATGAAATAGTGCGATACAAAGCACGCCTCGTAGTGTACGGCTTCTCTCAGCACCCAGAGATTGATTACGAGGAGACGTATTCCCCCGTAATGGACGTTATAACATTCCGCTACCTAATCAGTTTGGTAGTTTCCGAAAAACTGAATATGCAGCTTATGGACGTGGTAACCGCATATCTCTATGGGGATCCAGATACGGAAATTTATATGAATGTTCCAGAAGGACTTCAATTGACTGGCTCAAATAGTTCTAGACCACGGAACACTCTCTCAATTAGGTTGAGGGGGTCACTCTACGGATTAAAACAATTCGGGCGGATGTGGTATAACCGTCTAAGTGAATATTTGACAACTCAGGGTTATGTGAACAACGAACTATGCCCATGCATGTTCATAAAGAAGTCACATTCCGGATTTGCAATCGTTGTAGTTTATGTCGATGACATGAACCTCATTGGGACTCCCGCAGAGCTTAAGGAAATTGCTACACACTTGAAATCGGAATTTGAGATGAAGGATCTTGGGAGGTATAATTATGATATTCTAGTTCTTCAACGTATTCTCTGAATATACTCAGAATTATTCTCGGCCAAAACTCTATCACCACCGAGTCTCGCTGTTTTCGATTAGGAATTTGAACCTAAATTAATTATGTGATTGATTCAACTTTTATCCGAAAACCAATCTTGATCTTTAATATTTCTCTCATCCAACAACTTAGAGTATAAGCTGAGTACGTGCAAAATCGGTCCGAACATAACCTTGTGATTTATGGAGGATTTAAGTCGGCAGGCTATATACATCGTTGGCAATGACAAGTAACATGTGAAATGGCAAACCGAGGAGGAAGAAGTTTGTGCAGACCAAGGCCATTCCCATGACATTTGGGACACGTGTTGCAAGACCCGAACGATATAATTAAAAACAAACAATAAAAATAAGTTAGAAAAAGAAAGATTTATAAAATAATTATGTGAAAATGAATTAAAATACCACAATAATTGAGGCAGCTGGTAGAGGAGATAGAGATCTTGAAAACGAGGTGTGAAGATTTCTGGAGAGAGGATTGGTGACATTTGGAATCCTACTCGACTCCACAGATACAGAAAGTGCAGAGCTTTTTACATGGAAAAGCAACATCTCTTAACAATAAGTTGAACAATCTTTTGGGGTTTGAGAGTTGGTTGGAATCAAATCTTTGTAGGTAACATCATCCATGTTGTGCTTAGTTGGACTAATAGCAATCTGCCAACTTGTCATGTTAATTTTCAAGTTAATTTTGTTGTTTTGGCCAAGTACTATAGTCTAATAATATTTATCTTCACTGGTAAACGGGAGATCTTATGTTTAACGCCGATAGATGATGAGTTCAAACCAAATCATTGATGTTGACTCATTATGTGGCTTAGCCAAATTTCTCATCACTTATTGTAAATATATCCTTGTGTTAAAAAGGTCAACATACCAATTTACATTTTCTTCTATTTATTTATTTCTTTTTCGATCCGCTTTCAAAAGAATTACATGTGAGAGAATAAGAGGTGCTTTTCGACAACGCATAAACTACAAAAGTTGATAATTATGTTCGATGCGACTACAAATTGGCTCGATACAACTTGAGTTCTGAACATATTTAGGTCAAACTAGAAGGGTAGAGAAGGGTAGAGAAGGGTAGAGAATGTGTTGGTACATGAAGAGAATGTAATAGAGCAAGTTCTAGGGTTGATTATGTTTCAACAATATGTTTTACTCGTCACAAATTCTGGATTTGGATCTCATCCGAATCCAAATTGTGGGGATTCTATGGATCCTCACATCTTAATCACTCATCGTACATCGTGCAGTTAAAAATCATTTGAAATTTTTTATTTAAAATTAAACATAAATAGTACTTGACAAAATTTAGCCACACGATGTACGATGAATGGTTAGGATGTGAAAATTCCTATGATCCTCACAAAGTAGATCTAGAGAGAATCTTCTTCCATAAATTCTAGCATCAAATCATAAAGATGTGCATATACTATCTAGTGTGGACCCCAAGGAATAAGTAATTTGAGGAATGGTTGATTTGGTATTGTTGTGTTTTGAAAAAAAAAAATTGTTTCTGCTATGCTGTGAGAATAAGTAGCTGTGAAATAAAACAGTAAATTTTTTTGTAAAAGTGACTTTGGAAAAGAAAAAAAACAGTATTATAGTGTTTGATAAACTTTTATGTAAACAGCTATGACTGTGTGAAATGACCAAAAAGGGTATAATATTAGATGTGCTATTAATTTAATTTTCTTAACAAATAAATGATAGGAAATATAATACAATAATTATCTAATATAACTTATTTTATTTATTTATAATTTTTTATTTTAATCTCTCTTTAGAATTCTAGAAGCATTCAGACTCTCCGATTCTAATTTTCTTAACAAATAAATGATAGGAAATATAATACAATAATTATCTAATATAACTTTTTTTATTTATTTATAATTTTTTATTTTAATCTCTCTTTAGAATTCTAGAAGCATTCAGACTCTCCGATTCTAATCTAACATATCATCTCCATCATTTTCACTGTCTGATTCTCATGCAACCTCTCCTCCCTCAATTTCTCCATCCTCACTTCCATTTTCTCCATCACCACCTCCACAATCGCCACCCAATCCCCGCCCCAATTACTACGACTGAAAGCGCTCCCTTCATCTTCTGCTTATTCGAGAGAGAGACTACAACAGCCGGAGCAGCCTCAGCCACCCCTGTTTAGGGATCGTAGGCACTCCTTGCCGCAGATGTCTCCACCACCTCCGTTCAAGCGGTATAGAAGGGAAGATTGAGGGTATGATGGCAGCAAAGGGACTCCCAAAAGAGGATTTGGACTTGGGGATAAGAGGTGAATTGAATTTTGTTTATGATTTTTGTTTGTGAGTTGTGCTTCTATTTTATGGTTTTTTTTTTTCTGAGAGAATACACCATCATCACCTCCATCTGGATCCGATCTGATCATCTCTCTCATCTATTCTGACTGATTCTCACTCAGATTCTGGGTTGAAGAGGGAAGATTGCAAGCAGGAATCTTTTTCTCGCTCAGATTCTGGACTGGTTCTTACTCGGATTCTTGGTTGATTCTCACTCGGATTCTGGGATTTGATCCAATCGACAAATTTTCAAAAATGGTTTCTCGAAAAGATTGAATCTTTTTTCTCAAAAACTAAAATAAAATAAAAAATAGGTTTTTTACAAAATGATCTTTAAGATTTGTATAATGAGATTTAAAATCGATAGAATTGGTCTCTGAGTTTGTCCATCATCAATCATTTTTGTCATTCCTGAAAAAATCTCTATTAAATAAGGATAAAATGGCAATAATACTCTCAATTTTTTGCATATCATTTTGGTCTATGTTTATTAAATTGAGGGTAGTTTTGTTAGTTTAATCTTTATTTAACATAACTCTTCACTAAATGACCAAAACAGTTGATGGTGGACAGTCAAGGATCACTTTTATTAATTTCAAATTTCAAAGATCAAAGTAAAAAGGTATGCAAATCTCAGATATCATTTTAGCTAAAACCCTAGAAAAATAAAAGAAAGAAGCAGCGCCCGAATTGAACGAACAATTTTCACTTCTATCAGAGTTTGGGCTGGATCAAGTCACTGCATGTTTGTGATGGGCCAACTTACTTGAATTGGGCTTCTTCACGCCAAAACCCATAAGCTATTGACCAACAGCGTTGGCTTAATTTTATACTATGTTGACTGCTACCTTGATGATATTTGATGATCAAATGCTAATATTTATCCTTACACAAGTCAATATTTTTATGTTATTCCTAATTATACTTGTAATAAAGTCATTTTCTTTTTATCCGTAACACCGACGTTTAAACTAAGCATATATTAAAGCCTTTATTTTGTCACAATGTCACAAGACAAAATCTCAAATCTCTCCAAGTCACCTATAAAACAACAATGCCAATTTAACATGCCCAAATCCTCCTCTCCATCAGCCACCATCTTTATCTCTAATCTCTCCACCATGGCCGACGGAGAACCGCACCACGGATACCAACTCACCCCCGAACTCATCGGCCTACTTGGCGTTGCAGCCGGAGCCATAATTGTCACGACGTACCAACTCCTTGTCATCCACTTTTGTTGCCGCCAAATGCGCGAAGAAAACAACATACAACAAGAACAAACACAACATGAACAACGTCGTCAGTGGCATGACGTCAACCGAAACTTCAGATCAACAACTGCACGCAGCGTTAATTCGCCCTCCTACGATAAGCTGATCCCGGTTCTGAAGTACACCAAGGAATGCAGTGAAGGAACCTGCGCCGTTTGTTTGTGTGAATTTACCGACGGCGAGGAAATCCGTGTGCTGCCGGAATGTGCACACTTGTTTCATGTGGGGTGCATTGACATGTGGCTCAGCTCACACTCTAACTGCCCACTTTGTCGAACTGATATTATTGCTAAACGAGCACCGCAACACGTTGTTCCTCCTCCGCAAGATGTTGAGGCTCCTCCTCCGCAGAATGCTTTGCCTGCACCACATGTTGTGATACTGATATCAAGTGTTGGAGTATGAGTTGTTTTGTGGAGTCATGGATTGATGGCTTTTATTTTGAATTGTTTAAGCCACTTTTGTTGAAGGAGTGTGCAATTAGAATGAACTCAAATTAGTGGAGGTTTCATGTAAGGGTTGCGATTTTGACGCTCCAATTTGTCTTCTGACACTGTGACTTGAGTAACTATACACTCGTAATGAGAGTGACAAAACCTCAAACGAAAGTGGAGCTTTCATTCATATGTAACTGTAACTATAATCTAAACTGCTTTTGAATTACTGGATGCATATGTGCCCTTATTGCGAGGGACTATAGGATTGGAATAATAGTCATCTCAGCTCGTTTGGCAACTGGGACGAAGCAGATTGAAACTAAGTCCAATCTGAATGAAGTCTCACCTTTTATGTAGAAAAAAATTTCTAGAATCTGCTAGTCGAACCATATAAAGGGTCCTTTATGGTACCGTTTGGTACACAGACGGGACAAAACGAGACAGAACGGGACGGAACAGAGGTTCCATGCTACATTTGGTGTACGCTAGGCCGGAATGGAATGAAGGATTAAATGACCATCGTACCCCTCCACTCCGACGAGTTTGACCTTACCTGAGCCACCGCCGACGAGTTCAACGTCATCCCTCACATCTTCCGCCTAATCCTCGCCGTCCCATCCCTCGAGCGATGGCGTCGGGTTCGGATGGGTGGCGGTCTCATTCTGGGACTAGCAGGGAGGTGGGAGGTGATGGGAGGAAGGTGGGGTTGGGTTCGGATGGGTTTACTATGATTGGGTTAGCCTGGGTTGCTGGGTTTATGGTAGAGGAGGAGGAGGAGGCTACAAGAAGGGGGTAGAAGAGAGGGAGGCTACGTGACGGCCATCATGCCCTCCTTCGGGACGGGGTGTGTCAAGAGGCCCACCCACATGAGGAAATTTGACCCAGAAGCGCCAACCCCTTGCCCCTAAGGCCCCAAACTTCAAGAACAAGGGAAAAGCTACCGTTCAATCGACTTTCACTGAGCTGGACATGTGCATCCGCTCCCACAGAAGAATAAAGTTTTATTTTCCTAAGACATGTTAGGGTGTTTTACACCTCTAGTGGCCAAACCCACTAGGTGTGGCCGAACCCCCTTATTTTTCTAGGTTTATGGTTTAATTTTTGGACAATTTTTTTTGTTTTTGTTTGTTTTGAATTATGGATAACTATTTTTATGGATATTATTTCTCGATTGATTAATTGAATGTATGGAATTATATTTATGCATGTGACTGATTCAATTAAATTATTTCTAGGTAGAACTAGTGGGGAAGTTAATTATCTGGCTGATAGTGCTACCATGCACACCATCTTGCGTGAGCAACACTATTTTCCAGAGAGGAAGAAATACTTACGTGGTAAGCAAAATGACATTTTACGAAAGAATGCCACAAGGAGTATATTTCAAGATGATGATTCATCTCAAGACTATCACCCAAGTCCATCACCAAGTAAACATGGTGGATATCATTATTAAGTTTATGTAGTTTATGAGTTTTCGATTGTGTTAAGTTTATGTGGTTTATTAATTGTCTTTTTTTTTTCTTTTTCTTTTTTTAAGTTTGTGTGGTTTATCATGATTTTCATGTATTGATTTAGTGATTTTTCAAAATTTATCGGAATTTAAATATTTTTAAGTTAAAATGCTCATAAAATTAATTTAGGATAGTCTACATAATTTTTTTTTTTAAATTAGCCTTAATTCATTTTTTGATAATCTCGGGCTATAATTTTAGGCCAGAAGGGTTGGAGCAGAAAAAACTATTTTTGGGCTAAAACCTAAATTTTTTGGGCTAAATATTTTTAGGTTTTAGGTCAGGGTTGGAGATGGTCTTAGAGTTGTAATCATATTAGGGTAAGGATTTAACATATCCTACTATAAATAAAGGCACAATGAGGTGATACAACACACACCTCAGAATTACATCTCTCTCATCTATCTCTCTTGCCGCCGGCCCTCTCCCTCTCTAGCCCCAAATACAGTTCTGTAAATTAAGCCTACAACACTATTTGTTTTTATGAACATTTTAATCTAAAAATATTTAAATTCCGATAAGTAATTAAAAATCATACAAATACATAGGTATATAAAAAGTTTTAAGTTAAATTCAATTTAAATAATTTTCTAAAATTATTTTACACGTTAAATTTAATTTTGGGTTGTCAAATCATTTTTTTACCATTAGATTTGGTCCCATTTAATCATAACCGTTAGATTATATGTTAAAAACAAAAAAAGGTTTGAAATATGACAGTTCGGTGGTCCAAAAAGAAAATTTTTAGGCAAGCTTAAATTTTGAGGGGAATCTAGCCTAGAAATATATTTTTTCGCCATGGCTTATTTTAGCTGGATCAGGATCCTCTCCTGAGCAGATGGAGAGGATCATCCTGACCATGCCCATCGGGCCGTTTAAATTTTATCTAGCGGTTATAATTATTATAAATTTTAGAGGAACCCTCTATTTGTAGCTGTTTGATAAAAATTGAACGGCCCGATGGGCCTAGTCAAGAGGATCCTCTCCATTTGCTCAGGAGAGGATCCTGATCCATTTTAACCCACTGGTTGGAGGTATTGGGGGGAGAGGGGTTTAAAGCTTATATTTTAAGTTTTATCTCATGGGTTAAAGATGATCTTATAAACCTATCTAATGTCCCTCATTTCATTAATATGTGACTCATTCTCAACACATAACGCAGGAAAGTGCACCAGCCTTTGGATTCCAACGGTGCATCGATCCCAGTCGTAGAAATGTTGCTTGTTGTGCACTCGCCCATATACAATCTCTCCACGCTTCCGCGTCTGACGCATCTGACGCACAGGACCTGCTTTTGTCTTGTCTTCACGTGCAGCTGCTGCAAGCTGTGGCCTTCGGCCCACTTGTTTCCCTTGTCCATCCGGGGAAAGGGGCAGCAAAACCAAATTCCCACCCTCAAACCCAAGATCTCTTTTTTTCTTTTCTTTTTTTCCACCATCAAAGTACGTCCTTGGAGATATTTTGGGACCCAAAATTCAGGGGTTTTTTTTTTTCGCCCTCCCTTGAAGACAACCTTACATAGTCAGCAATACAACTAGGTCATACTTAGTGGAGCTCTTGTCCATATTTTCCTGGGCTGGTTTAAACCAGTTTGTTCTACGAGTAGGATTCTCTCCCGTTCTATTACATTTCTCTTTCCTCAATTCATCTCATTTTTTTTTTGTTGTCTTTTTCTCTATATAAAAAGCTTAAAATAAGATGTACACGTAACTTCATCGTAACTGTTTAAATAAGAGGAGAGAAAATGAGAGAGAATAGAAAGAAAGAGAACACTCAAGACCCAAGTACATACAAGATCCCTATTAATAGGGCCCAGACAAGGCTCCAAATTATTGAATATCTACCAATTTTTTTTTCAGTCTGGCTGTAATTCCACTCCGAATGATACTAATTTAGTCACAGTAGCACCTATAATGGTTATAGGAATTGTGGTTGGCATTATGAAATAATGATTATGTACTTCTTTTTATATACACGTATCACTTTATCAAAATCGTTTTTAGCTAAAATAGTGATAATGCATACCTCAGTTTTATGTTTTATGAAAGAAAAATTGAAACGAGACGTTCATGACTACAATTTTGAACTGCCAACAATGAATAACACGTAAATTAATAATAACATCATGATACATAACACATAACGAGTAAATCAATAATAATAACATGAATATGTACATATTAAAAAATAATATCACGTCGAAAATGTAACGTAATAATATGTAACTTAAATGTAAGAACTTCTTATCTGACTTTAAAATTGTTTAAAATGTACACTATCTAATAGGCGGTTGTTACGTGTACTAATTGGGTAAAAAATACGCATCCAATCATGAAATTAGTCGAAACTTGACCTCAAACCCCACACATATTCCCATCAATAGTTGCTCTTCACAAACCCAAAGAAAACTCCACCACAGAACAACACACAGACACACTGCTTTTTTCCAACTCCACCAAACTCCCAAACCTCACACTCTCTCTCTCTCTCTCTCTCTCTTATCATGGACAGCCCACCTACCGTTACCGTTCTGAACAAACCACCGCCACCTTTCCCAGCACCGCCGCGAAGCGTCGACTTCTCTGCCCTCGAATTCATCCTTGGCCTCATCGCCGTCATCACCATCCCCGCTCTCATCTACGCCTTCTTCTTCGCCATCAAGTGCCCTTCCAACCCTTTCCGCCGGCGACACCGCCGGACCTCCGCCACCGTCCCCAGCCCCACCCAACACGAACCCAACACCGAAGACAAAAACGACGTCATTTCGGAGCTCAAGTACCAGAAGGAAACTCACTTTAAAGAAATCGGAACTGAGTGCCCTGTTTGCTTGTCTCTGTTTGCCGACGGCGAAGAGGTCCGGCAGCTCTGCGTCTGCAAACACTCTTTCCACGCTCTGTGCATAAACATGTGGCTTAAGGAACACTCCAACTGCCCCATTTGTCGAGCTTCGGTCGCCGTTGATTGGAGTAGTAGTAATAATCGGACGGCAGGTCCTGCAGCTAGAGGTAGTGATGATCTGCAACAAGGTTTGCGTGATGCTTCCGCCATGGTTTGAATATTAATTGTTTCTGGGTTTTGGTGGCTTAATTCTTTTGCTCTTTTTCTCTTAAGTTATTTCAAAAACTCGCCGACAAAAGTTGTAAACTTGCAGCTGGTATTTTATTAGCTTTTAGTGATGAGAATTAGGGTTTAAGAGAAATGTAGAAACCAGTAGTTAATATATGATTTCTACAATTTGAAGACCCTTTGAAGTTTGAACTTTCATATTTTTCTGGGTAGATGGAGGATATACATAATATTTGGGGGTTAAAGATTGAGACTTGAAACTCATACTGTTTGAGCTGGATTACAGACCAGATGATTTTTATTTGAAATTTCAATTACTAGTTGGTCTTGTTATTGTAAATTACAGTCTGCCGCACGCAAATATAATTTATTAAAATCATTGAAACAAAATTTATGCACGTATATAAAACTATGATTTCTTTTTGAGATGAATGGCTTCTTATCTCAGCATGAACAAAGAATTAAAAATTAAATTAAACTTTTTCTTATTGATGAAGAACATTGTACTACTGTTTTGAAGTTCGTTACTTAGATTTTGTTTTTTATAAAAAAAAAGTATAACTTTAAGGGTTTTCATTATTTTATTTAATAATTTTTTGGCTTAGTGAGCATCTGATCAGGGGAACCATATCCTAATAATCTGAGTCGAAGGATTATTTGATCTGAGCCTTTGAAATTTAATTCAACGGTTACAATTATTATAACTTTTAGAGGGTTCCCTGTTTGTAGTCGTTTGATCAAATTTCAACGGCCCGGATCATTTGATCCTTAGGCTCAAATTATTAGGATCCGGAGGGGATCCGGTTCCCTGATAATGAGTGTAGTGGTTAGAATTTGAATCCCGAATTCTTATTGTGAGGATTCTAGAGATTAATCAATCTTAGTTGCTCACCACACATCTTACGATCTGAAATTATTTAAATTTTTAATTCTTTCTACATGGCATAATTATTTTCAGTTGCAAAATATGTGATGAGCAACTAAGATTGGTTGATCCCTAAAATCATCATGAGAATCCAAAGAGAATCCAGATCCGAGTGGCGGAAGTTTTTCTTTTCATCAGTCTGAGTTCATACTACACGTAATGACGCTGTTGTTGTTTGCAATTTAATTAAAAAATAAACAACCAAATTAACACGTTTTATGGGTCCACGTTGCTAGATTGATCAATTTCAATATTATAGCAAGGGAAATGGATCCTCTCTAGATCCATTTTCATCAAATCCACCAAGTTCGGGATTCGGGTCGTTTAAATTTGATCCAACGGCTACAAATAGGGGGCCCTTTAAAAGTTATAACAAATGTAGCCGTTTGATTAAATTTGAATGACTTGGATCCCGGACTTGATGAATTTGGTGGAAAGGGATCCAGAGAGGATCTCTTTCCTGTAGCAAGAACCTACATTCGGTGAGTTGTCAACAACCCATTTCATCTTGATGAATAAGTAGCCACATTCTTTCAAATTAATAAGGACTACTTGATTGTTCATTAAGAAGTAAGATGGATGATCATGTATAATTTCTAATCTTATCATGAAAGCAGCGAGATTTTCACATACAACAGAGGATATATCCTGCTCATCATATGATATACAGCCGACAATATGCTCTGTTAATCATGTGATCAGTGTTGTATTTGGACAAAGAAAAGAAAAAACTCACCCTATGGGAGATTCCAACTGCTATCTACTAAGTCTAACTTGGCGATGGAAGCATCATTGTATGGGGAGGAAATTTCCAATGTCACATTAATCAATTGAGTGATCGGATACTGTGGCCCATTTCGTACCAAAACCTTTATTTTTTTCCGTTGTCTTATAGTTCTATTTGTGTCTTCAGGCACATAGACTTTTTCCCAAGATTGACTCATACGGTCCTTGATATTTCTTGGTAGCATACTTGGCTACGTAAAAGGATAAGTTGAAACTCTTACTCACAATTTATCCTTTTTTATTTAAAAAAAAATTCTCTTATTTAGATCAGATATTGTAAATTACTATATACAGATCATTTCTACAAAAAAAAAAAAAAACAATTAAAACTAAAATCGTTTAGTCATCGAAATGTATAAAAATTTAGGGACGGAAATGGTAAAAGCATTACAAATTGTGTGTCTATTTACTACAATTGATTGTTTAAACGACCTTAGTTTTAATTTATTCTTTTGCAGATATATGATCTTTTGTCACATCCCGACCCAGGCTCGACTCCGCTGTAACACAATATTATCCGCTTTGAGCCCCGACCACGCCCTCACGGTTTTGTTTTTGGGAACTCACGCAAGTAGAACTTCCCAGTGGGCCACCCATCCTGGGAATGCTCTGACCCCTTTCTCGCTTAACTTCGGAGTTCCTACGGAACCCGAAGCCAGTGAGCTCCCAAAAGGTCTTGTGTTATATGGAGGTGGGCATGTGCATATAAGGCATAGAGGATCCACTCCCTTGGGCGATGTGAGATTTAACAATCCACCCCCCTTAGGGGCCCGAAGTCCTCGTTGCCACACTTTCGGCCAGGGATTGGCTCTGATACCAAATTGTCACATCCCGACCCGGGCTCTACCACATTCCGGGCTCGACTCCGCCGTAGCACGATATTGTCCGCTTTGGGCCCCGACCACGCCCTCACGGTTTTGTTTTTGGGAACTCACGCGAGGAGAACTTCCTAGTAGGTCACCCATCCTGAGAATGCTCTGGCCCTTTTCTCGCTTAACTTTGGAGTTCCTACGAAACCCGAAGCCAGTAAGCTCCCAAAAGGCCTCATGTTATATGGAGGTGAGCATGTACATATAAGGCATAGAGGATCCACTCCCCTGGATGATGCGGGATCTAACATCTTCACATAATGACTTATTATATGAACGGTTTCGATTGTAAGCACAAATTTCTTTATGTTGGACACGAATAATTTTGAGTAGGAGTTCATGTTCATCCTTGACTTGCCAAGCCTTATTTTTTTTTCTCGCACTACTAATGAACTATTGATCACATTAATTTAAGGGAATTGTTATTGGCACTCCAAAATCTCATTTTGCACTTCAAACTTTCTATAATTAGAAATAAAAATACGCTTTTGAGGAGTGTAAAATAAGATTTTTGGAGTGCTAATAACAGTTCCCTAATTTAAAAATGATAGATATATCAAAAACTTGGAGGAGTATAGTTGAATTCCTCCTACTAATGGTCACAAGGACCACACTATAATCTATGAAAAGCAGATATGGCCATTGCCAACCCTCAGTGGATCAATTTATTTCCCAAACTTCAAAATACACAATTTCCCCATCTTTGGTTCAGACCATGGTCCAGTTAACCATCCTGAGTTTAAAAACTTAGTTAAAGCCAGTTGGGTTTGTAACACTTTTAAATTTAAAGCCAAGACTTGGAGGAAGAACACATTTGGTAATGTTACCAAAAAGATAAGAGAGCTTCAATATCAACTTCCTCTTGTCCAAGAAAATTGTTTGAAGAACCCCTTAACAACAGATGGATTGAGAAGGAAAATAAAATCAACGAGACCTTTCTAAAATCTTTACAGGGATGAAGAAAGCCTCTAGGCTCAAAGGGCTAAGGCTAATCGGCTTCAACTTTGGGATAGGAATACTAACATTCTGTTTGGATGAAGAAATTTAAGATTACTAAACAATTTGCAAATGATAAAAAAAAATTTCTTCTAGAATTTGTGAATTTTCTTATTTGGTTAATCTAAAAAAACAATGAAATTGAATACGGAATTGTTATTTTTAAACTCTCACTCATAGAAATTGGGAAATGACACCTAACTGCATGAAATTTAAACTTAGGAATTGGAGGTTCCAAATTCCAAGTTTTCTTCCAAGCGGAACTTCTAAATTTTTATGTTTATCAATCCAAACAAGAGAATTGGGTCATGTCAATTTATAAATTTTGTTTTTTATATAAATTTCAAGTTTATTTCTCTCATCCAAATATTGTGTAAGTAATTTTTCATACCCAAGCAACAATTAGGAATTAGACCTATTATTCAAGACATCAAATGGCTTGCATCCTCCTTCGAGTTAGTCGAATGGAACCATGTTTTCAGAGAAACGAATTTTACGGCGAATGCTATCACACCCGGGGATCATCATATTAGTAGTTTGTGAATTTGGGATGGTTATCCCTCACCAAGACAAAAATGCTTTTCTATTTGGCTCTAGAGGTATCAGATGTTCCTGATGCTTCTCTTTAAATTAATTCCTTTTTTTCCTAAAATAAAAGTGCTCTTACTAGTAAGTACTGTTTGAGTACTAATGTGCTTTTATAAAAAGTGGGTATAAAAAAAACTGAGCTTAAAAAGGTGTTTGGTAAACACTTAAAAACAACTTATTTTCACAGTTTTGGGTGAAAAAAAAAGCTGAAAACGTGAAGCAGCAAAAATGAGTTTATTCTCACAGCACATCAGAAACAGTTTTTTTTTTCCAAAACACAGTAATACCAAACCAGCCCTAATTTTTACGATCAATCTCTTAACTAATTTAATATAACTTTTCCAATGAGAGAGCAAATTGAGGTAGGGTATGAGCTACTCTGTTACAATATCTTGGCATATAACTGCATTCTTAGCTTCCTCCACAGGTTGCCCGTCAAGAGAGAAATCCTCCTCTAAACATCAAAGTTAATTTATGACATGCCATTTTTAGTGTAGCCATATTTACGCAAGAGTGATGCTAAGGAAATCAAAATTTTTAAATCAAATGATGTGTCACCAATAAGAAATTCTCCTTGAAACCATATAACTGCATTATTAGCTTCCTCCACAAGTTGCCCATCAAGAGAGAAATCCTCCTCCAAACATCAAAGTTAATTTATAGAGTAATGTTAATTTTTTAAACTAAATTGTAAATCAAATGATGTGTCACCAATAAGAAATAAACACGTTAATCGACACTTAATTAATAATCCAATCATCTACAACCACATCATTTAATTTGCAAATTTAGTTTACCTAGCATTACCCTTTACACAATTAGGTCTTAGCACAAGACACAAGTCCGAGCGGCAGCAGATGATAACCGACATTTCAAATTAAATAACCAGACGACCGGTATCCTTTCCCTCTCCCACTAAACCCATTGCCCACCTGTATCCACCAAACCAAACCCAAGCTTCACTTCACGCCGACAGCCACCCTTCACCTTCTCCCTACTCCCTCCAAACAACCGCCCAATTCCCCAAATCTCTCATATTTTTTCTTTACCAATTTCCCCAAAAACCCACCTCTCCTCCATGAAAAGAGCTCGCTCTCAATGGCTCATGATTTTAACCGCCACCTCCCTCCTCTTCCTCTTCCTCCTCCTCACCCTTACTCTCGCCGGCCACGGTAAATACTCCTCCTCCGCCGCCGCCGACTTTTATTACGAGCAACGCGAGTTCACCACCCTTGACCGGAATTTCGGAGACACGACGGAAGCCACCGACAACGAAAACAGCCACGGGTTAGGGATTCCGAAACTCCCGAGATTCGCCTACCTCATATCGGGCTCCAAGGGCGACGGCCCCCAGCTGCGGCGGCTGCTTCAGGCGGTTTACCACCCCAGAAATTACTATTTACTGCACCTCGATCTCGAAGCTTCGGATGCTGAGCGGCTCGAGCTGGCGAAGTACGTGAAGTCGGAGAGCGCGATTCGGGAGTTTCGGAACGCGATGGTGGTCGGGAACGCCGATTTGGTCACCGCCAAGGGACCCACCATGACTGCCGCCACGCTCCACGCCGTTGCGATTTTGCTGAAGCAGGCGAAGGATTGGGATTGGTTTATTAATCTCGGCGCCTCGGATTATCCCCTCATGTCCCAAGACGGTAACTTTACTAAATTTGGTAATTCTAATTTAAATTTTTGATTAAGGGTTAATTATGTTTGCTAATTAGGTTTTTATTACTTGGGTCATTCAGATCTGTTGCATATATTTTCTTTCTTGCCAAGGGACCTCAATTTCTTGGAGCACACAAGTAACATTGGGTGGAAAGAGTCAGTAAAGCTTCAAGCTTTTTAATTTGAACTTGTTTGTTCTGAGTTCTAGTGTTGGACTTGGTTTTTATGGTTTGTTTATGTGCTTGTGCATAATGTTGCAGAAATCAAAGAGCAAGGCCTATTATTATTGATCCTGGTTTGTACCACTCTAAGAAATCCGCTGTGTTTTGGGCTAAAGAGCGAAGGTCAATACCCGCTTCGTTTAAGTTATACATGGGTACTACTCTTCTACATTTGAGCATAGCATACCTTCTGCGTTGATTATCTTATATGCTGGCTAGAATAGAAATTGATATGGTCATTGCATATATCATTTCCAGTTGAGTATATGAAAGGGAGAACCGAGTGGATTCTGCTAGGTACTAATGGATCCTGGCGTGTGCTAATACAATGTATGCTTCAAGAGTTGTTAGACGACTAATAAGGTTTTGTTAGGTGAATGGGAAATTATGACACGGAACGGAAATGGTTTCACAGTTTTCATACTTTAGGTTTCTAGCGAAAGATTAAATACTGCTTCGAACCCAAAACAATTTGTTTCTTCTTTATTTTTAAGCTATCTGTACGGCCTCCTTAATCTAATTTCGCATTACATCATTTACCTTGAGAAGAAAAGCAGAAAATAGCTGGGATTTCTTAGAACTATGTGTTGGATTTGGTTTCTTCAAATAATCAATGCAGTTTTAGCGCTGAGTACCATTTCTAATGAAATTAGATAATTTGTGTGTTTCATAAGACTGGAGGTCATTGGATTATCTTCAATGTCAGTAAAATATGATATTTGAAAACGTAATAGATTGTCCTCATCACTGTTTCCTTAGATTTTTAACTAGTCTGCTGTCTGCTGTCGCACTAGTCTTGTGTAACACTTGAGTGGTAATCTGGTGTTTTTATATTTGGGTTTTGCAACCTTGATTGGGAATCCGAAAATGCCATTTACTTGATGCAAATGAAACTTATTGTACTTGCTGGGAACTTGTAATGGATTATGGAACTGTAATTTATCTTTGTTAGTTGTACCATCTGTGACTGATGGTTTGTTGAACCATTTTATTTTGCACATCTTAAACCTAAAGCTTTCTACTTTCAGGGTCGACGTGGGTGGTGCTGACCAAATCATTTCTCGAATTCTGTGTTTGGGGATGGGACAATCTACCCCGTACTCTTCTCATGTACTACACCAATTTCTTGTCATCCCCAGAGGGCTACTTCCACACTGTTGCGTGCAACCACAAGGACTACCAGAACACGACCGTGAACCATAACTTGCATTATATAAGGTGGGATAGCCCTCCGAAGGCAAATCCAATCAATCTAACGCTGGAACACTACAACGACATGGTCCAAAGTGGAGCTCCGTTTGCGGGTACATTTTCAAGGGATGATCCAGTTCTCAACAAAATCGATAAGGAGCTCCTGAGGAGACCAAGCGGCCACTTCACTCCCGGTGGTTGGTGCTTAGGAAATTTAGGTGAGAATCCTTGTTTAGTGTATGGGAATTCAAATGCTGTAAAACCAACTGTAGTTTCAAAGAGACTAGAGAAACTCATTGTGAACCTTCTGGATTCCGAAAATTTCAGGCCTAAGCAATGTAAATAGTGTTGCAAAGCTTTGTCTTCCCTCCTCATTTTCTTCTTTAATCCTTCTTCTCACTAGAGCGCTTGCAGAAACAGAATGAAGTGTCGCTGCTATGTATTCGGAAAATGGATTGCCACATATTGTCACGGCTAGTGATTCAAAGTCGAAAATTATTTCATCATGAAAAAAAAAATATATATATATAGACTAGATATATAGTTAAAAGAATGGATGAACTTAATGGCTTCGCCCGGGTTCGAACCGGAGACCTTCAGTGTGTTAGACTGACGTGATAACCAACTACACCACGAAACCTTGATGCTCTATTCTCACAACAGCGACAATAAATATAAGAATGAAACATGGGCTGGCCCATTATTTTCTCAATTCAGGATTTTTCTCTATAGCACGTAATTAAATGAAGATTATAGAAAATGATGCTGAAATGGCTCGGAATCAGAAAAATGAAGTCATACGTTACTTTCCCTTTTTACAGATTAATTCCCAATTTAAATCTATTGTGGTCTTTTATGAATCTGGCTAATGCCCGGAGATGGGGTGCAAATAATTATCTTGTTTTTTTAATTAATTAAAACTCCAAATTAAATGTGTAAACTGAAATGTGCTTCTCTCTGGGTTAAGACGGTGGTTCATCCGTTTTGCTTGGAGAAAAGGAAGCAACGGGTGTGTTGCAGAACCAGGGAAATGAATTAGATGATGGGTTGCGTGGCTGTGTTGACAATTTTGCAGGGAAACAGAGATTGGTGGAGGTCGGAGAGGGGCCTGGGGGTTATATTCTTTGGGTGGAGCCTAGGTGTTGGGGCAGTGGTCGTGCTATGGCAAAGGAAGGTTGGGGAGAGGTAGGGGAGGTGACGCCAACGTAGAAGAAAGAGGAAAAGCTGACAACTTTCGGGGTTTCAAAGTTTCTGCTAGGTCACAAATTTTTTGAAGCTCATCAATTTGGTCTGTTTCCTTTTATGATGCAAGAGAAAGTTCAAACTGTAAACACCTACGAATTTGATTTGCAGATTTGAACCGAGGAATTTGACGATCACTGCCAAGTGTAGATGCTAGAACAGTATGGATGATAATTCCTCAGGGGACTCTTCTGGTGGATTCTCTCAGAAAGATTCTAGTGCAGCAAGTTCTGTTTCTGCTTCAGTGATGAACAATGCAGCTGCTTCCAGAGTGCCCGAAGTTCGGTTGAGACGTGAGTAACGTGCTTACGCATATCATATCATTTGCCTTACGCTTCCACAGTTCCATATGTTATCATTTCAAATGTTTTATTTCTGAAATGCAGCTGCTTGATGGCTGCATCAAGTGGTATTTGTTTCTGAAATGTTTTTTTTCTTTTTGTTCTTCCAGAAAGAAATGCACCGAAGAAGAAAAGGGCATCGGCAATAATGGCGCGGGAGGTCTACGTGAGTTCAGTTCCAGGGGTTGGTAATTCATATGAACGATTGAGATCTGTGTATGTGTTTGTGAAATGAAAGAAGATAATCGTAGTAATAGAGCACTACTTCTAGGAGATGGGGCTAGTCAACATATGATTCTCTTCTTCTTTTTAGTTTGTAACCGTGAAGTTTCTTTGGTGAAGTAGCATCGCGGAAAATAATTAAGAGGTCCCTTATGTAGTAACTAGTAACTGTTTATTGGATAGTGTACGTACGGTTTTTTTATTGAGAATAATTATAGTGTTTAAATTTTTTTCGATACGGTCGATATTTCTATGGAAATATCTAAAATTTAGAAAGATATGGAAATGGGGATGAAGTCTAAACTTCACCTCATACTGGAGAAACTCTTAAGTTTATGTTAAAAATTGACAAATTTCATTGATATTTCTGACATATTGGTTAAATACCAGAGGAACTCTTATATTTCGTCCAAACAAGTGTTTGACAATCTCTAAAGTTTCATTTTAAATTAGGTAATGCTAGATAGACTAAATTTGTAAACAAAATTTGGTAAACTAAATGACATGGAAGTTGATAATTGGATTATTACTTAAGCGTCGATAAACGTGCTCATTACTTTCATCGAACGCAACTGATATCGATATACTATATATCCATCGACATTTTCACAAATTTGCATATCAATATTTCTACTTATACCGATATTTTAAACACAGGATAATGATTATGGCTTCTCTTTGAATTAAAATTTGGGAGTTTGTCGTGGTTATGCGAAGCAGAATTTTCCAGTGCCACACAATCGTTAGAGTTTTGTAATTTATTTTGGCTTATTTGACTAATGAGTGGTTGGGTTGCCGGATCCTCTTTGTGAGGATCCTAGGAACCCATGAATCGTTTCCGTTCATCGTACATCGTACGATCAAAAAATATTTTAAATATTTTTATTTAAAAATAAACATAAACAATACTTGACAAAAACTGACCACACGATGTACGATGAACGGACATGATTCATGAATCCTCAGGATCCTCACCAAAAGGATCTGGAGAAGATCTTGTTGGGTTGTAGATGACATAATTTCTGAGTTTTTTGAAAATGAGAAGTTAATTTGAATGTTTTTTCAATTTGGTTTTTTTCGACTTCGGTTCGTCAGTACGGTTTGGTTTTTGAAATCCACCCTTAATACTATCTCTAACTCATGAGATAAAACTTAAAATATAAGCTTTAAACCCCCCTCCCCAAAACCATCTCCAACCATGGGCTAAAATAAACCCTGGGGAAAAAAATATATTTTTGGGCACTAGTAGAAAAACATGTTTGCGCGACGGAAACTTGCGCGACGCATCAAATTTCGTCGCGCAAAGTCTGTTTGCGCCATGCCAAAAATAAAACGTCGCGCAAATGACCTTTGCGCGACTGAACTTTGCGCGACGAAGGCTGACCTTTGCGCGACTGAACTTTGCGCGACGTAGGTGCACCTGCGTCGCGCTAAAACAGCTTTTGCGCGACGTCAGCCTTCGTCGCGCAAAGTTTTGGCGCCAAACCAAGAAAGATTAACCACTTTTTCCCAACTTTGCGTGACGCAGGTGCGACTGCGTCTCGCAAAGCTGTTTTGCGCGACGCAGTTGTACCTACGTCGCGCAAAGTTTTTTTTTTTTTTTCCTTTTGCTTTTCTTTTGGGGTTCTTGCATTGCCCTTTTCTTTTGTGGTATCCACTTGTGTAAATGTTTTAAATTGACGATCGAATTAGTTCATTGTATTCATATAGATTTAAAGAGTGTAGCTGTAAAAAATCATCAAAATCAGAGTTAAAATAACCGTTAAATCGTGATTTTTTGTTTATAGCCGTCGAAAAGGTTTGTCCCGTTACATAATGTCTGAATGTTTGTTTTTTGGGATTTTTGGCCTATGCGATCTCGAAACATATACAAACAAGTTTGACGGTTGGATCGTTGAAACTAGTTTTGTACAATGCGTATTCCATCAAAACAATAGATTAACTAACACTTAAGAGTTTATTTATACTTTCATTAAGTATAACATAAGATTTTGTGGTATCCACTTGTGTAAATATTTTAAATTGACGATTGAATTAGTTCATTGTATTCATATAGGATCCAGGAGTGTATCTATAAAAAATCATCAAAATCGGAGTTAAAACTACCGTTAAATCGTGCTTTTTCGTTTATAACCGTCCAAAAGTTTTATCCCTTTCTTGATCTCTGCCAGTTTATTTTTCACGATTTTTGGCGTATGCGATCTCGAAGCATATGCAAACAAGTTTGACGGTTGGATCCTTGAAATTAGCTTCGTAGAATGCGTATCCCATCAAAACAATAGATTCACTAACACTTAGAGTTTATTTATATTTTCATTAAGTATAACATAAAGATTTTGTGGTATCCACTTGTGTAAATATTTTAAATTAACGATCGAATTAGTTCATTGTATTCATATAGGATCAAGAAGTGTAGCTGTAAAAAAATCATTAAAATCGGAGTTAAAACTACTGCTAAATCATGATTTTCGTTTATAACCGTCGGAAAGTTTTGTTTCGTTACTTGATCTTTGAATGTTTGTTTTTGTAATTTTTGGCATATGCGATCTCGAAGTATATACAAACAAGTTTGACGGTTGGATCGTTCAAACTATTTTCGCACAATGCGTATCCCATCAATTTCAATGGTACGTGTATATATATTACGTAGATTTAAATTTATTTATTTTGTACGTATAACATTTAAGAAATTGAAAAATATGTATATTTATTAAGTAGCTTTATATTTATTGTAATTGTTATAAAAAATATATTATTGTGGGTTTTATGTAAAAAAAATTGAATTTGAAAGGAGTAAAATCACATTTTCAGTACATTTTATAATAATTTTTTTTTTTAAATACCTTGCGCGACGCCACTGTGTAGTCGTCTCGCAAAAACCCTTTGCGCGACGTGGAAAGGTAAACCTGCGTCACGCTATGTGTGATAATTTTGGCGCTACCCTTGTTAAAAATAGGCGCTTTGTTTAAATTTTCGCTATCTGTGATAAACCCGAACTCTCTCTTCTCACTCGGTCTCCCGAACTCTCTCTTCTCATTGAACTCTCTCTTCTCACTCGGTCTCCCTCATCCTCTCACGCAGGTGAATCACCCTCTCTCTCTCCCTCTCGCTCATATCGCCCTCTCTCCCCTTCTCGCTCACTCGGTATCTCTCTTCCCTCTCACTCATATCGACTTCCTCCTCATCCTTCATCCTCATCCTCTCCCGACTGCACATCAGTTATAGACCCAGGTCAGAATCAAGCTTAATTCTTTAATTTTCTTCTTTCTAAGTTCAG
Organism: Malus fusca; assembly: GCA_035220775.1. Classification (NCBI taxonomy): domain Eukaryota; kingdom Viridiplantae; phylum Streptophyta; class Magnoliopsida; order Rosales; family Rosaceae; genus Malus; species Malus fusca. The sequence continues at coordinate 21,662,014 of CM069070.1, forward strand.
AATCAAGCTTTAATGCCTTAATTTGAAGATTTTGGTATTGTAATTAGATTCAATTTGGGAAATTAAATTAGAAATTGGGGGTTTTAGGGTTAAATCGAATTTTAGGGTTAGGAATGTTAGGGTTTTAGTGTTAAATCGAATTTTAGGGTGGTGGGTTGGTCTGCTATGGTGTTAGTTTTCTAGTTTTTTTCTCTGCTTCTTCACAAATTTCGTATTCTTACAAGTTCATATTTTTGCACCAAATGGCAAAAATATCGGTTGAAACTGCGGGCGAAGAAATTGGTTCCTCAGTTTAATCGATAAAAATAAAAGACGCATAAAGGAAAAGAATGCAGGAGTGATTAAAGAACTTAGCAACTAATGTGACTGCTTATGAAATACAAGTTCCAGTTAGCTTTCCTAGTACTAGAAATCTGCTATGTTTCCATCATTTTGATTGCTATTCGCCTTTGGGATTTAACCTAGTTGCAACACATGTATATGTAAAGGCACTTTGAGTGGAGGAATTTGCAGTTCGACTTTCAAAGCACTTCACATCGCTTTACCAGCAGGTAAATACTATGTAATTTAAGCGTTTTTTTAAATTAAATTTCATTAGTTAATCCCATATTGTAGACGAAAAGGGAAAATGGACGATACTTTTACTATTGTCGCTGCTGAAACGATGGATGTTGTTGTTATTCTTGGTCGGCTTCTTGGTCTTTGTTTTCTCATATAACTGCTCTTCCTTTGGGTAGAGGTGCATCTTCTTCTAATGGTTTACGGTGTATATGTTATTATCACTAATTGGTGGTACTCACTAAATCAGTTATGAATTTCTGGTCACTTTAACTAATCAAGTTTTCATCTGGACAGCTTAATGTTTTTACCCTTTCCCTGAAAGCATGACTCATGGAAATTCATTAATATTTCATTTGTAGAAGTTGGTTTCTTTTAAGTTTGATTGGTTGTCTTAAGTTTGGACTTTTTTTTGCTCTGTGTCTCTCTATCTCAAGCTTGAACACAAACACCCGCCCTCTTTCCCATACACACACAGTTTCACACTTTGAATACTACCTTGTTGGAACTGCAGCAACTTCTTCTGGCCATGTTTTATGCTTTTAGTATTTGCATAATCTAGAAAGAGAGTTGTCGTTTTGAAATATAAAAACGAATTAAAAAAAGGAGAAAGCTTTCTTCCCTGCAACTTTAGTGTTAGAGTTATTGATCCAATAAGTTGTCAGATGTTCCTAATTGTTGTGAACGTAAGGCTTCATTTAGAAACAGAAATGAATGATTTGTGTAATTTAACTAAATGGTGACTCAAAAGAATCATTATTGAAAACATGATTGAGTTCAGAATATATATGCAATGGGGTTTATTGTTCTATGATTAGGGAATCACAGTCATCTCATTACTAGGAACGTAATGCGAGCACGGATGCAGGTGGACTATTTTAGCCAATAAGCTATACTTTGTTGTGAAGAACTTCACTTATAGGTATCATACTGTTATTCATGTTCACCGTTGTTTGATGTATGTAATCAAACTAGCTATGAATGTCTAGTTCTTAGGTCAACATATAAACCATATCATATAGCAGTCATGAGTTCTTGAGATTGCTGCTAATTCTCTATCCAGAAAATCACATATAATCTGTTTGAAACGTTCACCTTTCAACGATGTGCTTCAGCATTTTATTTGTTTTCCATCCAAATGCCCAATAGTGGCTATCTATCAGAACTACTATTTCCTTTAGGAATCGGCATCCCATGGACAGTTGGCATGCATACATCTGCATATGAAAGCAACTATTTGTAGTCATAAAATGAATTTTCTCCATTTACCTTTTCATGTATGCATTTACGATGTCAATGTTTTTTGTTTTTTTTGCAAACACTTATCTTAATGCTTCTGTTCATTGAAACTCTGCTTCATCCTGATGTTGTTCTGTCCCTTAGTTCAAAATCAAGACATACGAACCAATTGTGCTCAATTAGCCAGTATGATTCAGATTCTCTTTTGAATGAGGTAAAACCTTCTTTGTTCTCTTTGTTCCCTAAAGGGTCAGCTTGTGATCCAGGAAGAGCAGATGAGGGCACATGGCGAGCAGATGAGGGTGCAGCTGAGGGCCAGGGCGAGGAGATGAGGACCTATGACGGGATGGTGAGAGACCTTGTACAAGCCATACAGATGTCCGGCCTCAAAATCTCGCTACCAGCACCTCATCTTGTTTCACCTTTGACCTCAGAGCCACCTCGCTCTGCTGATACCCAGTAGCCTGATGTATTAAACCTAGTTCACTTGTAGTTTTTTCTTTTTTGTTCGGACATCTTGTATGTACATTTTCATATATTTTATAATTAAATACTTTTGCTTGGTTAATTAATTATTCTTTAGAATTTAATTACAATATTTATCAAAAATTAAAAAAAAAATTTCACTAAAACAAAAAAAATTATTTTTCACTAAATAAAAAAAAGGTTTGCGCGACGCACGCCCTAGGATGTGCGTCGCGCAAAGTATCTTTGCACGACGTAGGACGCGCGTCGCGCAAAGTGACTTTGCACGACGTACAACGTGCGTTGCGCAAAGTGACTTTGCACGACGTAGGCGTGCGTCGCGCAAAGTGGCTTTGCGCGACGCGCGTTATTTCTTCGTCGCGCAAACCCTAGCGTCACTGCCTTGGCGCGACGGTTAGCGCGCGACGAAGGTTGCGTCGCTGAAACCCTTGCGCAACGATTTTTGGCTTTGCGCGACGAATGTACGTACGTCGCGCAAAGTGTTTTTTTTACTAGTGGGGCTAGATTCCCCCAAGATTTAAGTGTGGCTTAAATTATTCTGGACCCATCAAACTGTCATATTTCAAACCTTTTTTTGTTTTTCACTAATAATCTAGTGGCTATGATCAAATGTAAACAAATCTAATGGTAAAAAAAAAGATTTGACAACCTAAAATTAAAACTAACATCTAAAATTATTTAAGAAAATTATTTAAATCAAATTTAACTAAGAACTTTATAAATGTTGTGGCCTATATTTAACTGAAAGGGAGAGGGGGCTGGCGGCACAGAGAAAAAATATATATATATAGAGAGAGAGAGAGAGAGAGAGAGAGAGAGAGATGTGTTTGTAGGGTTGTGTAGAGGATGTGTTATTCCCCTATGCAGTGCCTTTGTTTATAGTAATAAGGGAGGGTAGAAATCCTTCTCCTCTAAGGAATACAAGTCCTAATAAGGAAAAATAACTAGAATAAAATCTAATCTAGGATTTACACAACCACACTCAAATAAGAAGTTTATAACACTCCCCCTTGAGTGTTTAAATACTCAAGTAGATTCGGCATCATGTAGTAGTTGAGGAAGTCAACTCGTCAGCACTGATTCTGGAAACACGCTAGTCTCAATAAGGTAGGGACTTGCATAAGAAACTAAGTCTCACAAAAAAAACCCTAAGGCTATGGTAAAAATCCGAGTAGGGATAAAATCCATAGTTTAAGAAAAAAAATGTGTGAGTAATGCAAAGTCAAATGAAACGTCTACGAGACGTCATCAGGGATATGATCAACCCAAGGTGGGTGCCTCGTCAAAACCTCGTTAGGCAGCAAAAACCTAGTGGGAAAAATGCTTATAATCGTAGGAAAAAAAAAGTACATTAAGATCAAGCAAGTATACTTCAGGATACACCCCATGAGTTTGACACAATTCCAAAGAGAACTAACAATGTTACAACTTAGAAAATTTACGCACACCAATTCCTTGAACAAGCTTCTAAAACGTCGCATTCGATAGTGATTTGGTGAAGAGGTTGGCCAGATTGTCATGTGAACAGATTTGTGTGACTTCAATCTTTGATGCTCCTGTTGTTGATGTGAGAAGACGAACTTCGGCGTAATGTGCTTGGTGTTGTCTCCTTTGATGTAACCTTACTTGAGTTGTTCGATACATGATGCGTTGTCTTCATAGATCGTCGTTGGGACGTCAACGAAGAGCTTCGAATATGGCCCACAACTGCTCTCAACCAAAAGCATTCCCAAGTTGCTTCGTGTAGGGTGAGAATTTCAGCATGGTTAGACGAAGTGGTAACTAAGGTTTATTTAGTTGACCTTCAAGAGATTGTGGTGCCTCAAATGGTAAAGACATAACCCGTTTAAGAATGTGCCTTATGCGGATCAGATAAGTATCCTACGTTGGCATAACCAACAAGACGAAAATCGACTCGAGATAAGGGGGTGCGGCATTACTCGATGATCCGTAGGGATAGAACAAGCCCAAATCTGTGGTACCCTTAAGGTAGCGGAAAATGTCTTTAACACCAGTCCAGTGTCTCCGTGTTGGTGCATTAATGTATCTTGCCAAAAGATTAACAGTGAATGAGATGTCGGGTTTAGTGCATTGAGCTAAGTACAATAAAGCGCATATCACACTTAGATAAGGAACTTCAGGCTCCAAAATCTCTTCATCATCCTCATTCAGACAGAAGGGATCTTGTTTTGCATCTAGCGATCAAACGACCATATGAGTACTCGAAGGCTTTGCTTTATCCTGGTTAAAGCGGCACAACATTTTCTAGGTGTAGTTCGATTGATGTACTAAGATTCCATCTGAGCGGTGCTCTATCTCGAGACCGAGACAATATTGAGTCTTTCCTAGATCTTTCATCTCAAATTTCGACTTCAGGTGTGAGACAATTTTCGCGAGTTCTTCAGGAGTTCTGATGAGATTCATGTCATCGACATATACTGCAACAATCGCAAAATCGGAATGTGACTTCTTAATGAACACACAAAGGCATAGTTTGTTGTTCACGTATTCCTGACTAGTCAAATACTCACTCAAACGATTATACCATATTCTTCTGGATTGCTTCAAACCGTATAATGAACGTCTCAACCGAATTGAGAGTGTGTTCCGGGGTTTGGAAATATTTGATCCAGTCAATGTAAGTCCTTCGGGAACTTTCATATAAATTTCTGTATCAAACTCATAAAGATATGCAGTTACTGCGTTCATCAGTTGCATACTCAGTTTTTCAGAAACTACCAAACTGATAAGGTAGCGAAAAGTAATCACATCCATAACAGGTGAATAAGTTTCGTCATAGTCAATACCAGGGCATTGTGAGAAGCCTTGCGCAACAAGACAAGCTTTGTAATGCACAATTTTGTTCATCTCATTACGCTTCCGAACGAAAACCCACTTTTAGCCAACGGGCTTCACATGTGGAGGAGTATGAGCTACAAGTCCAAACACCTTACGGTGCAAGCAAATCGAGTTTGACTTGGATTGCTTATTTTCAGTTTGACCAATCAGTTCTACTGCATATGCTAATGAATTGTCGATGATCATCTCATTTCTACACCTAACATTATCCAAGCTAGCATAATGGACCGAAATCTCACGATTCTCGGGATGTGGATTTGTCTCTTTAAGGACACTTCTGTAATCTAGAATTTCCTGATGAGTTGGATACAATAAGTAGGCGACAATTGGATTCATGGTAGGCTATTCAGGGGCATGTGCCATGGATTTCCTCTTCTGGGGGTGTGAATCCTTTAAACCAAGAGGTCTTCCACGCTTATGTGTTGAAGCAGATGATTGGCTAGGCGTTAATGTACATGGATAAGCCAAAGTGGTGTCACGGGTATCCAGGACGGAAGTCCGTCGTACATTTGGTACATCCATTTTTGCAGGAACATTCATAGTTGGAATATGTGATCTTGTCACTTGCGTTAGATCAATGAAAGCATATGGCATGCTCGGAGCTATGCTCTGAAGATCTAATATGCATTGCACTTCAGTCTCAGATTGAGCGGTGCAGGGATCTAAATGAGACAAAATGGAAGTCGTCCATGATAATTCACATTGTTCTTCAGAAACGTTGACGTTCTTATCTCCTTTTAACGATGGGAACCCTGTCTCATAGAATTGACAATCCGCAAAACGAGCGGTAAATGAATGCATCTGTCAGGCTGTCCTGGGTGTGAACATGGGGTATTGGATGTTCAACTTCAACCCCAAATGACATGTAATAGTCATAAAAAAATTTAGATGTGAATTCTCCAGCATTATCCAATCAAATAGATTTGATCGGATAATCAGGGTGGTGAGCCTTGAGCTTTATAATCTGAGCCAACAGTTTGGAGAATGCAGCATTCCTTGTGGACAAGAAGCACACGTGTGACCAACATGTGGAAGTGTCAACCAAAACTATAAAATATCTAAATGGTCCGCATGGAAGGTGAATCGGTCCACAAATACCCCCTGGATCATTTGTAGGAAAATAGGAGGATTCGAACGAATCTTGTCATAAGAAGGCTTAATAATAAGCTTTCCCATGAAGCAGGTTTGACATGCGATTCCTTGAATCAAACCTAAACTTCGGGTTAGTAGATGCCCGTGTGATTATTTGAGGATAGGACTCATCGTTGTTCGTCCAAGGTGTCCCAAACAATAATGCCAAAGTGTAATTTCGTGTGCAGTCTCAGAGGTAGGGCCGGCCACATAGTGGCTCTCTATAGGCGTATGGTCGTAGTATACCGACCACTCGGGATACGCTTCATCTTTTCTAGAATACGCTTCTAACCATATTCGTAGGAAGTTATGCATAGAAATTCAACTTCATTTTCTACATAGGTTTCAGTGTGGTAATTATTATCTCTAATGTCCTTGAAACTCAACAACGTTCTTGCGGAACGCGAAGAATAAAGTGCCTCATCAATGGTCAAGATTGTACCATTAGACAACATTATACGTGTCTTTCTGTATACTTCGATCAGGTTGGATGAACCTGAGAGGGTTGTCAAATGTGCATTCTTAGGTATGAAGTTAGTGAAATAGATGCGTTCATGCAAAAAGGTGTGTGTGGTTGCACTATCTGCCAAACAACTAACTTTCCCACTAGTCATACCAAGAAATAAAAATTAATTTGAATCAGTCACATGCATAAAAGTTCTAAAAACAAATATCCATTGAAAATAATTTAAGTATTCAAGGATGGTAATTAATGAAAACTTAATACCAAAAAACAAATCACCAACAAATAATCAAAATATAAAGGAAAATTGTTCAAACTTAAGCCAAAAAACAAGAGGGGTTCAGCCACTAGGTGGAATTCGGCCCCATTATTCTGAAAATTAACTAAAAATAGTTCATGTCTAAGATTCTAATCTTCCATAGGGTTGGTATCCTTCTAAAAGTTAGAAACCTCCATCTTGGTACTCTCCGGTTCTTTCACTTGCACAAAGTTTGATTCAAACTTCATACGACGAGAATGATATTCAACTACAACCTTCTGGGGAGCTCGGCAAACATGGGACCAATGGTCATTTGAATCGCAGAGATAACACATGTCTGCATCCATTGTTTCAGGTGCTTTGCCTTTATTCTTGAAGTTTGGGGTCTTGTGAGATAGGTTAAGGCGCTTCTGGGCTCGGTTTCCTCCCTTAGGTAGGCCTTAACTATGTTGACCTTGACATGGTGGCTTCTGGCCGCCCCTACCACGCTTATATTGGCATTTTAGGTGTTGGTTTGTGTTACAATATGCTTCAGGCACAGCAGTCGCTCCAATAGGTTGAGTTCGATGATTTTTCATCAACAGCTGATTGTGCTTTTCAGCGATAAGTAAAATAGAGATCAAATCCGAAAACTTAGTGAACTTCTGAGCCCTATATTGTTTCTGCATGACAATATTAGTAGCAGATAAGGTCGAACTTCAAGAGATCATATTCGGTCAAGGTCTCGTTACAGAACTTGAGAAGTGATTGCATTCGACTAACTTCAGAATTTTATTCATTCACAAACTTAAAGTCATGGAAGCGCAAATGTGACCAGTCATGTCTTACTCAGGCAAGAATATGTCACAGTCATGTCTTACTCAGGCAAGAATATGTCATTTTGGTGATCAAAGCGATAAGCCAAAATGACCCAGAGTGCTCGTGGATCTTCATCAGCAAGGTACTCAGTTTGTAGTGCATCATGAATGTGTCTTCGGATGAAGATCATGGCAGTGGCTTTCTCCACTTCGCCAACCGGGTTGTCTGTCTCATCTTCAATGGCAGGACTCAAATTCTTTGCAGTGAGGTGGAGCTTCACATCTTGGACCCACTTGAGGTAGTTTCTTCCAATTCAAGAGACCTCCAAAACGGTGAAGTCGAGTTTGTTCAAATTCGACATGTTCCTATCACAAAATAAATGGACAAGATGTGGTTAGTGTAATGGAGAAAAAATCAATCCATTCACATAGGAGTAGAACATTCAGGTTCTAATAGACATGTATTGGTTTAAATTTACATGAAAAAAAAACTTTGGGTTTTCATGGGTGATGTTTTGAAGGAAAACTTCAGGTTTTCAAACAAGGCATGTTTTTAGAAATTTCAGGTTTCGAAATAATTATGAACTTTAGCTTCATATGTTCCTGCAAACAAACACAAATATATATACAGAAATATGCAACAAGAAATATGCAAATAGATCTTCAGTCTTGATAATAATTGAATTAATTATTTGGACTTCTGGCCAAAAAGTAAATTGTGGGTGAAATTTTTTAAAACCCATAGGGCCTAAAAAAAGGCATTTAAACTTGGGGCCCAAAATAATGGGCCAAAGCCCACAAGTAGGCTGAGTAATTTAAAACGTGTGGCCCAAGCCTAAAAATTGGGCACGATTGGGCTGTACGCCCAAAACAAATAGGCACGGATCCGCTGCTTCGCAACATATGTGTTCCTGGGGGCCGTGTTCGAGTGCGTCGCAGGCCAAGGGCACCGAATCACCAGCTACGGGTTGGGATATGGTGCGGTTGGGTGCAGGGAACCCAGAGCCCTACGAGGGCTGGGTTTTGCTACAGTGAGGACACAGAAACACCAAAGCCCAATTGCGCTGGTGTCATTCGTGGGCCGGGCTTTGAGTAATAAGCTCATATTCACAAACGTGGGTTGCAAATGCAGGCCCAGATAGCTATTGCCCAAATAAAGGCTCCACTCGTGTGTAATATAAACACAGATACACTAGCACAACAACTGGGATCTAGTGCGGTGGGAACACCGTGGCCAATAGGCCGGTGTTGGGCCTAGAGAGATGCCGAAGCCCAAAGGGCTGGTGCTTGCCAAGAGACAGGCCAAGCCCAAGTGGGCTTGGGTTTTTGATCCAGACACCCCAGTGTGAGCTGGGTGAGCTCGTCGAAGAAGAAAATCGACACCACCGCTTCAAGCGGTCGTGTAGTGGTGCAAAAAATCAAGATGAAGGGCGTGGGTTCAACGGCAACCCAAAAATTTGAACGGAAAGTAAAAACTCTGAACGTTGTTTTTAGGAACCCTAAAAATTAAATTGGGATTTCGAAAGAAAAACTGATGAGATTCAAACAAATCTCTGTCATGACTTGTCAGTGACAACTTCAGGTTGTCTGGGAGGGTAGCCGTGGTGGTTGGGCATGGTAGTAGGCCATGCTACTCGAAGATGCAGGAGATGCGACACCGTCTAGGCGTCGGGTTTAGGGTTTGGGCCTGGAACCGTGGCTCCAAGATTGGGTTTCTCAACTCAGGGAAAGGGATGGCCTATGTGACATGGTTGGGTTTGAATGAAACCCTAAAAAAATAATTTTTTTTAATTCAATTCCAGATTATAAAATTAATGAAGTTTGATACATGTTCAACATATAATTCAATGCATGAGTAGATATATAATGCAATTCATGGCAATATCAATTGACATAATTCGATGATTTATGAATATAATGCATACACAATTTATGTAGAATCTAAAATTTGAAAAACGTAAAGTTGGGTAATGCATTATGGTGAATGTTCATGCTATCAAGACTGCAAAAATATCGAGATAAAAACCGTTGTTTTGAAAGAACTTGATTGCGTGATGATATTGATGAACTGGTTTGATGCATAATACTTCTACGTCAGATTCCTAAGCGCAACGGTATGAGTGTGCTGAGAAAATATAGAGAGATGTGTTTGTAGGGTTGTGTAGAAGATGTGTTATTCCCCCTACGCACCTTTATTTATAGTAATAAGGGAGGAAGAAATCATTCTTCTCAAAGGAATACAAGTCATAATAGGGAAGAATAACTGAAATCAAATATAATGTAGGATTTACACAATCACACTTAAATAAAAAGTTTATAACAATAAACATCTATGTATTTGTATGATTTTTAATTACTTATTGGAATTTAAATATTTTTATATTATAATGTTCATAAAAATAAATCAGGATAATCTATATAAATTTTATTTTCAATAAAGTTACCGAAAAAATAAAGTTAGGCTAAAATCATTGTTTAATAATCTTGGGCTAAATTTTAAGTCATAAGGGTTGGAGAAGAAAAACAACTAGGTTATGATTTAAAAAAATTTGGCTTAAATTTTTTAACATTATCCTAAAGATTAGAGATTGTCTAATAGATCCAAGTCATTCTTTGGTTCACCAATTAATATGTGGTCAATATTTCATTAGAGGAAAAAGAAGAATCGAGTGTGAGAATGGCGATGAAGGGCGCGTGGGCAGAAGGTGAGGGAGTGATGAGTAATTTAATAATAATAATAATAATAATAATAATATTCCCATGCAAAAATAAAGCAAGGGAGTGGGAAGGGGAAGGGAACAGAACGGACCGGGGTAAAAGGGTTCAGTCCGTCGGACACTCGGACTGTGGCCACTCCACCAAATCACAAGAACCACTTTTTCTTTTTAACCCTAACAACTTCTTTTTCCATAATTTAATCATGCATTATTTCATAATTTAATCATACAAAAATTGGGTCATTGTAGTCTTTTTATTTCTCTGAACGAACAGTAGAATATTTCCATTGAATTGAGGAGATGGAATTAGAACTTAATTAGGTGCAGAGAGTTGAGCAACATATTTTAATTAACTTAACTAAATTTGATTTTACGTCATGTGATAGTTGGACATAAAAAATAGACATACTTGTTAATATAATATCACTAAAACCTAAACAATAATAGAGTTCACCTGCATTATAAAGATGGTGTCGATAAGTGTTTCAAATAATTTTGTGGTAAACTATCAATATGAGAGTTGCCCATGTAGAGGATCTGCACCAAATTAAACCAACACGTACATACATAATAGTTTATTAACAACACCATCTACTTTTTCCATGCAGGATGAGAGCCACTCATCACTTTTCCCCAGCACAGCGCACAGTACAGCACAGCACCCACAGAGAGAGAGAGAGAGAGAGAGAGAGAAGCTTATAGATTAAGAAACTGATAGAGGGAGAAAACATCCTTCCCAAAACCCTAAAAAGCGATAAAACAAAAAGATTACTCTTAGCCTAGTGGGAATGAGAAGGAACAATGTACAACCAAAACAAAACAACAACAAGAAGAATTATTAGTATATAAATACATAAAAGGCCCCTCCTTTATTTTTGTTCCTCATCACTCCCACCCTCCCCTTCTTTCTTTCTTCCTTTCTCTTTTTCTCTCTGTGACTCTCTCTCTAACTTCTTTCTCTTTGTTGTTGATGTGATTCTCTCCACTATTATCTCCAAAAACCCATCAACCTTTTCCAAAAGAAAGAAAGAATTAAAGGCCACCACAAGAGAGAATCATGGTTTTCTCTTCCATTCCAGCTTATCTTGATCCGGCCAATTGGCAGCAGGTAACCTCTCTCTCTTCCCTCTTCTTCAATGGTTTTTCTCAGGGAATTTCTTTCCCCCACAAAAGTGAAAAAACAAAAAATTCAAAAGCTAAATATTCTTATTGTTTTATTTCATGATCTTCATGCATATACCAGATATTTGATTTTTGCCTTTTAATTTGATTTTTCTCTCCTTTCATTTGCAGCAACCAAATCATCACCACCACTTAACAGGAAGCAACACCAATAACATTAGCAACAACAACATCAACAACAACTCTCACTTCCTTCCGCCTCCTCCTCCGCCACTGCCTTCAAACCCTAATGACGGCTGTGGGGTAGGTGGTGCGGGCTCGATCAGGCCAGGCTCTATGGCAGATCGAGCTCGCATGGCCAACATCCCCCTCCCAGAGCAAGCACTAAAATGTCCGCGGTGCGAATCCACCAACACTAAGTTCTGCTACTTCAACAACTACAGCCTCACACAGCCCCGCCACTTCTGCAAGACTTGTAGAAGGTACTGGACGCGAGGCGGGGCCCTGCGTAATGTTCCAGTTGGCGGCGGCTGCAGGAGAAACAAAAGGAGCAAAGGAACCAGTAGCAGCGCCTCCAAGTCCCCAGCCAGCAGCTCGGACCGGCCAACCGGTTCGGCCGGTTCGTCGGGCCACGCAAATTTAGGGTTAAACAACAGTAGCACGGCCGGCTCGGCGGATAATAATAACATGAGGATGAGCCCGCACATCCCACCGCTGCGTTTCATGTCGCCTTTCGCCACCGACATGGCCTTAAATTTCGGCATGATGAACAATAATAATAGCAGTAATTATGGAGTTGGAGATTTGAATGGTTTTTATCAGATGGGGAGTGGTCTAGGAGCTAGCGGTGGATCGCTCTTTAATTTCCAGCAGCAGACGCCGTCATTTCCGTTCATGGCCGGGTTGGATCCTACGCCGGCGGGGCTTATGTTCGAGAGCAGCGGAGTTGAGGTACCGGGGTATAATCAGGTGCGGCCGAGAGCACCGTCTGCTGGGATGAGTATATCTCAAATGGCTTCGGTGAAGATGGAATTAGAAAGTCAGCAACAACAACAACAACAACAGAATCAGGAGTTGAACTTGTCGAGGCAGTTGTTGGGGATGAATAATAATTCAGGAAATTATCAGTTCTGGAGTAATGGCGGCGGCCGCGGCAGTGGTGGTTCTAGTACTACTACTGCATGGACTGATCTTTTGGGGTTTAACTCTACTTCCACTACTAGCAATAATATTAACAATCCCCTATAAAATTCAGTTCCAGTTTGTACCTTGGTGATTAGATCGAATACTTCACTGGGAAGCTAGCTTTGAGTTTTACTTAATTTTATAGAAAATTAACTCAGAAGACATCAAGACTCAAGAGCTCCCTTCTTATCATTTGATGAAGAAATGTGAGGAAATTACTGATGATGAGCTTTGTTCTTCGTGATGATAATGGTAGGTTTTTGTTTTATGTTCTTTTATACTTTTTTCTGTCCTGCTTCATCTGTGAGCTTAGGGACTTTTATCTTTTGGGTTTGGTTTTAGGAAGGCATTATATATATGATGTATGAACTAGCTAGCATGCTTGCAACACAAGTACTGATTAAGTAGTGATGAGTGTATGAGTACTTCATGGAGTTTTGAATGAAAATCGAACTTCTTGTACTTTAATCAGTTAACAAAATAGCACTGTCTGCGCTGAACGTCAGTTCTTTCTTCTGCTGAAATTGAACTTCTCTATATAGCAACTATTGCATATGGTTATGATAATGAGGAGATGCGTAGCTTAATTCAGTCGTTGAACTTTTTGTGAGGATGGGAAGTGTTGTTCTCGGAGAGTTAAGAGGTCTTGCACGTGCTTATAAGAAATAGGGCCACTCCTACTGCTGTTATTAATCTCTATGGGGATATTATGTATATAATTATGATAATATTGTTAGAGATGATCTTTTAACACCATTGTTAAAAGCTTAATTTGATGTTTGAACTTTTAAAATAAATTATCCTGTGTTGAGAAATCTGAGTAAAGGCTAACTTCAACTTGTTGAAATATGAAATTTTCGTGAACGAATATGTTAAGATCAAGTGTCAATTACTTGATAGCTGATCAAGATTCAAGAGTAGTGTTAAATGGAGGCTCTCTTTTCTTGACTTTAATTGATACCATTCCCCCATTTAATACTGGGAAAGTTCACCTGTTATGATTTAGCTTGCGAGAACGTATTATAATATTGACACATTTTGTAATAAAGTAAAAAATTCCACCATTGTTAATCACTAGAAGGACTAAGCTTCCAGTCTAAGGAAGAGAAACCTATCACTTTATATATAAGCTAATTCTGGTCAGCTAGATGTCCACCGTTTTAATTGTATATGGTCGTCGTCGTCGGTATTATATATACGGTGGGCCAAAACAAGATGTATTCCAACTCGATTTCTACAGATGGCCTCTTCTTTCATTCATCTTCGTCGTTCTTTTTCAAGAATATACTAATCGCCTAATCCCATTTCACAACCAACATCAATGTTGGATCCAAGAATTTTTCTTTGGAGGAGTGAGGTATAAAATGTTGTTTGTAATGGGGGAGGAGGACTGCCGGGTGGTAAGTGGCTAGACCAGAATGAAATTGTTTTGGCCAGGGTTAAGCCCTTGCACCAAACGATGCTATTTTGGTCTAGCCGCTTAAAACCAAGGTTCTAAAAATTGTTAGGCACTAGTCGGGCAGCGGAAAGGGGCCTAGCGCCTAGGCGGGCGCCTAGGCGGCCTATGCGGATTTATGTAAATTTATTATATATCTTGTAAATAAGTGCCTATTTAGATCTAAAAAAAAACTACACTTGTATGGATACTAAAAGAATGATAAAATGCAAAAATAGAAGTAGAAAATTACACAAATTATATACATCCAAAAAGTTCAATATTTAAAAAACAGTAAGCATATAATCATAATGAGGAGGATTTGGATGATAGACTAAATTCTTCTTGTTCATGAATCATGATCCTTGCATTGGATTGGACATAGACTAAATTATTTAACCTTTGTATCTAGTTTATTTCTTTTCTTTGTATGTATCTCCTCAAAAGTGCTCCAATTTGTTTCACTATTGGATGAACTTGTAGTAAATCCATCATTTGCAAATTACGTACAACATTTCCATAAGTATACCACCATGAAACCAAAAAAAAAGCACACAATGAATAAAATATATATAATATAAAAAAGCCTAGGACCGCCTAGCTCCAGACCGATTTTTCGAAACGATTTGCCCAAAATCAGGGCGGGCCTTCACCGCCTAGCACCTAGGCCGATTTTTAAAACACTGCTTAAAACTACTTAAAAAGATTTCCTTCTTCTTATTGTTGTCAACTAGAGCAACCTTGCCTTCCTCTAATTGGCGGTTTTAGGCTTTTAGATGCGCAAAACCAACTTCAATGGAAAGATTTTCCGGCATCTGGATGGGCGATTGCCCACCCTTGCCATAACATGAGTTCCCGTGGACCAACATGGTGGTATTCCTTTCCTTGGTGTAGATGCTTAAATAAACATAAAAATGACTTCTCTTTCCTTGGTGTAGATGCTTAGTTATATACAAACATTTTATGTAAACTACAAACGTTTAAATTTGAGTGTAAATCAATATGTATGTGAGTGTGTGTTTTGGTATATTTATCCTCCCATCATCATGGCTGGAGACAAAGTTTAAAACCCTAGCTAATTAGTTGGAAGATTATCTTAATTAAAAGCCATAGATTTTGGCAAAACCATCGTCTTTCTTTAATCTGTGGGACAAAGTGTCATAAATTTCAGTCCTCCAATATTTATTCTGATCCATATTGCTTCATTATATATATGCATGGAACCCATTAAAGATAGAGAAAAATCAGTTTCCCACTTTCTTTTTGTCCAAACATAACATAAAGAGACATATAAATACGTCCACCGTGAGAATTGAGTGACATCCAACTCTCCAACAAAACCATTTGTTTACAAAACATGCATGCATGTCCAAATTTTGTTTTATTATATAAAATACTATTGTTATGCGCATGAAGATGCACCTTATTCTACGATAGAAATCCTAATAATTGGTTTGGGTGAGACACTAAGATTTGGACCGACGAGAAAAAATGATTATGGAATAATACGTGAATGTACTAATTGTTGTACCCTGGCCCACCCCCCCCCCCGGCGCGGGCCCCTGATGAGATCAGATTCTAAATTTATCATGATTCATGATGATGATGATCAACATGAGGCTGCGTGAATTACGTGAATTTGGTTTTGTATACTACTTTAGGACAAGTCTCTCAAAAGACTCCCAAATCATCACTCAATTCCACACGCAGGAAAATTCCAATTCCAAATCATAGACGACTGCGGATACAATCAGACATGGATATGTATTGGTCTTCAACTTTCTCTAATGACCCGAAAAATAGGAAATTAAAATACTGTTTTTGCGAGTGTTTCTCCACTTTCGAGAAAATTCTTTTATGAATTTGAAACAGCTTCACGCATCATTATTTCATTCAAATTATAAGACGTGAAAAAATACAATAAAGAGTAAGTACCACATTTATCACTGTTAGTATAATCTTTATAATAAAAGTAGAACATATCAACACATGCGAATCACATTTTTATTAGAAATTATACAAATTATGATATAAATAAATAGTAAAAATAATAATTTTTATATAATAAAAATTAAACACATTTACGTAAAACGATACATCAAATGACATAGCTCTTAGACGTCTCGGGGTTTGTGTGCTGAAGAATAACGTTAGGGTTTTTTTGGCAAAGGCACTACCACTCATGTGGTCAAGGGAACGCAATGGAACGGAATGAAAGATGAGCAGCAGGGGCGGCAGGATATATGCATGTCTGACCATTTCGCAGCTTTGACGCGCGTGAGTGTGTACGCTATGAGACAAACTACTGCTTTGTCAGTTTCGTAGACTGGACAATATGACATGGCAGGGGGTCCCTCCCGGACTCCCGATGATTCGATATAACGTTGGCACGCGCTTCAGAGCTGCGTGCTACTTTCTTTCATGTATCTCTGCACTCTGCAGTCTGCAGTAAGTTTGTAGTAAACTTAGCTTGCTACTTCCATTTCTGACACTCACTGTGCGCGGTTCAACTGCTCAGTATCAGTAGGAGCAATGCAATGCAATACACCTGCCCTTTCTTAGGGTTTCTGTTCATACCAAAAAAAAACAAAAACAAAAACAAACAAACAAACTATAGTACAATGATCATTTCATTTGAATTAGGGTTAGGTCATGATATTGGTTCAATAGATAAGCTTCCTAATCCGATTCGATTCAATTTGAAGGAATCCCACGGCAATAATACACCATGAATTCAATTTGTCATTGTATACTTATTTACTGATCATATTACTGACAACATCTCTAATATATGTTGACTTTAAACGCATAGACAAAGTTTATTTCCAATTAGAGAGGTGATCAACAAACGTAGTACGTATTACATACAAACTAAATTATTCATTAAAGATGCTTTCAAGTTGATTCTATCCATGAAGGTGTATCCTCGAAGCTCAAGAGTATTTGGCCCCTTGGTTTGCCATTGCTCTCATTTCATGTCTTGAAAACCAAGCACCAAACCTAAATCACTATGAAAATTATTAGAATAGTTATGGTTCCATCAACATTGTTTTGTTGTTCCCCTTTAACCTAGCAAATTTCTGTTTGAGGAGATTGCCTCCCAACTTGACATAAACAGAGTTTTGAACACCCTATCATATAATCCAATTTTTCTTTTTACAGCTAGGTTCTTAGTATACCCTTTACTACCACACTTTCAGTGCCATTTGAGCTACATTTGCTAGTCTTGTTAGTATAAATCAAGAAAAATGACTTTCGCACACAATATCTTTCTGCACATCTTTATTTATTATGATCTTTTGATTCAACGAATCAAAAGAGAATTAATGAACTAAATAAACAAGGGGCGCATATTGTCAAAGAAGTGTTCGAAAATCATCACTTCCCTGAACCAAACTGTCCACCACCATAAAATATACTAATCCCTCACAGTACAAATTGAATCAAAGAAGATTTAGCAAAGCTAGTTTGCGTTGAACTGTAGTCTGCTCAAAACAGTGGTCCACATATCAATCTTGGACCGAAGAATAAACAGTACTGCCATGCAGCCTTGATGGCTAAGTATTTGATGCGCTCGCCAGCCTAGACGTAATTCTAGGGTTATTATTGCTAATTCTTTTTTTTAATTGGTTCTAAAGACTTGGCAAGATGTTTGCCGAAAGTAGGATAATACGTATAGCAACCACAGTTCGCTATATTATATTGTTATGATATAAATCGGTTACAAAAAAAGACTGCAACGTTTGTATCATATTATAATTGCACACACCTCAAATCGATAAAATTTTCAGTAAGTTGAGATATTTCCCTAGATGTTTTTTGATATTGTTATCGATCGGGGATTTCATTTTACAGTAGCAAACGAGATGAGTATAAAACAGTTATTGATACCATGTATCTGCAATACAGAACCTCTTATATACCAGTATTTTCTCCAAATTTTATTTTTTCAATTATAAGGCTCGGATACAGTAAGTACATGGTTCTTATGGGATCCCATCATCATTCCGTTTTTGTTACAGCAAATCGGGATTCTGCTAAGAAGACACTAGATATATACAAAGTAATATGTTATTAATATGCGGATCCAGGATTTTAATATTGGGTGGTCCTAATATAAAAACACTAAGAAAAAAAAAAGACGAACATTAAATAATTAAACGATGAACTACAACTTTTGTTTCACAGTTTTTGTGTTAATTAACAATGATTTTCGCATGTAATATCGTTCTGTATTTCTAATTATACGCATATCAATTAATCAAAATAAAAAACATATGTTGATGAAGCTAAAAAATATGAAAGAACAAACAATATAAAAAATCATAATAAATTAATAAAAATTATAGGCCCAAATTATACTCTATTATGAATTTAACATTTCATATGTTTATTTAGATTAAAATAAAAAAACTTACTTAACTAGTTAACTTACTTAAAAACTTGGGCACAAAGTACTACAGTCTAGTTGTATTCTTCTTCACTTGTAAGTGATAGGTTTTAAGTTTGATTCTTGCTAAAACGAATTTGAACTACATTATTGTTTGCTCATTGTGAAGTTAAGTTACTGTTTTTTCCCTTAGTTAGATAATAAGGTTTGTTCAAATAAAAAATAAAAAAAAAACTTCCTTAAATTTAGAAAAAAGGGAATTAAATGGTGGTGGAGAAAAAGAACAAGGATCCTTGCCGGATCCCTTTCATAAGAATCTCGAAATCGTGTATGTTCATCATACATCGTGCGGTCATTTTTTCATTAGATACTATTTATATTTAATAAAAAATGTCGAGGCGTGCCTTCATTTAAATTACTCAGACGTAAACACTAGTGAAAGTCAAACACTTGTTTCCAAACCGTGTATCAAAGCACACATTTTTATTTAAACGACATGGCCACAACACACTGTTTCATTTAAAGAACAAGTAGCCTTCTTGTTCTTCTCACTTAGCCAAAACACACCGTTTCGTTCGTCTTCTTCTTTTGGTTTGCAGGATGACTGAACAGTGCAGCGGCAATTGCTCCTCCTCCACCATATACCTAGACTTGGGTGGTCCTTGGAGGTCCTCACAGCTACTTATTCAGGTTTTCGGGTGGTCCCAGGACCACCCAGGTCCCTTAATAGATCCGCCCCTGTGTAGGCAATTAGAAGTTAATCAATATTTATACATAGGGTGTGTGGTAACAAAGATCCCTGAATTTTACGCACCCATATTTAGTTTTCATTTATGAACTCTCATATTAGTTCCTCTCGTTCTCTAACATAACTATGCATTGCATGAGTGGTTCTTTTGTCAAATTTGTCTTCTTTTCCATTAAATTTAAGGGTATAATGGTCTTTTCATACAAAAACATTTAATTTATTTATAAAAGAGAAGAGCTTGACTCCTTAAGGTTAAGGAGGAGTTCCTCCTTAAAATGCTTTATGGCCTATACACAAATTTCATGCTTATAATCGGAACCCTTCATATTATAAATCACTATGTAAGATCAACTCTGCAAAAAATCAATTAAAAATGAGATCGTTTAGTCAATCTTGAAGGAGTTTCGATCATAAGCATGGAGTTTTGTGAATAGGTCACAACGTATTTAAGGAATTTAAGGAGGAGTTCCTCCACAATCCTTGAGGAGCCAAGTCTTTCTTTTTAAAAATTCATTTTTTTATTTTTAGATGAAATTCTCATTCTATCCTTCAACTTGACATAAAAGTTGATGGAGTTAACGAAAATAACTAATAGTGCAATAAATGACATAATTCGGAACGGAAGAAACCATTAGTAGAGTTTAGAGACGAAAACTAAACTCGTGGTATAAATCAAGGACATTTGCTATAATTAATTTGGCCTTATACATTATATATATATTCCAAGTTGGAAAAGTTGTACCATTCAAAAAACAAAAGTTGGAATAGTAGTCATGTTCAAGAAAGGAATCTGTCTAGCTGCTAGGTTGTTTGGATTTGCTTTTGCAAGAACCAAGGCTAGCTGCTCCTGCCAAGAAGGAATAAATTAAAGCATATTCAAAACCGCGTCTAACAACCAAAAAAAAAAAAAAATCTCATATCTGGTCATGGTTGGTTTACAAGAACAGCGGAGTGTAGAATTCAGAAGAGATTAATGATCCCGAAATTGAAGATTTATATTGAAATGTGGGCTTCTTCTTCTGATATCATCATCATCTGTACGAACAAGTGCGCAGTAAAAGGAATTTTCAGAAGCTCGGAAATCCAAGCCAACAGACCCTCTCACATCGATTCTCATGTTGCTGTGACTGTAAGCCAGCCACATGGGCTTGTGGTCATATATCAGTGACATGCTCTCTCTCTCTCTCTCTCTCTCTCTCTCTCTCTCTCTCTCTCTCTCTCTCTCTCTCTCTCCTCCACACACACAGACATGAACACAAACATTGGCAGCAGCTTTCACTTCTAACATGATGTCCTTGTTTTAACATAAATGTTTCTTGTGAATATAATCCACATGAACAGGTGGAGAAGCAAAGAAAGAGACTGAGATTCCAAGCTCTTGCGGGATATAGACCTCACGTTCACCCACATGCTTTCTTTCTGCAATTATATGGGTATATAGTATATACATAAATATCCTCGTATAATTAGATGCTCAATCTTTGTCCCCAAAAAAAAAGGAAAAAAAAAAAAAGATGCTCAATCAACAGCTCGTCGGACTCCTAACCACAGTCAAATAGTAATAATTAATATGGTAACTATTAACTTTATGTATAATTAATATGGTAACAATTAACATGTTAGGAAATTAAAATCTGATGTCGTTAACTACAAGTACTACGTTCTATTGATACTATCATATATACGTGTAACAATTGAGCTGTTTCAAATTCGATTCTCATGCATGTATAATGAGTTCGAGATGTAATTATAAATGATCATTGTGTGACTTAGCCTAAATTTCTTTTCTCAATTATTGTTGTTAAAAAAATTCAATTGTCGTTATTAGGAGCAATAACCCCCTTTACAACATTAAAGATTACCATTGATCTAGCTATCAATAGTCAATAGAAATTGGATTTTAAGGTCCCTACCTACACAGCGTCTCTATTTAGGTGAGAACAACATCCTATGAAGTCACTTTGCCAACATTTCCAAAGAACTTGGCCTTAGCCATGCAATATGTAAATTGACTATTAATTTCAGGTCAGCACAACCTAGCTACATACAGGCCTTGCATTTGGTAAAGTGAATTATTCCCAACTTGGGACAGTAATTGATTAATAAATTTTAAAAAACGTTTACAAGAATCATGATTTAGTGCACATTATTTTTTAATTCTTTTGAATTTTTTGATAGGAAAGTTTATGCGCCAAGAGTACAATTTAGATTTTATCAATTCGATGGCTGGAAAATTCAACCATAATATGTGAAAATAGTGCATGCGTTTTCGCTTTGCTATAGAATTTGTCGTCTAACTGATCTCAATTAAAATATAAATTTCTCTACAAATAAATTAATAGACTCATATCTTGATTATATTCTTATTGATGAAAAAGCTAATGGGAATAATAAACTAGGTATATGATTGAATTATGTATAGGCTTAATCTTTTGCAAAGTGCGCTGTCGTACATGGCTAACAATTTTGTATTATGATATCGTGTAATATAGGAAATTTTAACGAAAAACTTCCGGTATTATTCATTTTAACGAAAAATCATATTTTTACACTAAAAAGTCAAATCTGATACTATTTATTTTACCATTTATTTTGTCATTATTGTTAAAACTCAAAGTTTTCAAACATTTTTCATTAATTTTTCTTATAATATATGGAATGGGGTAGGTACGTAGGAAGGTACCAAGTAATAATTTACGTTGCCAATTGTCATCCATACATTTACATTGCATGCTGATATCTATTTTGGATATTCATATATATGCATGGAACGGATGCTTACGAGTGAAAGCACTCAGTTTGATTATCACTTTAATTATTATAAACTACTGTAGCTTGTATTTTCTTTCGTTCATTGTCAAATAATTACGATGAATATGATACTTTAAGGATAATATTAATAACAAATAAATAAATAGTCTTAGAACACAGTTATATGAATTATAGGATTAAGGGCTGGTTTGGTATTGATGTGCTTTGAAAAAAAGCTGCTGTGAGAATAAGCGGTTGTGCTGTGAAAATAAGCGGTTGTGAAATAAATTAGCAGAGTGTTTGGTAAACTTTTTTGTAAAAGTGCTTTTGGAAAAAAAAAAAGCAGTCTGATAGTGGGTCTTTTCATTAAAGGAGCACTGTAGCTCCGTGTGCTTTGAAAAAAAACCAGTTTTTCAAAGCTGCTTCAGCTTTTTCCTTTGATTTCAGCTTATTCTCACAGTAGCTTCCAAAATAAGCCCTTTTTTTTTAGTTTACCAAACACCTAAAACCCTCATAGCTTTTTTTCATGGGTGCTTTTTTTTTAAGCACCTCACTTCCAAATCACCCCTAAGTGGGATTGAAAGAAAAAAAGGATTAAGTGGGGTCGCATTAAGCAAGTGGTGGTTAGAGTTTTCATTTTCAATGCATTGCGTCCTGGTTCAAACTTTTCCTTCTTCACTCACTGTAAATTATTATAGAATACCACTTGTAATAACAACTTTAGGATCACATCCTTATGTTAGTTTATTTGATTGGAAAGCATTACAAATTATAATTAATACAAGTAAAAAAGCAAAAAGGAAAATTCTTATACGAAATGTTGATCAAGGGCGCGGAGAAAACGCTGTGTCAAGTCACAAGGTAGACCCTCGCATATTCCTGCTATGCCTACGACCCTCCGTCACATCTGTACAGTAATCAACTAGTGTAGTGCAACTTATTTTCATCTCTTTGGCTCGCTTGTTTTGTTCCTTTCTGCTAGGGCCCGTACCTTTTACGTACTTATGACACATCGTTGGTTTAGTCCCGACCCGAAAGGGCAGATGCAGATTGAAAGAAATAATGGAAACCATAGTCTTGACAAAATGATACCAGCCACATATGAAGATGTCACACGTAACAATTGACAGATGTACGTTATTTAAAGCGACACATCGATATTATTGTAGTCAACAAAATGTAATGATATGTTATTGATATATTATCGGCAAGCACATATGTCATGCATGCACAAAGGATTTTTGTTCCCGCAATGTCTTGAAAATCTTTTCTTTTGATTGTATGACTTATCTATAGTTTTGGTTAGGGTGGCTGCACTTGCAAAGCGAACCAATCACTTGAGGTTTTAAAAGGTAGTTTAAACCAATTGGGAGACGATGGTGGCGACTCAAGAACGTCAAGCTTGCAAGCTTTCCAATTACGTCGGAGAGACGATGAAAAAATGATTGAGCGGCCCACAGACCACAGACGCCTCCGTCGCTGTAGTGCCAAAATCTCTTTTTACTTGATGTTGATTACCATTATTGTTATAGTTTATCCGTCTTTTTACGTGATCTTTGTTTTTCAAAGCCCAAAAAAAATTAATACATATGTTAATTATATTTTAAAATAATAAAACATGTGTTAAAGTGTCTTGGGGCAAAATCTGAAGGTGGGGTATTCAATACTCAAGTATTATCTTTATTACCCTATGATCACCTTTCTGCTTCTAGTATATAGCTTTTAACTAGAGATTATTTCGGTATTGAGAGCAACTTCATCCTATCCTAAGAGCATGGAGTCACTATATAAGGACAACCACCGTATAAACTAAATATAGGGACAAAATAAATCTTTAATGGATCGGAAAGTGAGTCCCTAAAGTATAGGGACTCGTCGAATACTTGGTATATGTACCCACATATAGGGACTGAAATGGTGAACCCCATGAGACAATTTAAGTGGACAAGCAAGTGTGGGTCCCAGTTACATGGACTTGTTTTTTTTTTTTTTTCTTTTCAACCGTTTAAAATGGAGGATCCAGATTGATTCTTACTTTTAAAATTTTTTTTACCATTGAAAGATCAATGGTTTCAGTTAAATAACCGTTTCAATTTAGGTTACTCTCTCATGTTAGTTTTCAAATTTTTTTTCTCTTTTCATATTGCCTCCATTGAAAGATTAATAATTTCAATTTGGGTTACTATTTCTTGTTGTTCTCTCATTATTCCTATAAACACTAAATTATCTAACCAAAACTTACCACAACTTCATCTCCTATACTTAGTTCACTCGTACTCAATTCACTCATTCTAGTTGCGTTTTTTTTTAAGAAAAAAATTAGTGTCACAATTTGAATATTTTTTTTTTTTTGTTAAAATGTTCACAAAAATATTTTACGAGAACGTAATGTTAAATTAATTCAAAAAAATGTTAACAAAAAAAAAAGTGTGCACCTAATCAAATTATCACATTAAATTGTAAAAACCTCAAATTTAGGGATTCTACTATAAAGACTCTCCCATTGGAGGCAATATTTCTTTAAGAACACAAAGATTCATTTTAAGTCCTTAAATAAGTACTCAAAGAAGGTGGTGGTGGGAGTCTTTAAATAGGGACTCTCATTGGAAATGCTCTAATTACTTAGGAAATTGAATCCACCAAAACCCAAAAAAAAAAACACTCTCCACCCCAGCCCAATCAGTCAAGCTACATGTGGGCCCAAGAGCAACGAACCAAGGAATCAGGCAACGTTGCCCATCTCTGCACCTGAGCCTATGCAACGCAGCCACGTTATTATTTTATTGCGTCAGGCGCGTGCATTTGCGTGTGGCGGCGTGTGATCCGACCAAAATTCATGCGTTGGGGCCAGTGCTACAAGCGCACTCAGCCGCTCGGGAAGAGGGCGATGTGGACACAATTCTTGTCCATTGGATTTCCAATGACTAGTATACATAGTGCAAGAGCCGTTAGATTGTGTAACTTCTATATCCTCAACGGTCCAAATTTTTTTGACTTAAAAAAAAATCATTAAAAAATACCTTATTATCGTGGGCCGTGTGGCTAAATCTGGGCTTTTGGATTACAAAAAATGTAATTCAACGGTCCTTTGTTGGTCCATATTAATTAGGTTAGAAAAAATTATAAAAAAATTGGAAAAAAAAAATAATTTTTCTATAAATACCCAACTATCCTCTTCCATCCTACACCATATTTCAATATTTCTAAATACTTTCAACCAATCTTTCTCTCATAGTTTCCAAATACTTTCAAGAAATGGCTAATGATGCATGCTCGAATTGGTCGAATATTGAAGATGTTACGTTGTGCAAATGCTGGGTTTGAGTTTCTCATGACCCAATTACGGGTTATGAGCAGAAGTTGCAACAACTTTGGAAGAAAGTTCATATCTATTTTTGGGAGAAGCTTGGCAATAGAATAACGAAGCAATCTCTAGCAAGTTGGTGCAAATACTTAACTAATTGTTTACTAGTTGGAGAAAAGCCATCAAACAAGCTCAAGATAATCTTCGAAGTGACACAAATTTATCAGATGAGGTAACAATATTTTCTTTATTTATTTGTATTACTCCCAAATTGACATTATTTAGCTTGAATAGAAATTTTCTTCTCCCCATATTTTTTTTAGGTACTTCAAGCACAAGCTTGGTACAATAGGGCGAACAAGAACAAGTCACTCAACCGTCATGAATTTGGAAATGTTGTCAAAGGTTGCCTCAGATACAAAATTGTGCCAAATGGTGCACCATTTGTCATGAACAACACTCCTTTGCACTCTAACCAGAATAAAACTTGCATGTATAGGAAGGCAACTCATTTGAAGTGCCAGAACCGACCCATCATTCACTTAGGGCTCATGGTAAGAAGGCCGCGAAAAAAAAAAAAGAGTTCTTGCAAAAGTGATTGTATAAAACATATGGGAGAATTTACTCACCAATGGGCATTAAGTTTGAAGCGGGACATGGCTACACTTGAGGGTGCAGATTGAATCGAACAATTATATTTAAGATAATAACACGTAACGTGACGGGTTGAGTTAAAATTTTAAACATAAGTTTTTTTATTAATGTTTTTAATATCAATTGTCCGGGGCAATTCGTTTACCGGTGAAAATGACTTGGACAATTATTCACTAAGACAATAATTATACGTTTACCCAATTGCCTGAGCAATCATTGACTTAGTGGATAGACTTACCTTGAGAACTACGAAATCCGAACTTGAAATCTCTTCTTATATTGGGAACAAAAGAGGCAGTAGATCTGTGGCAAATTGGATGTAAGTCAGAACCAAGGTATTAAATATCGATAATATCGGAAATATCAGTAGTCCGAAAACACGGAAATATCGATGGAAATATTGGGATAATATCGATATCGATAAAAATAATATGGAAACCACGGAAATTGTAAGAAAAACTTGGAAATTTTTATTGAAACTTTGCAGGATGTTTATTTAGTCAATTATCTATTAGTTTATCACAAAAAATTGGAAGGAAATGCATTGCATGATGGATTTAACATTATCAAGTTGATTATATAGCGAGCTAACAAACATTGTGAGTGTAGAAAATATGTAGTAATTAATGAAAGAAATTTAAACACACCATAATAATTTATATATAATGAATTAGTACAATATTTTACACTTTATACATTGCATGGTAAGATACATGAGTGACTTAGTACCACATAGAGTTCCTATGAGGTTCAATTTTTTCACTATCTTCATCATCTCTATGTGTAGAGTGAGTGTATTGTGAAGAGTAGTTATCAAATAATAAATCCCCAAAATAGTTTTGCATGTAATTGTTAACATGTCACCCATATGGATTCGAGATTGGTTGACCTTGTCCATAAGCAAAATCATTTGAAGATTGAGTCTCGGATTGTTTCCATGAGTCACTCGATTCCATCCCAACAGGAATGGGATATGAAGGGTAGGGAAATGGTTGGTTATGAGTATAACCATAGTTACTACTTCCTAATCCAACAGAGTCCAAAGTTATAGATAACGAGTCATCTTCTTGACTTGACAAAATCCCCTTGCCTCTTTCTCTACGAGTATAGTCCTTCCCTATGACACCAATTTCTGGTCCTGCCCGCCTACTGTCATGGTCCTCATCCTGTGTTGCATGCGTGAAGTTTGCCTCACCAGTGAAGGGGCTCATAAATCCGGGAGGTGGTTCAACATAGTTTCCATATCCACCACCACTACCTCCAGCTCCACTATATCCTTCATCATTCCCACCTCCGGTGGTAGGTGAGTTTCCTCCTGATCTTGTACTAGAGCTATCATTAGTATCAGCACGATGTTGTGGTTGTGTAGGATTGGAAAAAGGTGGAATTCCAGTGTTTCTTGGTCTTGGGCGCAAAAGTTCTTCCAAAGAGTCAGCGCTGCTAGATCCCACCTCCTCCGCTAATACTCTTTCTACATTTATCCCTTCATTACGTGCTTCTTCAGCAACTCTGGGAGCTGGGTTGCCTTCATCATCATCTAAATGAAGAGGTCTAATCCATTGATAAAGTTGGTTACCCTCTGTATCATCATCTTCAGCAACAATATCAAACACATCTAGTAGGTCACCATGGTCGACATGATCTATTTCTGCTTCCTTATCTCGAATTTGAAGCTTCATATTGTAGTAGCAATAAACTAATTTTTCCAACCTACTATGAGCCAACCTATTTCTTTGCTTTGTGTGTATGAGTGCAAATGTGCTCCAATTTCTTTCACAAGCAGATGAGGAAGCTGTTTGTGATAATACTTTGATTGCTAACTTTCTCACAGTTGGTGCATCGGTCCCATACATGATCCACCATTCAGCTACAATGAAAAACAATGTTGATAAGCCTAATAACTCCAACAAATTCTATTATAAACTTATCGTGAAATATGTTTACACTCACTAGGAGACATTTTTGTTCGAGCAGCAATTGATGTTGGTTCTCCAAAAGTTCTTCTTGCATCTTTAAACCATGTTAGTTGAATTCAATAAATCGTGTTAGTTTAATCCAACAAAGTAATTATTATAATTTAAGTAATTGTGTACCTCATTTCCAAATTGGCCAACTGCTGGTGATGCAAGGTCTAATTTAGAGTATACATTATGTACAGCACGTATAAGGGTACCATCATCTCCAACACCGGGTATGTATTGATATCGAGGATTCAAATAATATGCTGTTCAAAGAAACACATACTCTAATAAGAGAAATAATACTTATGCAACTAAAGAAATGAATTGCAAATTATGACATAATTTATACCTGCTGCATGCAAATCGCGGTATAATGTTTTATACCATCGGTCTTCAATTATCTTTATGACCCACCTTGCACCATGTTTTCTTTCCAATTCATCCTTCACTACACGCATCAACTCATATATTGCCCCCATAGTAGGATACACTTCTGTGTCAACGATTCGTAAAACTTTGTAAAGAGGTTCAAACACTTGGCACACATGTTCTGATTGAGTCCAAAAAGCATGATCAAGCACTATACTTTCCACCATACGACCTGCATTTGAGCGGCTGAAATTGTGGTTGGCCCAATCGTCACTAGTGAATAGTTGCTTCAACCCTGCTTTCTTCTTAAGTAGGCTGTCTAATGCAATATAGTTGGTGGCGAATCGAGTGGTAGCTGGACGAATAATTTCTCCTTCGCAAAATTCACGCATCTTTGCCAACAACCAACCGTGATTGTAAATATAATTTGTGATCATTCTAGCTCTTTTTACCACAGTAGCAACATTCTCTCTCTTCCCCCATTGCCTCAAACATGAGATCAATACAATATGCTGCACATGATGTCCAAAACACATTATGATGCTTCATTAACTTTTTTCCAGCTTTGACAAATGCAGAACCTTTGTCGGTCACGACTTGGACAACATTATGCTCTCCCACCTCCATGATTACATCCCTCAATAATTTGTAAATATACTTGTAGTTCTTTATATGGTCTGAAGCATCAACAGACTTCAAAAAAAATTGTCTTTCCCTTGGAGTATACCATGAAGTTTATGATAGACAATCTGGTCAGCCAGTCAATCCGTCACACATGATTGTGCAACCATTAGTTTCCCACTTTGACCTCAACTTGTTAACATACTCGCCAATGTCTTTATACTCCATATCCAAATATTTGTTTCTTATCTCATAGGGAGTGAGAGGTTGTACTCCAACACCGGCCTGTTGACATCCCACTACCATATTTTTGAAATGATGTGATGATGCTTTCTCAGCAGAGACATTTTCATAGATAAAGAACTTGCTAATTAGACGCCCCATTCCCTCCTTCACATTACCTCCAGTGAAATAACTCCAAACACTCTTTTGATGTGCTTTGGATGACTTAAATAAACTTGGGGCTATTGGTGGTGTTGGTTGTGATTCTCTAAGACTGCCTCCCCGTCTCATTTGTGCACCACCACTTGTCCCGGAACCTTGTGCTCTATTAGGAATTTTATGAAGGTGTTCTCTTTCTCATGCTGACTGTTTGGAGGCACGTAATGCTTGTTTCAAACTGCGTCGTTCTTCAGGTCCCATGTCATCGTCACATTCGTCCTCATCGTCATCATCATCACTGTCAACCGCTTGGCCATAGACTTCTCCTCGTAGCCCAGCTCGAATATTTTCCATTCCATGTGTTATCTTTTCCTTCTGCTGTTTTTTATTTTTTTAATAATGTGGTGATGAATGTCTTCACTTCTGGGGGGACATTATCGCATCGTTGGACATTATGTGCTAGATCTAATCCACTAAGATGGTACTTAAGTCGTGTCACTCCACCACTCTTCATTACCTGCCACTCCCATCGTTGGACATATTTGCAAATTGTGCCATGTTTGTTTTCGTCTATTGGGTCCCCATGTTCCCAAGCTGGATCATGTTTAGTAACTCCATTGGACATCTTAAACGTACCTATATTTATTTTTTATGAAAATTAGGCAATTATTTTTTGGCCAAAAAATATAGTAGTGACGGAAACATATTAAATAGGAAGTAAAGAAAATAGGAAGTAAAGTTATTCTACAGAAGAATTAAATAAGAAGTAAAGAAAATGATTGTAAGAATTTAAGTAATTATAAAAATAATATGGAATAATAAAACCTAATATTAATGAATAATAATCCAATTTGATAATAAAATAATAAATAACATTAAACATATTAAAATTATTCTAGGGAATAATTATACAACATTACTTAATTACTTCAAAAAATTAACATGCAAGTATAAATTACAATAATATAAATATAAGTTTGTAAACTTACCTTAAATATGGAACCCTTTGTGTTGAATCTCTGGAATAGATCTGGAATGGCTCTGAAAGGGGTAAGGGAAGAAGAAGAAACGAAAAGGTGTAATAGAGGTTTTAATTTTCGAAGGGTCAAAAAATATGTGATGATCTGATACTCAACCTCTGAGAATGTGAAAGAATAACACAGTGGCACACGGTTTTGAATGGTCTGAAATTGTAAAAGTTGTCCATGGTCTGATACTCCACCATTATTTTTGTCCTTGGTCTGAAATTGTACAATTTGTAATTGTAAAAGTTGTCTGGGTTTTGAATTATTTAGACTCTGCGAATGTGAAAGAATATCACGCGTGGCACACGGTTTTGAATCTTGATGCATGAAACCACCATTATTTTTGTCTTGTCAAAAATTGTACCATTCCTAAAAGCTGTAAAAGTTGAATTATTTAGATGCTTTTCTTTTCTCACACCGTCACACACCACCTACACACACACGCCACCGACACACGCACACAGGGGTCACACACGCCACCACACACGCACAACAACACACGCACACAGAGACGTCAGTCGTCTCTGGAATCTTGATCCTTCTCTCTTCTCCCTCTCCCTTCTCCCACAAACACACACTCAGATCTCTCGAATTCTTGATCCTTCTCTCTTCTCCCTTCTCCCACACACACGCACAGAGACCTTTCTCGATCTTTCTCCCACATGGCCTTCTCCTCCTCCCTCGCCTTCCTCCTCGTCCGTGTCTTCCGCCTCGTCGGCAAACCCAGGAACTCTCCGGCGAGTTCTCTTGATCCTTCTCCGCCTTCCTCACCGATCCCACCGACAACAACCCCACCTCTGTCGTTGACTCCAGCGACGACCACCACGACCCCCAATCGCCCCCAAACCCAAACCTCAACCTCTACAACAACCACCCATTCTCCTCCTACCCCCGGAGCCTGCCCCGCCGGCGCCGCGCTCGCCTCCGTCTCTATTCCACGTCTGCTTCAACCAAGACCACGCCTGCTTCGCCGTGGGGACAGACCACGGGTTCTGGATCTACAACTGCGATCCGTTTTGCAAGCTCTTTCGCCGCGACTTCGACAACGGCGGGGGAATCGGCGTCATTGAGGCGCAGATCTTGGGTCTGAGCCTGGATTGCAGAGAGAGATCTGGGCAGCTGGGACGACGCAGCCTCAGCTACCTTTCCGACGACGTAGCCACGACGACTTTTTCGATAATATCGAATATATCGCGATATTATCGATATTATCGATAATATTGCGATATTTTGACGATAATGAGACGGATACGTGAGAAAATATCGATGTCTCTCAAAAACGATAATATCGACGATATATCGCAGATATTATCGATATTTTAGTCATTGGTCAGAACAACACACTCATAAATGTTTGGTGGAAGGAAACCAATAAAACTGCTTCCCGTACAAATGTTTTTGTATGTAACACAGCGCCACTGAAGAACAACAATGCACAAAAAATAAAAAAATTCACGCATAATGGTCACTCAAATTAGCAGAAGGCTAAAAGCATTTATCAGATACATCAGAGAGCATGTAGTTTACGGACATTTTAACAGTGGTTCTGGGAGGGCTATAACTTTTAGAAAAGAGCAGAGGTGATCATCCGTAAAATGGGGTAATGTTTTTCCATGAAATCACCAAAAGTGATTTTAGGGAAAAGCATACACTAATAAGTGATTCTAACCCAAAAACTAAACTCCTAACGAAATTTAGAAACTGTAGACATAAGTTTCCACAAGCACAACCTTTGTAGCGATTGCTACAGTACAAATGCCAGATCTAGACTTCAGCTATTACTAGTAAACCATAGCACTACCTCCAGTAAGAGGAACGCTGCTTTCATCCATAATATGCCAAACAAGCAATGAATAAATCTGGGCTAAACACAACTTGAAAGACATAGCTTGAAAACTGAAGGGCAAATATCCGTCGCAACAAAAATATTGAATGTCTCAAAACATTCAGAATTACAAAGTTCATACCATGTCTAAAAATCCCTTAAGAAAATGCATAACCAAAACTATTAGAGATACTGAGCTACATTCATAAAGACAACCCTTCAAGTGCTCACTTCTTATCACCACCAGACCTGCACACATAACAAAACAAACATAAGGCAAATAAATCATGTAACATCACATTACCTCACCAACTCACGGTAAAAAAGCACGAGATTTGCACAGACTATTTACTCATAGAGATCAGCAGATTTCAGGAAAAAGTCTACAATTAGGCAACAGTGTTTTTGAGAAACAAAACAAATTTCAATCAACGCCATTTTGAGTGACAACACAATCGACTAGTCTAATTAAAAAGCCAACAAAGGGCATCACCAACAGACTATGGCCCCGTTTGGGATTGAGGTGATTTTAAAAAAAGCCACTGTGAAAAAAAGCTGAGGGTCATTTTTGTGTTTGGTAAACTGAAAAAAAATGGCTTATTTTGGAAGCTGCTGTGAGAATAAGCTGAAAATCAAAAGAAAAGCTGAAGCTGCTATTTGCTGCTTTGAAAAAAAATCAGTTTTTTCAAAGCACACGGAGCTACAGTGCTCCTTTAATGAAAAGACACACTATCATCCTGCTTTTTTTTCCAAAAGCATTTTCACACAAAAATTTACCAAACACTCTACTGGCTTTATTTCACAGCCTCACAGCACAGCCGCTTATTCTCACAGCAGCTTTTTTTCAAAGCACAGCAATACCAAACCAGCCCTATAACAGCTCAAGTTGAAAGCACAAACAAGCTATCACCTTCCAGCAACAGCACAGACACATAAATGTCAGTATATGGGGCTTGAGACAGTCCTAAGAACAATAAACAGCTGTTTATAGCATACAAATTTCATAATCTATTGTAAAGATGTCATGATAAAGATTCTAACTACTCGGTTTTCATAACAGTGGGTCATAATTATTGCAGTTTTCAAAGATTTCCACAAGTTTACACAACTATGCATAAATATTAGTACACATTCATAAACAAACGACCTCAAAAGCTAATCATATCCAAAAATGAAACCATTTCAACAGAACCAGAAGCACAAGCTAATCCACAAAGGCAAAAAACCGAAGAATATCTCACCTCATCTTGCGGAGAACGTTGGACATCTCCTCTCTCTTCTTCTTGGCCCTCTTGTGAGTACCCAACTTTCGCTTGGCCACCTTAAGAGCACGCTTGTCCTTCCCGACCTTCAAAAGCTCCGTAATCCTCTTCTCATAGGGAGCAAATCCCGCAACTTCCCTGATCAAGTTCCTCACGAAATGCACCCTCTTGCTTGTTTTCTACATCCCAAAGCCCCCAAATCACACAAATCAGAACATTATTCACACAAATCAAAAACCCCAAATCAAACCCAGAACCAAAAATTTCCACAGAAATCATGAAGAATCAATGGAACTTTAAAAAGGGAAGAGAAATTACCCCCTTGCGGTCAGATGGGCGAGGAGGCAATTCACGCTTGGTGACGATGTGGCCTTTGTTGAGGCCGACGAAGATCCCACTCTTGGGGGCGGCGGGAGCCATTTCCTGCAAGAACAGTTGCAATATTCAATAAAATGTTCCAATACGAACAGATTAATGGAGGAGTCCTAATTAGGATCGGGAAATTTGAGCTGGATTGGTACCTTAGCGCTGCTTGGATGAAACCCTAGATCCTGCCGGTAGAGAGAAGGCGCGGCCAAACCGAGTCTGCTTACAGAGACTAAAACCCTAGTGATTCAGTCCATTAAATACTGCGTGGTCTCCCTGTTTTTTATTCGGCACGACGTACGTGGATTCCGAGACTGCGTCGGCCCACGTTTTTTAGGTTTTGTGTTACGGGCGGAACCGTTTATTGGGCTTTTGGGCCCAGAAAATGTTGGTGGCTCGGCCCAGAGAATACATGGGTTTCAATTTTTTGAATGCTATTGCTAATGCACCCAACAATTTGATCGTTAGTTCATTATCATTCAGAATACAAATTATTCTGATTCTTCACTTTTATGCGTTTACTAAATGTTTGGACCCAAAATGATAGTTTGGGCCGAGCTTAGAGCGCTCTCGGCCTAGTAACCTTCATTTAGAATTGTCATGTGTCGTCCAATCATCACGGGCCGTCCAGTCAGGGTTAGCCGAGTCCTATTGCGAGGGGGATTGGTTTAGACAAGGAGTCGTAAGGCTAAGGATGCTGAGAATTAGGGGATGAATCTGGTTTGTTAAAGAGCTTGGTTCAAAGTCCTAGTGGAGTTAGGATTGGCTAAGACCTAATTAGATTAGGTTGTGGAGTTCTAATCTAAGTACTATTATGGCTCGGCCATGTGGGGGTTTGGTACTATAAATAGAGAATGGAGTGCATCATTTAAACCCCTCCAATTCAACACACAAATTGCCTTGCGCAAAGATTCTCAACACCCTTTAAGAATTTTTTTTTTTCCTCTTCCTTTTTCTTCCCACCAACACATCTTCAGTTTGGATAAACAACATTGTGAAGGCAACCAATGACATCTTCAGTTTGGATAAACAGCACTGGAGCTGTAGGACCAGCCGACTGAGAAGCACCTACAGTTTGGATAGAAAACACTGCTTTGAGGCCGATTGGTTATTTATCTAAGTCTCAGCTAACAAGGATTTCCTTTGTTGGTAGAGGTCATCTCATCAGTCTTCTCAGCGAAGTAAGGTGTTATAGGTTATTAGGCTCGGTACATTGAAAGCCGAGTTTTGTTTATGATTGGATACTCGCAAGTACGTTTTAGAGTTCGGCATTCTCACGGCCGAACCACATTTACGATCAAGACATATATCTCTTTTGAGTACTTGTGTCCATATAGTCTGGTACCAGTTCAGCGTGCTCATACTCTCACGAATATAATCACTATGACCGAACCTGGCACCGACGATTTATGAAATTCGCAGAACTAGCAGCCTTGTTTTCAAGCTCTAGAACATAAAGGCTGAGACATGTTCCTTCCTCGGCCGCAGTTACAAGATTGAGAAGTCAGCAGCGCGCTTAACACAACGTCAACATATTTTATTCCCCGGCCAAACTTAGCCAACAAGTTGGCACGCCCCGCACATAACTGAATGACGTAGTTAGCTTATTAGTTACTCGGCCTGCTCGCCACGTAGGATTGGTAGTTTTTAGGGTTAACATTTTGGCACGTCCAGTGGGACATAGTGCTAAAGCTACGAAGTTCATGACCATTGAGACATGGTTAGTAAAAAAGAACACAGTCATGGGAAAATCGAAAACTAATATTCTATTCCAGAGCCCAGGACAAGATGGCTTGTTATAGGCACATAATCTTCCTGCTGCTGTGACACCTAAAGCCACAAGTGCGAAACGTCGAGAAAATGAAGTTAGTCTCGGTGGTCAACCTCGTGATGCAGAAATCCCTACCAAAATGACAAAAGGCATTTTTGTTGAGGATTAGTGGAGGATTGTGACGAGGATAGTGGTGAGGCCTCTGACCCACCAACTAGGTCGTTTCTTCGACGACGACTTGAAGAGCAATCTCGGTAATTTGAGCAAATGTTCATTTGAGAAGTAAAAATCATATTTAAAGAAATGTGTGATAATAGAGCTATACACAACAGGTTGCTCGAAGTACTAGTTAATAAAGCCCAAGAAGGTGGGTTATCTATGTTTGATGGCCACTGGAGTAGCCAGGAAATATAAATAACGCCCTTCGGCACATATAATTTTTGGTGAAATGAGCAATTGGGCACCTGACATTTAATATTTTCTTGGTTTAGAATTCTAAGGTAGGAAGTTAATAAAAGAAAATGATGATGAGTCTTACAAAGGTCGAAGTAACCTCATGAGGAGGAATGCCGAGATTCTGGTCCTGAGGATGAACCGGTGTCTCTACCGTCGCTTATGGCTCCACATGAGGCGCCACTTCATGTCTCGCACCTACTTCGGCCGCATGATTGTCGACCTAGCCAGCCGCCTC
Source organism: Malus fusca (assembly GCA_035220775.1). Lineage (NCBI taxonomy): Eukaryota > Viridiplantae > Streptophyta > Magnoliopsida > Rosales > Rosaceae > Malus > Malus fusca. Next base: position 21,698,384 of record CM069070.1, read on the forward strand.
GACCACCAGTTGAGGATTGATGGTTAGTAGTTCAGCTAGTCGAGAGCGCCTCACCAGCGAAGGTATTTCGCTCTCATCCTCCTAGCATAAAAAAAAAAGATTGGTCGTTAGTCAAGAAATATAGTCGAAATGAAAGGAGAATAAAAAAAATGGTCGTACCTCGTCTTCCAAGACGATCATTAGAGTCTTTTTTGGATTTGAGGGAGGGTTTTTCTCGGCCGTGGTGGCCGCATTCTCCAAAGCAGCAGCTGCCAGGCTGACACCAGGAGCAACAGCCAGCCCCAGAGTTGCAAGACCCTCGGCCAATAGGTTGATGACTGGTTCAACAACGGCTAACGTAGTTGGTCGAATTTCAACCGTCTAACCCGTCGAAGGGTTTTGCGATAGTCTCATCGAGGTCTCGACAACATGAGAAGGGAGATGAGCACTAGGAATGGTTGTTTCTGTGGTTTGGCTTGAAATGACATGTATATCCCGTTCTCCTTTCTTTGCCTTTTTCTTGAGGTGTTTTTGGGCTGGGCAATGTTGCCAGTCATCTCGACCTCTGGGCGAGGCTGCTTACTCGGTGTGGTCGGCGCAGCAGGGGCCGCTACTGGAGTTGGTTCGACTGGATGAGCGGTGGTCGCATCCTTCTTAGGAGGATAAGTGAGTTTCTTTTTTGCCGCAATCATCGCAACCATGTTGGCTCGTTTTATGGCACAACCACCTGGAAAAACTGAGTTTGAGTCAGAACGAAGTTTGAATTAAGTGGATTAAATAAGAGAGGTAAAATATATATACCTTGTGCTAGGGGTGGGCAAACGTGCCATAGGCCTGGGGGTAGGGGCATGTATTAGCGGTTCGGGACGGGTACGGGGCGGGGCGATGCGGGCCTTTGAAATTTTAGGTTCGGGCCGATTCCAAAAGTATAGAAAAACGGGTACCCGGACCGGCCCGTTTGCAAAAATCCCCTCATGTTGGGTACTGTTATTGTCTCCCAGGCCCACTTCTTTTTGTTCCTCCCTGTGGGCCGTGACAGTTCTCACTCTCGAGAACACTCCACACACACACACTTCACTTCCCCGTGTTTCCTTCAATCTCTCGAACCTTCTCCTTCATTTCTCTTCTTTGTTTCTTCTCCCCTCATCTCTGCAACTCTCCTTCCCAAAGCACAGACACACCACACCCACACCCACACCCTATCGAGAAATGATATATTGTCACCGCCTCACAAATTATTCCCCCGACGAACGATGCATGGATTGGCTCTTCTGCCTCTAACTCCCCCACACACCCTCTGTTTCTTCAACCTCTCTTTTTCTTATTCTTCAACCTCAAGATCTCTACTTTTCCTGTAAACCCAATCCGAATCTTCGAAACCCACTTTCAGATACGCCTCGAAACCCATAACCAGCTTCTCGAATTTAAACAAAAAACGGCGGCGTTTTGCTACCGTTTTGAGAGCGAGTCGCAGATAGTCTCCTTACCAGGTTCTGGATGTGTCTCCTTCTGCAATTGATGTCGAGATCAAAAGGGCTTATCGCAAATTTTCTCTTAAGTATCACCCTGATGTTAACAAAGAGGTAATTAACAGGTTACAGATTCAAACCCATAATTTTTTATTTTTTTTTGTGGATGTGGAATTGCTAGTGTTTTAGCTGCAAATTGAAGGTTTTTAATTTCTAGGTAGTTTATTTTCCTAATTTATTTGTCTGTTTTATGCCCATAATTTAATTTCTGTTTTATGTCCTGATTCGATTCGATTTCGAACTCGGTCGAGTGCAAATTCGACTAGGAATTTGGGTTCTAGGATACTGAAAATTTGAAGGAAAAAAAAAACAGGGTACCTGTTGGACCTGTATGAACCGACCCGTTTTATACAGGCCGAGTTAGGTCCAGTTCTCAGTTTGAAAATAGTAAAATCCACATCGGCTCGGCTAGTTGTATTTTCAAGCGGGTCTGGTCTGGTCCCTTCAATTTGGTCCTGGCCGGGCCTGTGCCCACCCCTACCTTGTGCCATTTCTTTAGATTTTGAGACGAGAGTTTTCCTCGGTCGGTCGTTGAAGAGTTTCTTTGAAACTTCCTCGGCCGAAGTACTAAAGAAATCATTGATGTAAGCATCCCACCAATCAGCAAAGGTGCTGGTACAATGAGTTTATGTGGTATTCGACCGAAGACAGAACATGGTGCACCGCTCCTAGAATTCTCGCTCGGCTTATTTACATTCTCTCTCCGAGAAGTCAAAGAGGCGTTCTCGGCTCAAGAGCGAGTGAGAAGTGAGGAACGGCATAGGACATGCCTGAAGATAGCCCAGTTGACGAGCCATGAAGTGAGGATGGTAGACCTACCAGCTGGCCTGTCGAGCATCACAACCGAAGGGAAGGTCACGAGCTAGGACCCCTAGGACTGTCGAAGATCGGCGTTTTCTGCTTCTTCCCATGCCGATGTAGGAAGCTGGATGGAAGTCGGGTATTTCTGGCGGCGGCAAACCAAAAACTCGTCGTCCGACAAGTCTTCAAGGCCGAATGAGCAGGAACAGGGTGTGAGGCCAGTTGAAGGCCCATTGCTTCAGAAGAATTGAAGCTTGAGATTTTCGGCCTCAATGTGCAGAAGTAAACCTGCAGCCATAATTGAAAGATCCAGAACGGGTGGTTCTGGTGCGGGTCGATTTTCCTGACGGAAGCTTCAGCCAAGCACCGAGAAAGTTTGGTGATAATGGCCGGGCTAAGGGCTAAGGGCCAAGATGTGGCCATTGGCATATTCTCGGCTAGGCATTTATTCGACTTGGTACAAAAGATGAACTTATTGTACTAGTAGAACAAGAAGGCTTTATGTTCATTCTTCTTGAGAGCTTCCTCATTCAAGCTAGCAAAATGGGTAATTAGGGTGCTGTAATTGAAGAAGTTCTTGTGAAACTTGTGCACATCATCCTTCGATGGCTCATAACCGTCCTTCATCAAAGTTTCGACGGCGCGCTCGTCGAAGACCGCTTGTAGATCTAGATCGAATTGATACCTATAGAGAGCAGTATCAATTGGAAGACCAGAAGGGGGAGTGCCAAGAATGGTCGTGACATCCAGCATTGTCGGGCCAATAGGGCCGAGAGGAATGACCATGATGTTGGTAACCGAACACCAGAAGCTTAGGGCGGCCATTAGGAATTCTCGATCCATGTTGATCTTAATGGTCGATAGCTTAATGGCATCGAAGATACCGAAAGTCTTACAGTCGCCCTCGAAGTATGACTCCATCCGAGTGACCCAAGCACCCCAGGCCGCAGGGGTTGATGGCCAAGCTCCTTGGGGTTTGGCCGATTCCCACTTCGACCAATCGTATCCTTGGAATAAGGATTCAAGGCAGTGGGCCTTTAACATCTGCGTGATGGTTTCTAGGACGTCGTCCTTAAAGAGGGGTCCTAGAGTCTGGTGATAGGCCCTTGAAGTCATCCTCAGATCAGATGGTTTTGATGGTGTTCCAATAAATGATGTTTAGGCACTTGTTGCATTCCTCGGTGAGCTTGGTGATGAAGGTGTTGGCAGCCATTGATGAAGGCTTTAACGTTTTCTGGGTTTCACAGTTTGGTTTCTGGGTTTGAAAGCAAATGGTAAGAGACTTTGGAGATTTAAAAGCGTAAAAGGTCAAGTGAATTTGGACTAAGTATTTATAGGCATTTGGGAAGAAGATCAATAATTTAATTTCAAAAGAATGAAGGGTAAATTCGACCAAATGGTTTTGTAATTATGACAGATATTTGAGAATCCAAATGAAGAGGCTGAAAAGCTCGCGGATTAAGGATGCACAATTGTGTGTGACGGCGAGGTTTATGGCGAAGGGACGTTTCAGTGCTCGTACGTCTCAAAGTGGGGGCACACATGATTGAAGATGGACAGTCGTGCTGGAGAGCTGCCACGTGTCAAGTTTTGTAGTATTCGAAGTCTGACAGGTAAGGTGAGAGGTCGTGCATGATAAATGTGTCTGGTTTGAATATTCGATACGCAGAGGGTTTTTATTATTTTAATAAAGGGTCACTTATTCAAGGTCGAAGCTCGGCCATGAATTGCAGGCCGAAGACCTCATAAGCGATAGGGCATTGTTTGGGCCCAAAATGATAGTTTGGGCCGAGCTTAGAGCCGATCTAGCCCAATAACCTTCATTTAAAATTGTCATGGGCCATCCAGTCATCACGGACCGTCCAATCAGGGTCGCAAGAAGGATTGGTTTAGATAAGGGGTGATGTAGTCGAAACCTAGTGCAACAAGGAGTCGTAAGGCTAAGGATGCTGATAATTAGGGGATGAATCTGGTTTGTTAAAGAGCTTGGTTCAAAGTTCTAGTGAAGTTAGGATTGGCCAAGACTTAATTAGATTAGGCTGAGGAGTTTTAATCCAAGTACGATTCTAGCTTGACCATGATGGGGTTTGCTATTATAAATAGAGAAGGGAATGCATCATTCAAGCCTCTCCAATTCAACACACAAATTGCCTTGCGCAAAGCTTCTGAACACCATTTGAGATTTTTTTCCTCTTCCCCTTTCTTCCCACCAACACATCTTCAGTTTGGATAAACAACACTATGAAGGCAACCGACGACATCTTTAATTTGGATAAACAACACTGGAGCTGTAGGAACAGCCGACCGATGAGCACATTCAATTTGGATAGACAACACTGCTTTAAGGCCGATTGGTTATTTATCCAAGTCTCGGCTAACAAGGATTTCCAAGTCCTTGTTGGTAGATGTAATCTCATCAGCCTTCTCGGCGAAGTGAGGTGTTACGAGTTATTAGGCTAAGCACATTGAAAGCCGAATTTTGTTTATGATTAGATACTTACAAGTAGGTTTTAAAGTTCGACATTTTGACTGCTGAACCACATTTACAACCAAGACATATATTTCTTTTGAGTACTTGTGTTGTGAAACCCCACCCCTAAATTATATTGTAATTTCACAATTTACTTAAAGGTATTTTGAACTTTACTTTTTCAACTTCACTATTCTATCAAATCCGTATCCACTTTCCAGATTCTCTCCACTCCTTGTCTACCACGTGGCAGCCCACTAACTCATCATATCCCTCTTTTTTTTTAGCTCTCACTCTCTCACTCTCATCTCTTTCGGACAACTCTCTATCTCTCCCCGATCAAACCTACACACCCACGCACACCTTTAAAGGCACCCCAACAACGCCGCAGAACCACTACCACCCTCGTGGACCTCCCATCCCTCTCCCTTGTCTCTGTGAAGCCTCGAGACACCTAGAGAGCACCCAAAACCAGGTCCGGTGAACCTCCGCAATTCTCGAGCTAAACTTGGCCACCCCCGGCCATCACACGGTGAATCGAAGGTAAGAAAACATAGCCTAGGGTTGAGTTTCGACGACGACCGGAGCTTCAGAGGCTCCGGCCCAAGGCCCGTTTAAACCTAACCCAAATCCTTTTAATTAATTTATTTTTATTTTTAGTTTCAAGCCCAAGGCCCAATAGAAACTAAACCCAGAACATTTCGAACCTAAGTCTTTGGGCCGTGCGTATCTTGGGCCTTTGGCCCAAGAAACCAAGTCTAAGCCTAGGATCCCATGCCCAAGCCCAAACCTAGTCAAAACCTAGCCCAGCTGGACATGAGCCTGCTCGTGGCCGGTGATTTTTCTAGCGACCCACGGTGGCGCGTGGTCGCCGAAGCCGCCACCTTGCGGCGACGCGTAAGGGCATGTGGAGGTACCTGAGGTCCCCCTTTATGTTTTTCGACGTCCTAAATCCGTTTATGACATCTGTTTCCTGAAATTCAATCATTTGAGTATAGTTTTATTAATTGTACCCTTTATGTGCTTAGGTGAGAATATTAGCGACGATTTCGTCATTCCTATTTCGTACGGCTCTTTAGCGACGAAGTATCTGTGAGCGGACCTCTTCTAAAATGCATGTTTTAATAGTAGAAATGCATACATGAAAAACATGATTTTAATGATTATGTTTTATGAAACGTTTTATGAGATATTATGCTTACTGAGAATATTTTGGAATACCATATTTTATCGAAATGATGTTCTTTGTAGTATATATGATGGATGACTATATACTATTTATGAACATGCTTTTACACACTTATTTGTAGTATATATGACGGATGACTATACGCTATGAAGATGTTTTGAGATATATGTATCTATGTTTGTAAAGACTATGTTCAATGTTTTTGTGCATATCTAGTAGTCAATGTTCTGCCTACGGGCGAGGGAGATATATGGCTTAGGGAGACATATGTATATGGCTTCGGGCCGAGAGATATATGCACTAGCTTCGAGCCGAGAAATGTAGTGCCTACGGGCGACTTGATACCACTAGTTAGCACACTATATACGAGATATGTTTTATGAAGGTTTTATGGCATGCTAGGGTTTTCGGAAACCTATTAATATTATGGTATGAGTTTTCTTTAAAACTTTGGGGGTTAGTACGTTGATAACTGTTTCAGTATTATATATATATATATATATATATATCAACTTGGCCACTCATGTTTGTTTTGAGCCCTCTCAAGACATGGGAACGAGGCTTACGATCCGCACTACGAGGCTTTCCCCTACCAGTGATATCGTGCCATCATCTATGCTTTGACATCATTGTAATAACACTTTCCGTTGTATTCTGAATTAGATGTATGCTCTGAACATGTCATGCACTATCACTATCTTCACGCATGAATGAATAGTCACCTCTTATTATTTTGCTACAATTCATAAACATCATATCGTACCCTAGCAGTTCTTTTCCAAAGATATGTGTTGAATATTTGTATATTATCTTATGTAGTTCGAACAAAATGTATATGCATGATTTACATGTTCTCAGCATATGCATTCATTAAATGGCTTGCGTCACCTTCAGGTGTTGGCCAACACGTGGCCATCCCAATGTCCCTAGGACATCGAGATCAAGGCGTGTCATGTGTCCATATAGTCTAGTACCAGTTCGGCATGCTTATACTCTCACGAATATAATCACTGTTACCGAACCCTACGTCGACGATTTGTGAATTTCGCAGAACTAGCAGCCTTGTTTTCAGGCTCTAGAACCTAAAGCCTGAGGCTTGTTCCTTCCTCGGTCGCAGTCGCAAGATCGAGAAATCAGCAGCGCGCTCGACGCAACGTGAGCATATTTTACTCCCCGGTCGAACTCGGCAGACGAGTTGGCACGCCCCGCACATAACTGAAGGACGTAGTTAGCTTATTAGTTACTCGGCCTGCACGCCACATAAGCTTGGTAGTTTTTAAGGTCAACACTAAACTATGATTAATTGGATATCAGAATTATTACAATTTTCTGGCTTTCCTGGTGTTTACAAATATATAATCATAAAAAAGCAGGTTTCATATTACGTTCGTAATCCAAACTAAGATATAGTTGGTTTTATATTTGTTTCTTGTGTCTGTTCATGAATTTGTGATTTCGTTCGTTCCAAGTAAGTAACATGCCATAAAAACTCAGTCATAGCCATGTCAGACAACAATAACAGTGTAAAAGCAAGTTAAATTTAGTAATTATGGTAGTTCTAACATATTAGACGCTTTTGTTTTCCCATTTAAAATTTTAAATATCTAACAGCCAAAATTTATGACCTACTAAAAAATCACTCGTCCCATATGTATTGGGGACTAGAGCCAGTCTAGTCTGACCAAATAAACCTTCATTGATCAAACTGTGTGGGTTAAAGCTTTTTGGCCAATTTTGCAGGCTAGTATTTGCTAACTTCTCGAGGAGCAGATCAAATTGGTGGTTGTATTTCATGATCGGAGATCCTAAAGTTGGAATAGGCTTGTCGCTAAGTTTCAAATAGTTAGGAGCATTTATCTTTTCATTCTAGTTTTTGTGCATCGTTTGTCCATAAATAATACCCAACTTTAATGAAACACTATGTAATAAGGCTTCGTATCTTTTTTACGTCGAAAATAAGGTTTCATATCTAAGGCACCTTAACATGGATAGTAGTCGCAATTATAGGCAAAAATTCAACAGTTGCTGATATTTAGAGTTAAAAAGACATTTAATTGTTCAATCAAACTATAGACATCGAAATTTCGGTAAATAAATGTTGATCGATAAATCAAAATTTCAACGCTCATGTATTACATAAATTTTACACGTAGCGTGTGACTCGACGAAAAATCGAAATGAGTTGGAAAAGTCATCAAACATGACACTTGTCAACACCTGGCAGAAACGACTTATTTCATCTGGGATATTATATTCAAAATTAGACCTTGGAAAATTCTATAAATACAAGCCCATTTCATTCATTTAGGGGAGGAATTGATATTACACCAAAACCTTGAAGCTCTGAAACTCTGAAGCTCTCAAGCATCCACGTTCCCGAAGAATCAAGAAAGCCCTATTCGTTCTTCGTTCATCGTTCTTCCAAGATCAAGCCCCAACGGCCCTTGGATCAACAATCATCCACCTTCAAGATCAAGCCCCGACGGCCTTTTGAAGAACTTCCACTAATTCAAGATCAAGCCCCCGACGGCCCTTGAAGAAAGTGTTCATCGTTCATCATCCGTTCATCCTAAGATCAAGCCCCAACGGCCATTTGGATCAACAACATCGACAAATCCATACATCCAATCACTGTTCTTCAAAATCAAGCCCAAAAGCCCTTGAAGATTCGTTCATCACTGTTCTTCAAGATCAAGCCCAAAAGCCCTTGAAGATCCGTTCATCACCGTTATTCAAGATCAAGCCTCAACGGCCCTTGAAGAAACGCTCATCCTCAAGATCAAGCCCCAACGGCTCCTTGAAGATCCGCACAAATCAACACCTTACGGAGATCGAATCAGAGGATCAAATTTGAGAGAGATTGTAACCCAAAATCATCAAATACAAATATTTGTTTGTGCACGTTGTTCTTGTCTCTTTCGTTTCAGGAATTTTCCGTGTTCACAAATTGGCACGCCCGGTGGGATAATCTCTACCTCTCATCTCTTTCTCCGTTCAAGAAATTCAAGCGCACTTCCAAAATTAATGGCATCAAGGAAGGTTCAAACTGTTCCCGCAACCGGCGCAAAGAACATGAGCGTCCTCGTCGCAAGTGGTGTCACTTTGGGCATCACGACTCGAAGCATGGCAAGAGCTACTTCTGCCGCCTCTTTCACCTCTGCATCAACTCCGCCAAGGGAACAAGAGCACCCAAGGCACGAGCCTTTGATCACCTTAGCCTCACTAGGGGCATCAAGGGGGGCAAGCCCAAGGAAATACTCTGAATCCATGCTCTTCGATGCCGATTCAAGCGGCAGTTCAGCCATGCAAGTCATGACCATTGGAGCAACTTCAATCGATGAGCAGCTGGCTCAAATGAATGAAGCAATCGCAAGGCTAACCCGAACTGTGGAAGAAAAAGACTTGCAAATTGCAGCACTAGTCAACCGATTGGAGGCGCATGACAGCGAGAAACCCGACCCAGAGAATGATCCACTAAAAAGAAGAGATGACGAAGAAGATGAGCCTCAAGTGGAGAAAAACGATGTGAAGTCGGAGCAAGACCAAGCAGCGGCACTCATGGGATCCATTTCTATCCAGCAGCTGCAGGAGATGATCACCAACACCATCAAGGCACAGTACGAAGGGAGCTCACATACCTCCTTGTTCTACTCGAAGCCCTACTCCAAGAAGATTGATGCCCTGAAGATGCCAAGGGGTTATCAACCACTAAAGTTCATGCAGTTTGATGGAAAAGGAAACCCGAAACAGCACGTTGCCCACTTTGTTGAAACTTGCAACAACGCAGGGACCGAAGGGGACTACCTTGCACTGTGAGCACCCGTCGCACTGTGAGCATGCTAGAGCTAACGAGCACAAAGCAGTGGATGGACGAGCCAGTCATTGACTACATCAACAGATGGCGCATTCTAAGCCTCGACTGTAAAGACAGGCTCTCGGAAACCTCTTCAATCGAGATGTGCATCCAAGGCATGCAATGGGGTTTGCAATACATCCTTCAAGGCATTAAACCACGGACCTTCGAGGAATTGGCCACTCGCGCCCATGACATGGAGTTGAGCATCGCCCATCATGGGAAGAAAGAACCAATCGCCGACTACAAGAACGACAAAGTTCTTGGGCCAAAGTTGGAGAAGACTGTGTGGAAACCCACCAAAGAAGCAAAGACGGTCAACACAGCTCCCGTCAAAATCCCTACACGAGGCAAGGCGATTCAAACCGAAACTTTTCGTGATCAAGAGATGCGTAGACGCACTTTGAAGGAGCTTGAGGAGAAAACTTATCCATTTCCCGACTCTGATGTGGTTGCCATGCTGGATGACCTGTTGGACAAGAAGGTGATCAGTTTGCCTGAGTGCAAACGGCCAGAAGAGATGAATCGCACTGACAGTCCAAGGTACTGTAAATTCCACCGCTTCATCAGTCATCCAACAGAAAAATGCTTCGTGCTGAAAGATCTCATCATGAAGCTGGCTCAGAAATGAATCATCGAGCTAGATCTTGACGATGTGGTGAAGTCAAACTATACCACCTTCACTTCTGGCTCTTCCGACTCAAAGTTTCCACCTCAACCGCTGGGGGATGGACTCAAGTCACTCCTAAGAAATTGCACAAGAAGCATACGTCTCCTCCACAAGTCCGCCAATCGGAAACGGGGCAAAGCAGCTCTTGTCAACCTTCAAAGCAACGTGAACGTGTTGAAGATGATGAAATTTCGACATATAGATCGTCCATCCCCACCACGATGCGTGATTTCTTGCCCGAAGACTTCTTCAATCACTCGGTCAAGGCTCCTTGCTATGAAAATTGTGAGGAACGCCTCTCCAAAATTGCTTGACAAATTCACCAATGCTCCTTGTTCGCACGAGCCTAAACTGTAGGACACGAAGCTCCTCGCCTGCACGAGCCTAAACTGCGTGGCACAACGCTCCTGGTCTGCATGAGCATAAAAGGCAACACCAACGCTCATTGCCTGCACGAGCTGAAACTGCAACACGGCACCGAACGCTCCTGGTCTGCACGAGCATAAAAGGCAACACCAATGCTCTTTGTTCGCACGAGCCTAAACTGCACGAACCAAAGCTTCTTGTCCGCACGAGCCTAAACTGTAGGACACGAAGCTCATCGCCTGCACGAGCCTAAACTGCATGGCACAACGCTCCTGGTCTGCACGAGCACAAAAGGCAACACCAAAGCTCTTGGCCCACAAGAGCATAAACTGTGTACGACAAAATCATCATCAAAATCATTGTTAAATTCATCGCTCATTCGAACTACGTTTTGACTTGATCTCTTTCTTTGGAAAGGGTACGTAGGCAGCTTGAACATTCAACTTCAAGTTCAGTCACATCAAAATAAAAAATAAATGCTTTATTGAAGAATGTCAATTTTATTACAAAATAAAAAAAAAATAAAAAAAAAAAAAATATATATATATATGGACAACATGCAGGTCTTAGCAGCTGAGGAACAAAGCCCAAATGTCAGGCGCAGCCTAGGATAACGCTAGCCCTTCCTCCAAACAAGATATGGCCCAAGCCCACCCTTACTCTTTGTCATTTATCAAGAGAGAGGCCAAGGCCTGCTCAAAATTCGCTTACAAATCCAGGCCCATCACAGCCATGCCAGCAGAACCCTAATTTCTAATTGCCGAGAGAGAAATTCAATACGCATAGAACAAAAATCGAAACTTTCTCTGCAAAATCACAGCTTTTTGGGCTCCGGAAATGGCCGACGCTTTGGTGCAAACGGCGGAGCTCCATATCCAATCGGAGGGCTGTGCGGATTTAATGCCCGAATCGGAAACCGGGTCGAATCTGCTTCAAAGGCGTATCGAGTTCCACCGAGCGAGGAAGCCCTTCAATGGCCTTAACACTGGTGGCGGTGACTTTAGGCTCGAGACCTTGAACCCCGGAAGCAGCAACAACGACGGTAGTAGCTCTAATCAGGGTCAGAGTTTGACGGCTAAGAAAACGGATCTGTCCGAGTTTTTTTTTGGAGAACGGGTTGGATCCGGAGCTCAGCTTTGGCATCACCTTCCGGAGAATTGGTGCCGGTTTAAGGAATATGGGGAACACTTGTTATCTCAATTCAGTGTTGCAGTGTCTGACATATACTGAGCATTTAGCTGCATACTTGCAAAGTGGAAAGCATCGAAATTCATGCCATATTGATGGGTTTTGTGCTTTATGTGCCATCCAGAAGCACGTCGGCATAGCATGGCAAAGATGGCAGCGTCTGCGGCGTTAAACATAATCCTTTGCAGCAATTGGCAGTAAGCGAGAAATAAGGCGAGCCCATCATCCTTCGCAGTGAGCATCATTCCCTATCGCAGCAACAGGCCTCAATCGAATCCACCGTCGAAGTCTCTCTCTCCGACTCCGTAACGCTGTCGCCGCATCATCGGGTTTAGCTTTGAAAAGAAGGCAGATAGAGCTTTTGGAGATGATCATCTTCAATCTTCCATTGGAGAAGAGTTCTAGACCTTCGACCGTGACTCGATTCCTCTTCGGGCTTTTGTGAATCCGATGCCTGCAAGGTCGCCTTGGAGAAGAAGATCAACTGCTGCACCACCGTTGCCATCTTTGACCTAAGCGTAGAAGAACGATGATACCACTGATGAAGATGACCAAATAAGCGGTGGAGGATGGTACAAAAGCTTCGAGATGGGGACAAACTCGATAGAGTCTTCGTCGAGATTTGAAGGCATCGTGGAGCTGGCAATCGAAAGGCTTGAGCTTCATGTGCTTGCTGATCAGATATTCGAGCGACACAACGATAGGTTTTGCAGCGGTGGCGGCCAGTACAAGTTCTACTCCGTCAAGTCCACTTCTGCAAGGTCTTAGAGATCACCGCTATGAACAAGCTCAAGAAAATAACGCTGAGAGTGATCACGGAGCGGCTGTCAGAGGAATGGCGTGCATGATGTCGGTATGGGCTCGGTAGGAATTGACGAAGCGGTGCTCTGTGGCTGTGCTCGATCATAGGCAATGCTCGGTGGCAGTGCAACGGATGCGCAGCGGCTGTGCTTGGTGGTTGGGCTCAGTGGCTGTGCTCTGGGTTCTAGCTGGATCCGACATCAAGGTCACCTCCACCTCCTCCGTCTCTTGCCTCGCAGCTGCCAACAACTTCAAAGACCGCTGCCAAACGACTAGCCGGCCGAGAAGCTCTTCCTCAAACTGCAGCTCTCCGTCCGTCTCCGTCCTTCCCTGCAAATTCCTCAACCCGTCATCCAAATTTATACAAAAAAAAAAATTTGGTGGAACACAGCACCATGATTAAAGAAAAAAATAAAATATAATACAATAATAAAAAGATGATGAAGGAACATGGTGCGTCTGGCACCATATGAAAAAAAAAGGGAGGGGTGCATCTGGCACCATAATTAAAGGCAAAATATATATATATAATAATGAAAAAATAAAAAATAAAAAAATTTTGATCTTTGGTGCGTCTGGCACCATGTGACAGAAGAAATATATATATATATATATATATATAACAATGTGCTTAAAAAAAAAAAAAAAAAAAAAAAAGAATGATGCTCACGCACCAACAAAAAAATATGTACATATAGAAAAAAAAAATGTACATATAGACACTAAGTGAAATAAAGCTCATTTATTGATGTTTCCGATAAGTTACAAATATGTACATATACATGAATCAAAATAAACAAACAGGAATAAGCTTTCATTGCTTGCGAGCCTCATCACTCGGCGGAGCTCCAGAAAGACGAAGCACCAGAGATTGATTATCCGGAGCCTCAACACTTGGTGAAGCGCCAGAGGATGAAGGCAGAAGTTGCCTCTGGAGTAACGCCACAAACCTCTGATGATCACTCTGAATCCGCACTTTGGACTTCTGCAGCTGATCAAGCTTCCTCTTCATGCTTGTTGAGTAATTAGTTGCGAGCATGTGCAACTCCTTATTCTCATGCCTAAGCACCCTGACCTCTTGCCGAAGACTAGCCACTTCAGCCATCAACGACTCAACCTGACGAGATTGAGCAAGAAGGCGCTGGCCCATGTTTGATACTGAGCCTGCACATCGGACGCTGTAGGCCAGAGAGTCCTGAACAGCCAGTTCGTCGGACCGCCTGGAAAGTATCCTAGTGTCTCTAGGAGTGAGAAGATTTATGGCCACCACCGAAGCGGTTGTATCATTCATCATCATGGAATCCCCAACTGTAAGAGGACCATTTGGGGATACGAATGGCGGCTGCCAAATGTTGTTTGGAGAAGATATGTCACCATCTTCCCCGACATTCAAGTTAAGGCGACGGTCAGAAGGGCAAGACATATTCGAAGGTGTGAAGAAAAAGAAGAGGTCGGACAAATCAAGTTCTTAGAAGTACAAGTAGGGAGCTTCTACAGGCGGAAAATTCAAGTATGCTTTATAATGTGATGCGTGCCTCTCTTTAAAAATCAGCACTCGACGGAGCTTTAGAAATTGAAGAGGCAAGTTCAGAAATCGAAGAGGCAAACTCAAAGATCGAAGAGACGTCTGCTTTCTTAAAAGCTGGGCTGCTCAGAAACCACGGGCCGATCTCAGAAATCGAAGAGGCACTTGCTTTTTCAGACGTGTCATCACCTGTCACACGCAAACTCAGCTTTGCGGAAATCACGGGCAGTTTGTCGAAGCGCCGATTTCAGATATCGAAGAGGCGCCAGTCTTTTTCAGCCTCGTCAGCACCTGTCACACGCAAACTCAGCTTTGCAGAAATCACGGGCAGTTTGTCGAAGCGCCGATTCCAGATATCGAAGAGGCATCTGCTTTATCCAGACGTGTCAGCATCTGTCACATGCACACTCAGCCTTGCAGAAATTACGGGCAATATGTCGAAGATTTCTGGTGAAGTAGAAAGCACGTGAAACCATACTGATCAATCACTCAATGGTTGCCGACACGAGTGAAAGAATAATACCTCTACAGGTATTAAAGAACTTCCTATAATTATCCACCTTCACCCTCCATAGCAAGGCAGATATACATAACCTTTCTTCATCTCCGAGAATGCCTTCCCAACGAAACCTCTCGAGTCACTTAGTGTTCCTTATTCCTTGGGGTACCTCTGCAAACAAATGACACCAGAGCAAAAGTATTTCATATCACGAAGGTTGAAAGCAAGAGTATCTCATATCATGCTTTCTCCCTGTCCTTTTCCTTGTCTTTGTGACAAGGAGAAAGCGAGCAATCAGCCAGCACTTGGTGTCAATCTTCCGATCTAAGAACCGACTGCCTGGAACTCCTTCCTGATTGCTTACCTAGCACTACTCTCGAAGTACCCATTATCTCAACATCTTATGCTTCCAGAGAAGATGCCACATCTGCCTGGAGAACAAATAAGGCAAGTGAAAATGATACCTTGAAGCATGTGGAGACAACGTGCTAATTCATCTTCAAGATCAGTCTCATTTTCCTTACTAAGAAGTTCCCCAGCCCAGTTCAAGAATAAACCTGTGGAAAGATACTTATTCAAAAGCAAAAGTATCTCATATCATCAGAGTCAAAGGCAAAGATATCTCATGGCATGCTTTTCCTTTACCCTTACTCTTGCCTACGAGACAAGGAGAAAGAAAGCAATCGGTCGGCACTTGGACAGATTGAACAAAGAAACAGACCATCACCTCTACCTCGTGCCTACCTGCCGTGCAGAAGAAACAAGCAGAGAAGAATGCTGCCTGCACACTCAATCAACTCAGCAGAAGAAGTCCGAGTTGAAGAATTAGAGAGAAGAAGGAGTCTGAGTTGAAGAACTCGAGAAGCTTCAACAACATTTTGAGGGCACCTTCGCCAAAGAGCAAAGCCTCGCCGTACAATGCCATCAAATCACCAGCACAAGGAACTCTCCTCTTCTTTGCTCGGAACTCCAAACCCAGTTCAAGAATAAGCCTGTGGAAAGTCAAACAATTGGAGGAAACCAGAAAATCCTCCAACCCAGTTCAAGATCAAAGCTGTGGAAAGTCAACAAGCGCAACAAAATACGTGCCGATTCATCCACTACCAAAGCCAAATATCATCTACCACATGAAGCTCCTTGTGGTCCAATTTCAACCTTCAAGATCAAGCCTCGACGGCCCTTGAAGAAATTTCAAACAAAGTTCAAGAACAAGCCTCAACGGCCCTTGAAGAAATTTCAAACAAAGTTCAAGAACAAGCCTCAACGGCCTTTCAAGAAACTTTCAGCTCAATTCAAGATCAAGCCTCAACGGCACTTGAAGAAATCTCAAGCCCAATTCAAGATCAAGCCTCAACGGCCCTTGAAGAAATCTTCAGCCCAATTCAAGATCAAGCCTCGATGGCCCTTGGATCGACATCTACAGTAAGGGACTTCAAAACGCATCTCCTACACGTGACAAGCACATGTATACGATGCGCCTTAAAGTGGGGGCATTTGTAAACATCGAAATTTCGGTAAATAAATGTTGATCGATAAATCAAAATTTCAACGCTCATGTATTACATAAATTTTACACGTAGCGTGTGACTCGACGAAAAATCGAAATGAGTTGGAAAAGTCATCAAACATGACACTTGTCAACACCTGGCAGAAACGACTTATTTCATCTGGGATATTATATTCAAAATTAGGCCTTGGAAAATTCTATAAATACAAGCCCATTTCATTCATTTAGGGGATGAATTGATATTACACCAAAACCTTGAAGCTCTGAAACTCTGAAGCTCTCAAGCATCCAGGTTCCCGAAGAATCAAGAAAGCCCTATTCGTTCTTCGTTCATCGTTCTTCCAAGATCAAGCCCCAACGGCCCTTGGATCAACAATCATCCACCTTCAAGATCAAGCCCCGACGGCCTTTTGAAGAACTTCCACTAATTCAAGATCAAGCCCCCGACGGCCCTTGAAGAAAGTGTTCATCGTTCATCATCCGTTCATCCTAAGATCAAGCCCCAACGGCCCTTTGGATCAACAACATCGACAAATCCATACATCCAATCACTGTTCTTCAAAATCAAGCCCAAAAGCCCTTGAAGATCCGTTCATCACTGTTCTTCAAGATCAAGCCCAAAAGCCCTTGAAGATCCGTTCATCACCGTTATTCAAGATCAAGCCTCAACGGCCCTTGAAGAAACGCTCATCCTCAAGATCAAGCCCCAACGGCTCCTTGAAGATCCGCACAAATCAACACCTTACGGAGATCGAATCAGAGGATCAAATTTGAGAGAGATTGTAACCCAAAATCATCAAATACAAATATTTGTTTGTGCACGTTGTTCTTGTCTCTTTCGTTTCAGGAATTTTCCGTGTTCACACAAACGGCTACAAAACTAAAATGGTGTACATAAGTATTTAAAAGAAAAAATTATGTAAAAAAGTATTTTAAAAACGTTATATTTCATGGTTGGTTTTTTTAGAGTAGGTAATGAGTGAGAAACTAAATTTGTAGACAAAATTTGCAAATTAAGTGATGTGTCACCAATAGAAATGAACACGTTTATTAACGCTTAATTCATAATCAAATTATCAACTTCCACATTATTTAGTTTGCAAAATTTTATCTACAAATTTATTCTACTTAACATTACCCTTTCAAAGCAGTATGTAATTGATGAAAGTTGGATTAAAGGAAACAAGCAGACTTCAACTTTAGCTAGGGTTGGCAACCAGAATAGGCGCAAGAAGTAGGAAGAAGTCCGAAAGTGCAAAAGCTATTGTACTCCAACTACATAACAAAAACAAAAGAGTAAATTGTAGCAATTGTTCCTCAATTTTAATCAAATTGGAGCAATGGTCTCTCAACTGAAAATTCATTACCATTGGTCCCCCAACTCATCAAAATGTGTAGATATGGTCATTTTCTTCAACTTCGTCAGAATTTTGTCAAAATAAGTTATGTTGGAATGACCATTGCCATAATTGGGGTCCCTCAACTCATAAAACGTGTAGCCATGGTCCTTTTTGTCAACTTTGTCAAAATTTTGTCAAAATGAGTTATGTTGGAATGACCCTTACTCCAATCGGGTTAAAGTTGAGAGACCATTGCTCCAATTGAGTTAAAATTGAGGAACTATTTTTCCAGTTGGATTACAGTTGAGAGACCAATGGTAATGAATTTTTAGTTGAGGGAATAATGGTGATAGATTTTTAGTTGATGGACCATTGCTCCAATTGAGTTAAAGTTAAGGTACCATTGTTACAATTTACTCAAAACAATATTACAAATTCAAATAATTATGTAACAGCCAATTTTCTTAAATTTATATATATAGATATATACTTGGGCTGCTTTCTGAATTTCACCAATATTACCTATATTTTCTTGCTTCATTTTTATGCCAAACTTGGTTTTCCAAAACGCAAAGGGGAGGAAGAAGACCATATAACCCAAAATAAATTAATTAATAAGAAACAGATGGCATGGACTTAATCATAGGTTTAATCATATTTTTTAGTAGTTAATACGACGGCCGATGGTTTTCTTAGGATACAATCACAATCATTCTTGTGTTTGATCTAGCAATTGTTAGGTGAAATTTATATAACGACTCTCATTACTTAAAAAAAACATAATAAATAAAATAAAAATACACGAGTAGATTAGTAATTTACTTCATCGTAAGGTTATTTGATAGTCTGATTGGCTAAATGGTCCAATCATTAATTTTCTAATCATGTCACATAATTCGGTATAATGTTATTTATCTCGTTTTAATGTTATTTGAGAGTATAATTGGCTAAATGGTCGAACCATCAACTATAATCCTATCAAATAATTCATTATAATGTTATTTATTTCGTTGAATGTTTTGACCGTCTGATTGGCTAAATGGTCTAACCATCAATTATAATCATGTCACATAATTCGGTATTGAATCAACAATGACATGTATATAATTGAAGTATTGATAGTACTCATACCATGAATAACATGTTGATAATTGAGTTTCTTCACCCCCGATCATCAGCAGTTCGATCAACGAATGAAAGTGGGGAAGCATATGCCTCAGTAAATTGCAATACAATTAGAGCACACTTATTTTCGGGACGACGTGACTCAGCATATAGCAATGCAACATTATACTTATCGACATTAAATAGTGCGATCAATCAACTAATCAAACTGTCTACCCCAAACTTCCTCATAAAAAGAACATGAAAATCAAGATTTAGTGTGGGAAAATGCAAGTTGATTAAAACTAGATTATCTAATTGCCAGCAAACCCATGTGTGAAACAAAGATTTGTGTCAAAGCCATCCATGGAAGGATAAGACATACAAAACCTCAAAAAACATGCCCAGTAATAATAGGGTTGTGATTTTCACACACCCTTAACTACTGTTCTCACACCTCTTTCTATTTTTTAATAGTTAATTGGTATCCTACTATTTAATCTTTCATATATACCCTTCCTACTTTATGATGGTAATTAATGAAAGATTAAATAGGGAGGGGTATATATGAAAGATTAAATAGTAGGATACTAATTAAGTACTAAAAAAATAAGGAAGAGTGTAGAAAAAGTAGTTAAGGGGTGTGAAAATCACAACTCTAATAATATCTGACAGCTGCCCGAGCTCTGACATTAAAATTGTTCATTAGAACAATAGAAAGAAGAAAGGACCGCATGGTCAAGCTGCCCGAAATCTGAGCGGTCAGTCCGAATCCCGAGGGCAGTCCCCGCAAGTACTAGTCGTTTACTACTTAATTGACCATTTACATCGATATTCATTGCAGCCTAAGCCACTGCTATCGCCAGAACTGTCCCACCTCCGCCCATCCGGTGGCAGCACGTCGCCATTGAAAAGTGGCGCGTGTGAAACTTATCTCTTAGGCCACCTTTCAAATGCGATAACGGTAAGAGTGTTGAGGGAGATGGGTCAGGGCCTGAGCTGTGGAGAGCCTCGTGAGAATGGAGTCTTTGGAGCTGTGGAGAATGGGGACCTGGATCTCGTTGGAGCAATGGTGGAAGCTGACCCAAGTGTTTTGGAGCTGAGCAAAGGCCGCAGCCGGCTGTCTGCTCTGCATGTCGCCGCTGCAAATGGCCGGATCGAGGTGGGTTTTGGATTTCATTGATGGATTTTAATTGTAATTTATGTTCATTAATGTTCTTGATCGGATTAAGTTTAGGTTCTCTCTATGCTGTTGGATCGGTCTGTTATCAATCCAGATGTGGTGAATCGATACAAACAGGTAATGGGATTTTGTTTTTGATGATTTTGGTGTATAAAGATTAGTTGCATGCTTTGGATTGGATTGCTTTGTTTTGAATTTGTCCTTCCCAATTGTCTTATGTGGTTTGAACTGTTTGTGTATGTGATGGGGTTTTAGACTCCGTTAATGTTGGCTGCGATGAATGGGAATATCACTTGTGTCCAGAAGCTTATCCAAGCGGGAGCAAATGTATGTTCAGATTACCTTTTCTGTTTTCGTATACAGTTTTTGACTTGAATTATACTGCTGAGATGCTGATATTTAAGTTTTCTGTGTGAATTGTTAGATATTGATGTTTGATTCCCGGAACGGAAGAACCTGCCTGCATTACGCTGCATACTATGGCCATTCAGACTGCCTTCAAGCCATTCTCTCCACCGCGCATTCCACCTCTGTTGCTAATTCTTGGTTGGTCTTTCTTCACTGTCTCTCTCTCTCTCTCTCTCTCTCTGTGATGATTGATGTTTACGCTACATTGAATGGCATTGGTAGGGGATTTGCGAGATTTGTGAACATAAGAGATGGAGGTGGTGCAACCCCATTGCATTTAGCTGCCCACCAAAGACAGCCAGAGTGCGTTCATGTTCTTTTAGACAATGGGGCTCTTGTTTGTGCTTCAACTGGTGGATATGGGTAATTATCTATATTAATTATTACTCATGTTATAGATTTATAGTAATACTTTGACAGTCAGATTGATTGTAGTACCATATATGTGCAGCTACCCTGGAAGTACACCACTTCACTTAGCTGCTCGTGGTGGATCTTTAGATTGTGTCAGAGAGTTGCTTGCTTGGGGAGCGGATCGGCTTCAAAAAGACTCTTCTGGGTAACTTTCTTTAATGGGTGGTGTAATGCCTCTGAATAATTATGCATCTTGCCATGTTTGAAACACTAGGCAGTTGTCTGTATTAGTCAATAAGGTCGACGAGTTTTTGCTTCTCAAAGACTTTAATGGAATCTTTGCATTCCATAAAACAAATGGATTTCTAATTAGGAATTTGTGTTGTTTTTAATTCCTTAATTTCTTATTGCTGCCAGCTAATTGCTTACCTGTTTTTGAATGGTATCTTGGAAGAACCCAATGTTTGTATTAATATATGGATACAATCCCCAAGAAAAAAGGCCTTCTTTGCACCATATTTTCTGCATTGGAAATCTTTTTAAGCATTGTCAGTACACCAGTAAAAATTCAGGCTGACGAACTTGTTTTGTTGATTTTGTACTGCAAAATCATTAGCGTTATAAATGAATTGTGCCCCTAAACCCACAAGTCTTCACTCTTTAAGTTGTAAATGTTCTTATTTTGGTAAAAGGTAGATTCTAGATTTATAGATATGTTGTCATGACATCTGAAAAGTGGATCTGCAGGAGAATACCATATACAGTTGCTCTGAAGCACAAGCATCAAGCTTGCGCAGCCGTATTGAACCCTTCATCAGCAGAGCCCCTTGTCTGGCCATCGCCTTTGAAGTTCATCAGCGAGCTCAATCCAGAGGCTAAAGCTTTGTTAGAAAAGGCATTAACGGAGGCAAACATGGAGAGGGAGAAAATTATCTTGAAGGATGCAGTTTACTCACTTCCATCTCCTCTGCATTCAGATGCAGAGGCTGATGATAATGCCTCTGAGGTACATGTGCCTTCTCTTTTTGCTTATGTTTGCATTTTTTTTTTCTCGATAGGATTGGGTCAGTAGAAAGGGTTCATAGTTTTTCTAGGGTTATCTATTTGTTTATGTTGGAATTATTAACAGAATATCAGAATTGCAAGTACATGGCGTTGTTTTTTGTGCACCGATGCAATGAAACCTTAGCAGAATTATATTTCTTGGACAATGCATGTCCCTTTCTTATTCACCAGTCAAATCATATCATACAGGCTAGTGATGTGGACCTGTGCTGCATATGCTTTGACCAGTTATGCACAATTGAGGTCGGACCATGTGGTCATCAAATGTGCGCGCATTGTACCCTTGCTCTATGCTGCCACAAGAAGCCCGATCCATCATCTACTTGTCCTACAGTCCCAGTTTGCCCCTTTTGCCGAACCACCATTACCCAACTAGTTGTTGCCAACAATGACGTGGATCCGGAAATGAGTCCCGCAAAGCCAAGGAGATCAAGAAAGTCTAATGTCAGTGAAGGCAGCAGTAGCTTCAAGGGGTTGTCTCCCATGAGCTCATTCGGAAGGATGGGAAATCGCAGTTCAGGGAAGGTAGCTGCTGAGTGCAATGAGGAGATCCATAAGCTTTGACAATTGGAGTTATGGACTTGTTCTCTATGAACCTGTTGATAGTGCAGCAGATGAAGGAGCTTGTTGTCTTGGTTTTGCTCGGGAAGATGGAGAGGGATCCTCAGCGGTATGTTTTCCAATTCGTTTGGAGGGTTTTAATTGCTAAAGAGCATATGAGAATATAGATGTCCTTCAGTAACCTGGATCTCCAGGTCTTGTTTCTTTGAGTCATTTGAGTCTGTTTTTCTTTAAATTAAAGAAGCAGCAAAACTTTCAAGGGTTTCTCACCCACTTATAAATATAATTTTCCATTAAATAAATAAAAGTTCAATTACATTACCCTTTTCATTTGAGGAAACAAAGGATTCTTTTTGTTATTTCATGTTTTTTTCTAGTCCTTTTTGCCTCATTCACTCTTGTATGATTGTGTGACGAGAGATTAAGTCCGTCTTCCTACTTTAAGGTAGAAACTTATAATGTCAGGTAAAAAAAACTATTGAGTTTTTCGGTAAGAGCCGTCCGTGGCGAGGAATCAACAGAGCCACTTCAACATATCTGCGTCTGCAAGGAGTTGTGTTGTAAAGAATCTGTTTCCATGGGTTTAAGCTGCGGTTTCCTTGCAATCTAAGAGAGCGTGTGCAGATGTGGGTTAGGTCGGGGTAGAGTATCATGTATCTCAACTTTCCCCTGAGTTCGTTACCTTTTCCCGTAGATTAGATTAGTTTAGAATATTAAGCATGTTAAAGTGCGAAACTGACACACCATTACCAAGCAGTGGAATTCAGAGTTTAATTATATATTTATATATTAATTAATAAAAGAATCCTCCATCAATGAGGGGTCAATGATCATTTGATGAGCTATCCACACAAACATGAAAACAGTAATGGAGTTCCAAATCCATCGCCGTATTCTAAAAACTCTCTGAAGGACTTGGCTGAGAAGCTGCAACTGCACCGTCCACAAACACCCCGTTGGGGCCGGAAACCGGCACGGACGGTGCAAAATCGGGGCCATATTTGACTTTTTACGACGTAATTTCTTTGGTTAATTTGTTGCTACTTGCGCTCCTTTCTGCCTCAAGAAAGTGACCTAGTGATGGAGTATTATTGCTCACATTCACAAATTCGTTCGTTAGCTTGGAGCAGAAGGAAAACATTTCCTTCCCCTTGGATCTTCTGGAGAGATCTAAGATGCCGGAAACGCCGATGAGGCTCCCCAGTGTGATGCTCTTGTCATGGAAGAAAGATCCGGTTGACTGAAACCGGGTGGATTAAAGAATCACTAAGATAAGAATCTCATAATTTACATAAAATACCAGACTTGAACACAAAACATGATAATATGTTCCAACGAGATGCAACAATAATGTCATTGTAGCGGTATTACAAGCTTAAGTGCAAACGGGCCTCTTCAGTGTGTTTCCACTTCAGTAAACATAATTGAGCATTGGGAAGTTTCATGTGCTGATATTTTATCAAAAGCAAGAGACAATATCAAGTTAACAAGGTCAAACACCATGATGGTCTTCCATGGACTAATCCAACTTTAATTAGGGAAATCTCTATATATTGGGACTTAATTATAGAGATTTAATTATAGAACTCGAAATGTTTTTCATGCGCATTCCCATTAGAGCATCCTGAATGAGAGGAGTTAAAGCTGGTTTTAGCTTCCTTTGCATGGATAGAAACATTGAGGATGTAAACCTTTTTCGCTCTAACATGAGAGAAGAATGGATAAGACAAGAGTACACCATTACATTTGGTGATGTCTCGTGCTAATGGTACAATAATATTGTTTGTTTTTTTCTCCACTTGTCATTTTATTACTGGAATAAGTGTTACAGTAACGATGTATCTGTACAATATAAGTTGCTCTCCTATGAAGGAAGCAGATAGAGGTTACGTACTTCAAGATGTAAAATTTACATGTTTTTATCAAATCCAGCACATGTTACTCCCCCCCCCCTCTCCCCCCCCCCCAAAAAAAATATTTAGGATCGCACTGTAAAAGCATCTAACTAGCTACATTGCCAGACATCTAATCAGATTGATCTACTGAAGTTTTTTCTCAGAGTACTAAAAGTGGTGGTATCCCCTCTTTCTCACCCCATGGATATGATCTTGTGCTCTTAGTTACCAACTACATGGCAGGCGTACGCTTCAAAGAAGTCAATTCTAAACATAACAAATTGAGACATAATGAAAACAGAGGAATGTTGCATTATTAAAAAGGAGTAAAAAAACAGAGACGTGAGAGAAATCATGGAGAATGATGAGCCAACAAGCATGGTGGTGTGGCATGCTAGTACAAATTTACAATGCATGCTTAATGATGGGTTTATACTAATCACATTAAATATTTTTCCATCATTAAATCTATTGACCTCTGTATCATGATCTGAGGAGGAGGAGGAGAAAGAAGAAGAAGTAATGGAGGAAGTCAGAAGGGCAGTGATCAAAGTGCTGAATGAGACCGAACCACCCGTCAAATCCGGGGTTCTGATCAACCTAACTCTCGCATTGAGCGGTCTCAATCCCAACGGCCACCCTTCATCCTTCAATCCAAATTACACAAATGAGTTTTCATAGGGCTGGTTTGGTACCGTTGAAATTATTTTAAAAGCAGCTTTTTAAAAAAGTTGGGGCTAAATTGTGTTTAGTAAATGAAAAAAAAAAATTCATGGGTCCAAAACATCAAAAAGCAGAAGCAGCTCTACCCCTGCTTTTGAAAACAATTTTTTTTTTTTCACATCGCAGCAACCCCAAACTAGCTACCATTGAAAAAATCTCTTCTTATTAAGAAGTTTACAAAAATTTTGTTTCATTCAGATACTTCCATAACAGATGCTCCGGTTATATATAAGATAATTTGTGTAATTTTTTTACGCATCTAGCGCGCGTTCAATAGAAAAGATACAGAGAATTATACGTACAACGCTTGAGGTCCATTCGGATTGAAAAATTTAAAAACAATAGATTTGATTTTTATAATAAGCTTACATAGATAGATTAGAAGAATGACACACAAATATAAGATTAAGTTGATTTAAATGACTATATACATTGTAACATAAGAGAATTCAAATCCAAATAATTTAGCTAATGTTTATACTTTAAGAGTTTTTCTTTTCATGGGAGCTATGTGTATGCTCAAAATGCTTGAATGTAATTTTAACTATGGGTTCAAAATTTCAAATTATTCTTTGTAACTAGTCATTCAAATTCTTAATATTACGTTGAATTCAGTCACTTTATAAGTTCATTTTGAAAGGAAGTTTAATTTCCTGACGTGGGATTCACGCCTTCAACACATTCTTTGTAAATTTGAAGAATATATAAAAACGTTGTCACAAGATCATCAAACAGATATAGGGGAGAAAAGAAGAAAAATAAGGAAAGAGAAGGGGAAGATGCCCTTGGTCTGAGAGATGAGATTGCAAATGTTTTAAATATATGGTAGCAGCATACTGTATGAATTTAATGTTCGTTTGACAATTACTTTTTGAGAGTTAACATTGCTTCCGAATAAGTAAAAGCCCTTTTATTTTTAAAAATAGTTGTTTTGCGAAACTTTTTCAAAAATGTGGTACAAAAATATGGTACAAAAATGTGGTACAAAAATATTATGATGAGGTTGAGTCCATAGTAAATGTATGGACTCAATGAAATAATCAATTAGAATTTAATATTTAATAAAGTTATGCGGTTTCGGTTTCGATGCGGTTTTCAAAAACCAAAACCAAACCGTTTCCTACTTTGCGGTTCGGTTTCAAAACCGCAAAATCAAACCGTTCGGTGTGTTTCGATTTGGTTCGTGTTTCGGTTCCAAGTGCCCACCCCTATTTCAAATCTACATGGTTAATACTTTTACAAAAACTATTCTGTTTCGTTAGTTCCATAGGAACGACTCTAATATGTTTGTGTTGACAACCAAACACTCTTTTTAATATCAAAAACGCTTTTATACAATGCAAAAGCAGTTAGTTGTCTATCAACTGGTTCCTTATAAAAACGGTACTGAAAAGTGCCGCAAACAAAAAGCGTTGGTAAGTAAAAGCGCCTAATAAAGTTGCACTTCCGAACGAACCCTTAATCTTATATAGTCCTGTATAATAGCTCCAAGGATGTGTCATTGGTTACATCTGCTGCTGAATTTAGGGTAAATTGTGGGAAATGGCCTTGTAGTTGGATTGCACTTTTATTATCCAATCAGTTCATCTGTGTATACATAAGTTAACATCTGCTGCTGAATTTAGGGTAAATTGTGGGAAATGGCCTTGTAGTTGGATTGCACTTTTATTATCCAATCAGTTCATCTGTGTATACATAAGTTAGGTTAGTGGATTAAGGTAGTTTGCCTGCTTCCTTACACCTAAGTTTGAACCACTCCTCGGCAAATTAGAGTAGGAAATTTGTGGCTGGACAAGTTTTCCAGTTTAAAAGACATTGCGAAGATACAACAACACTGGCATTCTCAAACAAGAAATTCTGAGAATTATACAGCAGAACCTTAATAAAGCAATTCAGAAACAGCTGTGTAGATCACGGTTAATGGTTGAACTGACTTGCACCTGGTCGGTACTCTCCGATTCCTAGCAGATCCTGCAAATGTGAAGGTACATAATTCGAACTTTCAACGGAAATTTCACCGGACTCTTCCAACAGGCGGCTGAGCGCCCCAAATACAAATTACAAACATTGCAACATAACTTCAAAAGGAAAAGTACTAATGCATTAAAAGAAAAATAACATCAGGGTTAAATTTTAGGCATGAGAACCCTAGGAATCAAAGATACAATGATCAAGATCTAACGGTTAAAACTCCGGAATAGAATACTCTGGAGCACCATAGAATTTTCGGAGAAGTCTACTCTATAGTATTTTATGAAGCTTTCTCTTTTGATGTATGGAT